>OX578147.1:16156614-16649114 GCA_951213105.1 Amaurobius ferox
TGTTTACTGCTTTGATGTACAAATAATTCATAACATTTGTGCTGCTAATTTAAACTTTATTTTGAAAAAAAAAAAAATGATGAAGGCAACTTTAACGACACTATATAATGAAGTAAATCACTTCTGACTTCTGATATATTTAGAAAATATAATCAACGGTGGTCGCAATCTAATGGAACTCTATTGGTTTTGCGTGAATAGTATTTTGTAAAATAAAACACCAGTGAACTTCAATAAATGTATTCGATTGTTTTCAAATTCATTTCTTTCGTTGTCTTTCAAAGCGCTTCAAATTACTCGATAACTGTTTATACAATATATCTGACGAGATTTTACATTCAAGTTAATTTTTGAACTTGTATACCGGCACATGAATACGTTCTAGAATACATATATTTTCGTCTATCCCGTTCAAATTTCACCAATCATTAAACATTTTTAGAATTAAATTCCCAAGTTCATTTAATCTCCTAATTCTTTTAATAAAATAAAATACCTCATGCTTATGCACCAGTATTTCAACAAGGATTAAGTAAACAGATTGATCTGCGATGTGACAATCGTGAAATTTTAAATAGCTTTCTTCCCCACTGAAAAACCCAAGTTGAAAAACTAAGATATCAAAATTATAATCACTAAACTTCGAAAACTAAAAGACTAAATCCAAAATCCAATTAGATGTACTTGCAGAACTTTCAAAGAGCTTTATTATTGTTCATGTTCATTTTTAGTTTTTGAGATAAGTATTACAAACATGAAAACGAAAAATTTTCAGTTTTCTTCATAACAAAAAGATTACTCGAAAATTTCAAAAACTTAAAAAAAAATAAATATATATATATTTTGAAACTAAATTTTCTACTGCCAATTTTTGTAGTTTAATATTTATATGTATCTTTTATAGTTCCGAAGATATCGATTGAAGATAAAAAAAAATCTGATATGAGCAGCACATGACTTTCCTTATATAATGATAATGCAATGACTTTACCACTTTTACAGTAAAAAAAAAAAAATAGATTATTCTTATAGTAGATACTTATGCTCTTTCCAAGATATTAAATTTTCGTCAATTATTTCGCCATTTTCATTGATTTAGCGTCATTTGTATCCATTTGGCGAGATTTTCGTTAATTTGGCTACATATAAAAAAGCCGTCAAGTTGGCGACATTCCGACAAATTCGTCGCCAAAGTCTCCCCAAGTGTTATGGACTAAGAAATAAGTTATTCTTATAGCAGAAAAATGACTATTGGCATTCAAATACAAAAGTATTACTCAAAGTATATTTTCTCATAAATGGAACGAGCTACATCCACAAGAATGATGTCACCAAATTTATCGCACTATATTACATATCAAAAGAAAAGAGAACATATTTCTCAGCAGTTAATATTTTTTGTTAATTTATGGGATTTTTCGATAAATTTATTTGAAAAATGTGCAATATCTCGAGAACTGTTGATGCTAGCGTTCTAAAGTTTATGTCAAACGTTTTCTAATGAAAAATTATATAAGAGACTATTTACGTAACTGTATTAAAGGTTTTGATTTTTTGATGATTTTTTCAAAATTTCACTCGAAATTTTAGAGGGGTTCTGAACATTCGATTGTGTTCAAAAACAATAGGCTTCCAGTATTTACGGAATGTGATTTTTGTACCAAGTTTCATTCGAATCGCTCCATTCGTTTGTGAGATATCGTTTCCAGACTCACTGACACATACATACATTATCTTAAAAACGTCTGATTTGTGTTCAGGAATGCTTGAAACGTGCTCTTCCGTCGAAAACTCGAATTCGAATTTTCGACCCCGTAACAATTCCTTATACATTATACTATGTATATATGGAAAGTAAAAATGAAAAACACTCGCTCGGGAAGATAAATTGTTACATTATTTTTCTTTCGAAAAAAATGTTCGAAATATTAAAATATTGGAATTACTTTTTTATATTCATAATCTGAACTATAATTCCGAAAAAACAAGACAATTTTTACATTTTTATCTATTAGGTTCGGATGTATAAACATCTAAAGTGCTCACATTTTTCGTAACGCTCCAATTTCCGGCATAGAAACCCAAAACATATATGTTTGTCACATCAAATAAGTTGAAGCCTATTTTTTAAAGAGTGTTTATTTCTCTATATTTAATAAGCTAGTTGTTCAATAATTTAACATAACACGCTTTTAAACATGGCACGCTTTTAAACATGGTATCACTCTCACTTCACATAATATTCTTAAAATTTGTTAAGCAGGATACACATATTTCAGTTTCCTCCGTTTTTGTCTTAACTTATTGAGATTATATTTTTCCCGAACATATTTCATTTGCGACTTACAATACGAAGCAGCATTTTTGTTATTCAATAATGTAAAGTAGTAAGTGTATCATCAAAATTAAGTAATGTTGTAATATAATATTAATTTTTAATTTTTTATTTTCAGTTTTAACAGAAGAACAAGGATTTGGTGTCCTCATACTCTTTGAAGTCATATAGCATATAGTACGTACATATGTATTCAACTACTCATTCCTTAATTTTTTTGAATAAGGTTATTTACTTTAAAAAGCGGTATGTTGCTTTTGGAAAACTTTGCAGCTATAAAAGTTGCTGTTGAAATATGCAATAACCATCAGTTGAAGAAGGAAATACTTTGTGTATGCGGTTCGGAATATGATGATAATAAAAATAAGACAGATACAGATAATAAGCGAAGAAAACTATGGAATGAAATAGTAGAAAGAAAGGCTTGGGTCATATTAGATCAATTACGCCTAACAAAAGAGTTGCGGAAGAAGGTAATAGGTGCTGTCCTTTTAGTCGGAATGCGTATAATTATTTGGGCAAGATATCACGAAATGGTTATCGGATTTTCGCGTACTTACTGCTTCAACTTTTTTAACAGCAGCACATTTTTCACACCACATGGTTTCGTAAATTGCGAAAAAACAGCAGAAGAGATGTTGAAGGACACAAGTCTAACAATTAAACAAAAGTATAAATTGGCGCTTCTTTATTGCATGAATCAACATATACCTGCTTTGGACATGCAACTTGCAACAAAAGATAAAGAAGAATTTTATGATCCTGACAACCCAAGTAAGGTCCAGCAACCACCGTTTGTAAAGTTTTGGTCTTATTATCTTAAGGATGAAGTAGATAAATTAAGAGGAGATACAGACCCTAATTTATATTGGCTTCAGATGGCTGTAACGAGTGGAAACAAAGATGTAGTGAAATATTGCTTAGAAAAAACGAATTTGATCAGAGATGAAGGTGCTCTAATTTATGCTGCTCTAAAAGCAGTTAAGAATAACATTGGAGGAGGGACTAATTACTATATTTTCAGCGATTATGTGAATGTTGGCGTTCAGACAGATAATTATAGGAGATGTGGTTGGACTGTACAATGGGTACCATATCATTATTATACGGAAGTCATGTGCTTCCTATTTTTGAAAATGAGACGCGATACACAGATAGCATTTTTAAAAGAAGACCTTAAAAACCATGAAGAGGAGGATTGGGCATATTCAAAGGTATTGGGATTACTTCTAGAATTTCCGTACCAAGATTACTTTTTGAAAAATGCAAGACTGATGTGGGACTTTTTACCACAAAGCAGTTATGCTGCACTTTTACGACACTTTACCTCTAAGATTTGGGCTCGTAAAGAATGTCACGAATATGGTAAAGGATTATTCTACGATTATAAAGAGCTTTTGAGGACGTTTTTGAACACAATGCCCGAACCAAGTAAAAGGTATTTTTTTAGAGATTGGCCTATTGACAATGATTATTTTTTTCAATTACATAATCCGGTCAGTATGTTATTGTATCACTTTCTTACACAAGAAAACTATACTTATCAAGATAAAATAATCATGGAATGGATATTTTACAATGCAACTAATGAAGAGAAAGAGAATATGATTTCATCTAGGAGAGGAACATTAACGTGCATAAAGCTAATTCAATTAAGGAGATGGAGATTATCTGATGAATTTGTATCAAATTGCTATACTTCTGAAGAGAAAGTGCAGAAGTTCAAGAAAAAATTTAGCATTTCAGAAGAAGCGTACAATGTCTGTATTGATTTTATAGCAGATAAAGAATGGCATGAAGTTGAGTCATTCATGAGGTGGAGCACTTTAACTAATGTGGAAATAAATAAACTTAAGGAAAAGATGATGTATTCAGACTATGGAAAAAGTATATGTCTGAAAATAATTTCACATGAAAAAAATTTAACATCTATTAGTAAAGTGATAAAGTGGTGCTTTCTTACCGAAGAAAAAGCAGCACAATTCAAGAAAAGATTAATCTTTAGTCTTCCAGGGATGGTTAAATGCGTAAATTTAGTAACTGCAGATCAAGTAGAACTTGCAAATGAATTTACCAAGTGGGCTCTTTCTTCTGAAGAAGAAATTGAACAATATAAGAAAGATGTGGCCAATGAATTAGGAATATATGTTTGTGAAAGTTTGGTATTTAACTTTATAGGACATCATTTTAATATGGTTAATAATCGAACGCAACAGCTCAACATTGGTGATTGGGAAAGAATGGAAAAGTTTTTAACTTGGTGTTTTACCTCTGAAGATGAAATAAGTATTTTTAAAAAGTCTTTTACAAGGAAGGGTACAGATGTTACTTTGTACCGTTTAATAAGTATGCACCTTAACCTAATGAACTTTAATAAGTGGCAAGAAGCGGAAATACTTTTTTCTTGGCTCAGTTTATCAATTGAAGAAATACGAAAACTAAAAAAAGAAACTATTTTATCTAATATGTGTATATATTGTATTTATGAATCAATAAAGGGCACTGATCCTTGGAAATCTTTCGATTACCCAGGAGGTAATTGGGAGAAAGTGGAGCTGTTCCTGAGATGGTGCTTGGAAGATGAATATGATGTTCTTGAGTTCAAAGATAAGTATGATGGAATCTACGGTTTTAAAAGATATGAAGACCGCGGAGAAGATATTCCCGAAAGTGAAAAGGATAATATAACTCAATTTTGTTTATTTATTAAGGAGTACCTCAATGACTTGTGTAAACAATAAAAGAAGCACAGATGGTCTATAAATTTTTCATCAAAATTTCAGTAAAAACGAAGGGATAAATGGTGAATGTATATTATTCCAGATTTTCTTTCAATCATTAAATAGTGTTCTGATTTATTTCTTGTCTTATTTTCAATGATTTTTTTACGCCTGAATTAGATTACTCTTTGTCGTCTCAAAATCTGGTGATAAGATGCATCCCTTAAATTTCTAATCACGCTGCAGCAATATGAGTGGATTCCGTTCATTCTTATTTCTTCTCATAAATATGAAGTAGTCCATAACTGCACAAGCAGCAGGAAAACTTTTGTAAACCTCTATGGGGATCTTTAGAGCATATCATTTCCGAAACAGGTTTCAGGCCACTATTGTGATTTAAAAAAAATAACTACGTTATACAGCAAGTATTTATGCTTCCAGTGCAGTTATCAGCTATTCCATGATAATGAATGCTAGTAAGTCCACCGCTACTGATAGACTGGAATGTGATTCTTAAATCGTTGTTATTTAAGGTATGCATATCCAATGTTATACAATTATCCAGTATAATAATCTTTCCTTTTTTAGTTACAATGTTTTACTTTAACTCCAATTGAGTAGCAGGTGTGCAACATCTTTACTCTTATTCAATTTACAAAACCAAATATGAAGTTAAATTGTCTGCATCAAATATACAATTAAATACGTTTATTTGGACTTTCAGAAATTAACTTGTTGTGTATTTACCCCGAGGAATAAGGCATAAGACACTCTCTGAACTCAACTACCTTTATTCACACATCTTACTTACAAGTGCAAGGTATTTATAGCTGCCTTCATAGAAGAGTTCAGTCCGCATACTAGGTTGACGTCATTTCGGTGACATAATAGATTTGCATATGCCACACTACTCCGTCCTTATTTATAGTCCTTAGGGGTTACCTATAATAGTGCAGTCTATCAGGTGGTTTCCGAATTATCACGGATCATAGTGCAATGAATTCCTTTTCTTCGACTGGGGCTCCTGGACTTGGAATTAGGGTTTTCGATTCCGGATCAGGAGTCTCAACGAGCTTTGATACGGATGGCGAAGTAGGGACTTTGAGCTTCTTAGAAGTCTCATCCAAATCTGTCCTGGTTGATGCTGCAGGGGCTTTTAGATTTTCAGAAATATTCTCCATTGTAGGATCCAGATCAGGTATCTCCATAGGTTCCATCTCTTCAGTAGAATTCTTACCCGCTTTACGTAATTGGTCAACGTGCCTCCTTCAGATCTCGTTTTCTACTTGAATACTGTAAGATAAATAACCATCTTTATTAATCACTGTTCCCAATTTCCATTTTTCCCTCCCGGAATAGTTTCTTGCTGCCACTCTGCCTCCTTTTTTAAATTCACGATAATTAGGTTCCTTGTTAACCGATGCACTTTGCTTTTGCTGTACATGACTTCTTAAGTCAGGTTTTAATATGTCCAACCTAGTTCTAATGACCTTTTTAAAAACAAACTAATTTGTTACCGAATGAGGTGTTATTCGGTAGTGTAACAAAAATCTTTGTAATTTAGTGTTTAAATCGCCATGATCGTCTAGGCTAGATTTTAAGGAATCTTTAAATAATTGCACTACAATCTCAGCCTGACCATTGGTTGCTGGATGGTAAGTGGCAGATGCAATATGTTTAATATTATTCATCTTCATAAAGTGACAAAGTCATAACTCGTGAAACTAGCCTTGTTATCACTGATTAGTGAATAGGGAATACCAAATCTGGCAAAAAGTATTCGTAGTTGTTCTATGGTTAGACTAGAAGTAATATTTTTCATGAGAATTACTTCAATCCATTTCGAATACTGATCGGAAATTACAAGAAACATTTTTCCTAAAATGGTCCTGCATGATATATGTGGATTCTTTGCCAGGGTCCATTCGGCCATTCCCATGGGTGTTGATTCGATTTTGGCGGTTCCTTTCTATTTTTCATGCAGTCTGTGCAATTCAGTACGTAGTTTTGAGTATCTATATCTATTCCCTGCCAATAACTTTTAGCTATTTGTTTCATTTATACAATACCTGGATGGCTGGTATGTAATTCTTTCAATATTTATATCTTTGTGCTTCCTATATTTTTGTGGAATGTAAACTCGATCTGAACGCTTGATACAACCCTATTGGAATGAAAATTCAGTTTCTTTCCCCTTCCAAGGAGGAGGGGGGGTAAATTGCTTCCGGTTTGTAAGCAATTGTGCAGTTGTATAAGTTGGGAGTCAAATTTAGTGGCTTTGGCAATATCTTTTGCCGTTATTGGAAATACTTCAATTTGGCTTATGTTAAAAGAGTCGGATTCTATGAAATTATCTTTTACGATCGGTAAAGGTAATCGAGATAAAGCATCTACATTACCGTGATTCTTTGTATTACCATATTATATGGTGTATTTAAAAGCCTAAAAGAATAATGCATAATGCACCATCCTGGTTGCTGATAAAACTGGTAAGCTATGATTATGTGCAAAAATTAAAGTTAATGGTTTGTGATCTGTAACAAGATGAAAATGTCGACCAAATAAATATATATAATTTTTTTCCCCCATACAATACTAAGTGCTTCTTCATCTATTTGGGAATACTTTCGTTCGGTCTTGTTTAAAGACCTTGATGCAAACAATATGGTCTCTCAATAGCATCTGGCATAATATGGCTCAAGATTCCCGCGACTCCGACTTGAGATGCATCTGTTTGTAATACTAAAGGTAATTTGGGATTATAATGTGCTAAAACCTTATTTGATGCAATTTCTTTTTTTATTGCAGTATGTGCTTCCTTGCATGACTTTATCCAGATGATTTTTTTTTCTTTTTGCAATAGATTATTCAGCTGGGCAGCTACTGTTGAAAGGTTTGGAAAGAACTTGGCATGATAAGTAATTAACCGCAAAAAACTTTTCAATTCGGAAACACTTTTGGGTTCTGGAGCTTCCAAAATAGCCTCAACTTTTTTTTTAGTTTTATGAATTCCAAACTGGATCAATTATATGCCCACAATATTGAATCGAATTTTGGAAGAATTCACTTTTATCATTTACTTTTTAGTCATACTTATCTAATCTTTTAAGTACTTCCTCTAGACGGTTTAAATGTTTTTGCGCGTTTGTTCCAGTTATTTTAGTGTCATCTAATAATACATGAACTACGTCTATTCCAGCTAAAATTTGTTCCATACTTCTCTGCCATACTGCTGGGGCTAAGGCTATACCATAATTCATTCTTTTATGTCTAAATAATCCTTTATGAGTGTTTATGGTTAGCAAGTGGCGATCCCGTTCATCTACATTCATTTACAGACATGATTCTGACAAATCAATTTTGCTGAAATATTTTCCTCCCGCTAATTGGGCTAAAATATCTTCAATTCTGAGCAAGGGATATTGGTCGATTTTCAATACGGGATTAATACTGTAGTCCCCACAAATTCTTAATCTCCCATTAGATTTTACTAATGGTACTATAGATGTAGCCCAGTCACTTTGAGTTGTGTGTTCAATAATATCTTCTTTAACCAACCTGTTCAGTTCTTGTTCAATTCGTTCTTTTAGTGCGTATGGAACTAACTGATCTAGGTTTAAAAAATTTCGGTTGAGAATTTTCTTGAACTTCTAATCGACATGTAAAATTTTGTAAGTATCCGATTCCTGATGTAAATACAGCCGAATGCTTTTGAAACAGGGCATTAAGCTTTTTCTTACGTGTACCATTACTATTTAGACATTTAATTGCAGGCCAATCTATTTTAAAATTTTGTAATCAATCTTTTCCGAAAACGGCAGTCACGTTTCCCTAACCAACTAAATGCGTTCTTTATTTCGTTGGTTCTTATACTGGACCGACACTGTAGCTTGACCCACGGGTACGATAACGCATTGATCAAAATTGCGTAAAAATAAATTTGTTTTCTGTATGCTTTTATGAGGACATAGTTTGTTAAATTCCTGAATATTCATACAGGAAGCGGTTGCACCTGTGTCTAATTCTAACAAACATTTCCAATTTTCAATCTTTACATTTACTAATAACTTGTTTGCAAATCGGGGAGTTGTTATTTTATTCATTTCTTTTATTTCCGATGATACAATTTTTACCGTTTCTTTTCTTTTGGAACGACATGCTCGAGCTAAATGACCTTTTTCAGAGCAGATTTTGCAAACATAATTTGAGTATTTACATTTGTGTGCTAAATGATTCGGGTCTAGGCATCGATAGCGATATCGTCCAAGTCTTTCAACCGAACTGTTTTTTTTTTCTTTCTTTGATTTTTGTACTTTAAGTAATGTAGAACTAGTACTACTTAATTTATTAACAGAAAATGTTCGATGCATTTCATGTACATCCCGATTGACTGCTTCTAATCCTAAGGCAGTGCAATTCGCTAATTCAAAGTTAGATTTTGGATTATCAATAGTTTTTTTCTGTTTGGTCTCGTCTTTAATTAAGACCCATTACTAATCCATCTCTCAACATCACTGCTAAATTAGTACCGAAATTACAGTTTCTGCAAAGATTTTGTAATTCAGATATATAATTTGAAACTGACTCCCCTTCTAATTGGTTGCGTTTGTAGAATCTGTAACGTTTCGTCATTTCAAGTGGAGTCAGACTTAAATGGTCGGTAAGTAACTTCACGACTTCTTCATACTTCATTTCAGAAGGTTTTCTGGGTGTGGCAAGATTCTTCAGTATTTTATAAGTAGGGGTCCATCGAACTGAGCAGCGCTTCACCTTTGATTTCTTCTTTAACTTCCTTCACCCGAAATGATGCTTCTATCCCTCTCAATATACGACGGAAATTCTTCTTCTGTGCAACAATACGTATCGAACTGGCCTGCGTCCCATCCTCGTCGCCGCTGTGGGGTTGTATTTACACCGAGAAATAAGGCATAAGACACTCTCAGAACTCAAATACCTTTATTCGCGCACCTTACTTACATGTGCAACGTATTTATAGCTGCCTTCATAGAAGAGTTCAGTCCCCCATACTAGGTTGACGTCATTTCGGTGACATAATAGATTTGCATATGCCACACAATTTAAGCTGCCTGGTTATACAAAATAAAAAAATCTGATGTGGGCAGCCCATGACTTTCCTTATATAATGTAATGAATTTACTACTTTTACAGAAAAAAAAAATAGGTTTTTCTTATAGTAGATACTAATATTTTTTCCAAGATATTGAATTTTCGACTAGTCGTCATTTTCATTGATTTAGCGTCATTTTTATCCATTTGGCGAGATTTTCGTTAATTTGGCATTATTTCAAAAAGTCGCTAAGTTGGCGACATTCCAACAAATTCGTCGCCAAAATCTCGCCAAGCGTTATGGACGAAGAAATAAGTTATTCTTACAGCAGATAAATGACTATTGGCATTCAAATACAAAAGTATTACTTAAAGTATCTTTTTACATGAATGGAACGAGCTAGATCCACGAGAATGATGTCCAATTTATCGCATGGTATTACATATGAAAAGTGAACATGTTTCTCAATACGAAATATTTTTTTTTTATTTTATATGACTTTTTGATAATTTTTTTGAAAAATGTACAATATCTCGAGAATGGTTCGTGTTAGCGTTCTAAAATTTATGTCAATCGTTTTCTAATGAAACATTACATAAGAAATGTCTATTTTCGTACCTTTATTAGCAGTTTTGATTTTTTGACGATTTTTTTCAAAATTTCATTCGAAAATTTAGGGGGGTTCTGGACATTCGATTGCGTATAAAAACAATAGGCTTCCAGTGTTTACGGATTGGGATTTTTGTACCGAATTTTGTTCGAATCGGTCCATTCGTTCGTCAGTTATCGTCTCCACAGACACACTGACACACACAGACATCACTTCAAAAATGTTTGATTTGTGATCAGGGATGCTTGAAACGTGCTCTCCCGTCGAAAACTCGAATCCAAATTTTCGACCCCGTCACAATACTTTCCTTATACATTATGTATATAAGGAAAGTAATAACTGGACCTAACATTATCTTTAATCAATAAGTAAAATACACTTTGTGCGAAGGAAAACTTGAGCAACTGTTAATGACAAATTAGTTAATGACTTGTCCAGTACTCCATTTTTGTCCGCGTTCTGGCGGAGTGCCCTGCAAATTTATCTATTCTCTTTGTTCCATTTATTAACCTTTGGAGTTCTTATACGTCACTTTAATCCATTTTCATCTTATTGGCTTCCATTTATATTGGAATTGACTCGTCATATCGGGATATTCCTGTTGTGTTTTGGCGCACACTAATGTGTGTTGCTTCAAGTTTCGGATTGGCTGAACTAGTTTTCATTCTGCTTTCTGATTGGCTTTCCCAAGTTTATATAAACCCCCTCTGTTTCTTCTATTTGCTCTCATTCCCCCAAAAGAGGATTGTGCGCAAATTTCTTGTTTGTTCTCACAAATTGACGAAGAGGATCCAGCGTATGTTCGAAACAGCTATATTCTGCCTTATTAAATATATTTGATATCAATCACTACTTTTTAACTTTGAGTAATTTTGAAAAAAAAATGTGGAAAACGTGTAATATCTTGAGAACGGTTCATGTCAGCATTATAAAGTTTATGTCATTCGTTTTTTTATGAAAAACTGCGTATGAAATGATTATTTATTTTACAATGTCAAAGGTCATAATTTTTATTGATTTTTTTAAAAGTTCGTTCGAAAATCATGCAATAGCTAGAGAATGGTTTATCCCGTTCTAAAATGTGTCTCATTCATTTACTGATAAAAAATTACTTCTGAAGTGATTATTTATTTCTCATTAACGAAAATATTGACTTTTTAAAGATTGTTTTTTCAAATATTCAATAGAAAAATAAGGATCTTCCTAACAATTTCATTAAAAATTAATATGGCTCTAATTATAGTTATTTTTCATTAACACTGTAAGGATTAACAAGTGCTATTCTCGACTTCTTATTTTTCAAGCAGTGTCTTCCCCAAGAATAAAAGAGTATAGATTATAGTAGCAGCCGCGCATTTTTGGAACGGTAGAGGGAGCTGGCAACCAGGTTTAAAAAAGGCGAGGTGCGAAACACGAGAGAGTTGGTACGTGGAAAGTGGCGTGTGTGGCTGCAGCTGATGGCAGAAAGGTTGGACCATGTACATTTTGATTTATTATCTGTAAATTACGTTAATGGGTGTTTATTTTATGATTTTCTGCAGTTTACGAATAAACTTGTTGTTTTTATCAAAAGAAGCCTGCGTGTTCATTCCGCCACCTTTACAATAGTGCTAACTACTAATGTTCAATTTTATTAGATGCTAATTTTTACCAAGTGCTATTTCTTATAATTTTCAACACGCGCTAGTTTCAATAATCGATAATCTTGAATAATCTCACTGAGCTATACAGGGTGTCCCAAAAACATTGACCTTGGCTTTTATTCCTTAAATATTGATCTTACACATATATAATAAATTACAAAGTTGCGTAAAAAAAGCTACAGATTTTTATGAAATCGATAAAAATTTTCAGGGGTTTAAATTTGAAGAAATACAAAATTTAAATATTTATACGGATCCCGTACAAAAACATTTCCAATGAGTAAAATGTGCCCCATACACTAATAAGGTGATGTACAAATTTCAGAAATGTTTTATCATAAATAGTCCCAGAGATATGTTTGAACAAAGTTGGTGAGGGATTAATCACAAATTAAAATGTAAATGTTTACAGCAAGAGTGCAAATGACGCAACTTAGAAATGCATCATAGGCAAATAATATTTGTCTCTTTAGATTTATTTCCAATTTTTCAAAAATATGCTTCCTGAAATATGCTTCCATGATTTTTCCCCTCTGAGAAACACATGTCGATGCATTGAAAAGTGGTTTAAGTCAGCATTTTTGTCTTTTCATATTTCTGGAACTTTTTATGATAAAATGCTGAAATTTTGTACATAACCTTATTCGTATATGGGACACATTTTGCTCATTGGAAGTGTTTTTGTACGGAAGGGGGTGGGGGGGCGTAGAAAAATTTAAATTTTGTTTTTTTTTTAAATTTAATTCCCTTGAATATTTTAATCGATTCCATAAAATTATGTACCCTTTTTTACGCAACTTTAATTCATTATGTATGTCTAAGATCAATTTTTAAGGAATAAAAGACGAGGTCAATGTTTTTGGAACACCCTGTATATTATAGAGCCATCACTTCCTATTCCTTAACGTTAATGCAAAGTTTACTCCTGGGAGGAAGACGCAAATCTCTTATTCATAAACAAATTAATGTAAGATAATGCCATCTTTGGAAATAAGTCCTCGAGAGCGCCCACTCTTCATTTGCTGTCCAACCACATTAACACGGCAAACGATTTTGACGAAAGGAAATATAAATACACCTACTTACATATATTACATGCTGCCTTTTTCGTATTTCCACTGTCTGAAAATAATCTCTGCATCTCTGTTTTCTGCATCTCTGAACACGAATCGAACGCTTTTGAGGTGGTGCATGTGACCGTGAGTATGTGAATGCGAATGCGATATCTCACGAACGAATGGAGCGTTTCGAAAGTAACTTGGTGTCGAAAGTAACTTCCAATGTCTTCCAAAATTCATTTCTCTAAATCTGAAACCAAGGTCACGAAAATTGTCGCCAAGTTCAGGCAATCGTGACCAAGTCTACGCAAAACATTTTACGTATTCGTAAACATCTACGTATTCGTAAACATCTACGTGAAACATTTTACATATTCGTAAAAGTATAATATGACAAAATCCAGAAGTTTTTAATTTATAATAGCCAAACAGAAATGTAAGTTTAGCAAAATAATGCGCAGTTACATTTAGGAGGATATTGCATGTTTATATTCGTTTCATCATTGTGATTGAAAATACATAAAATTTTTTAATTCCCAGATTCGGTAAACAAAACCATATTTTTAAGCGACTTTTTTTGTTCGGCCCATGAACTATGTGGTGGTGTTCATCTAGTTTTGAATAAAATCTCCATTTTAGTAAGCAGTCACGGCTATGCAAAGTCTAAATTGCTTATGCGCTAACTAAACCGATGTGCTGCAATGCAGTTTATTATTCAATTTACTGAATTTATTATTGTTTATTCCATGTATTGAATTTATTGTTGTTTATTCAATTTATTGAAATATTTTTGAGGCTGAGAATTAGTATACTATAAGTTTTGATTATGCTTCTTCAGCCACTTTATAATCAGTAGATATTACTAGAACAACTATTAGCGTAGCCCAGTCATAATGTTTTATTTTCTATCAATATACCTAGGAAGAAAAAAAAAAATCATGAATTAATAAAAAATAAAACAAAAACAGAGTTTTTCTTTTATTTAAATAAAATTATTTTTATTCATATAAGATATTTCCATTATGCTGTTGCATTGAGTAGCTTAAATGGATGGATAATTACAATAAAAAGTAATTATTAATGCATTGTTACAAATAACATTGTACATTAATCTGTAAACTACAAGCATATTTTACATCCAATGCACGCACATGCATATATCCGTACATACGCAAAGTCGCTGTTTCTCAAAAACGTTAGATTCGATTCCATCGAGATTTTCAAATCATCAAATGTGTCAAAAACTCGAATCAGAATTTTCGAACCCGTCACAATATATAATAATATACCATGCATATAGGGAAAGTAATATTTTGGTTTCCAAAATGTGAAAATCGATACAAAAATTCGCTCAAAGTGTATTTCGATTCTCACACACTTAACTGATATTAAGTATTTCAAATTTTTAAACATCAATACAGGTTACAATACTTTTATTTTTTAACAAGGCGTTGCTTAAATTTATTTGGCATCAGGCTTAAACTAGTTTCTAAATTTATTTTGAGGCTGAGATCGTTTATACACTTATTTCCATTTTTACTCTGTCATACGTATAGTATTGAGAAAGTATCGTTTTAACGAAAATTTTCGATTTTGATATTTTGATGCCAATATATGTTTTAAGACCTACTGAACACAGTTTGACTATTTTTAGAGTGATGTCTATCTGTCTGTCTAATGCCTGTGGTTGGTTCTTTGTGTACAAGATGGCAGCCACGAATATTAATGGGTTTTCACGATACTTTATATCCGGCTTTGTTATCAAAAACTCTAGAACTAGATATAATTTTTTTAAATTCGAGAGAAAATTTCAGAATTTATTCGAAATTTTATATATTTTTAACATGGCAGCATAGGACTGTTATGAAATGCATACCCGTTTTTAATTAATTATTTCTAAATTTCATTTTCGGAAACGCTTTTTCAAAAATCCATTTTATTCTTCCGTATTCAGCAAATTCTAATTTAGTTTCGATTCTGAATTTTGTTCTTAAATATAAATTGTATTCCAAACTGATAAAAGGCCAAATCTTTCACCTTATCTTTCTGGAGTCTCTCGGTCTGTGCTTGCAACCATTCGCGCTTTGATACATCATGACGTTTCGTTATTTTCCCGCGATATATTTTTATATGAAAATAAACTGGCGTTATTTTCTGTGTCGTCACGAGCGCGCGCATAAGTAAGAATAAGGTAATTGGTAATTAGTTTCAGTTGGCGACGTAATCTCGGAGCAATAGGTCGCGTTTTGCCTGCGGGGCATAAAAATGAAATGTTTGTCCTTAAAAGGATATAAAATAAATTAATTCTATGAAGGAGTAAAGTTATTAAATCGTGTTAGTGAGACGAGAATAATTTGTGAAATTTCAAATGTATTGAAATATTAAATATTCTAGTTTCTAAATTATTCATGGAATATTTTCGCTTTGTGAAGAAAATAATGTAAGAAGTATTGATGATCTTTGAGAGAAAGTACGTAATGTTTTTGTAGTATTTAAAATGATAATCTAATGCAAATTAAAGAAAGTTAGTTTTATATAATGACTCTTTCATTCACCGAAACGTTCCGATTGCTTTTTTCAAGTCCTTTAAAGTGAATGTTACACGTTATAGTTGTAACAATTATAGTTGGACCCATAATACCGCTTTTTCAATTTTTCTCTTGTAAAATTTTAAAAAGAAGACACATTCTGATACGAGAAATTTGAATTGAGCCTCATTCGGTTAATTTATTTAAACTTTCTTTAAGATTCATCTACCGCTTAGCAGTTGTGACCTCCTTATTCACTACCTCGATTATTTAAGAATATTAAATAGAAGTACCATTAAATTATGAACTTATGTAAGTAAATTTAAAGGCCAGTAAACTCTCTGTTGCAAAATCCCATCCTCTTTGATACTCCCAGGTCAAGATTGAGGACGCCAGGAATAGTGAAATTAACCCACACACTTAAAATAAATATCTACCATTAAGCAAAGAAACCTAACACATACAAAAAATAATTTAATTAATTTTAAATGTAGAAATCGTTTTTTAATAAACACAGTATTAGGGATTAAATTAGGGGTACATAAAATGTGTTTTTATGTGGTTAGAAAACTTGTTGGAATGCAACAGCATTATAACAGTAATCAAGATAACATTTTAACGATAATTCTAAATTCTTCATCTGGAATTACTCTTTTATTTCTTTAATTCCTATTTCCCTCATTTTAATTTTAGCTTTTTCTCCACGTGTTATAATCTCATTCGTTGTTATTGAAGTACATTACTACCTTACTGATGACGGATTAATTTTTTGATACGACTTTACATAAAACTAGTTGATACTAAAATCGCGATGAAAGAGTCGAAATCTTTTCACGCAAAATCCACATTCTACTACCCGCACAATAAATACTATTAGTCTGTGCTACTACTCACCAAGGTCTGCTAAAAGGAACACTGGTCCCAAAGATAGGTCCGTAGTCCGTAGCTGTCATAAGAAATGCATTGAATGCAGCAGCAATTTTCTTAATTTAAAGGTACATCATATAGTATATTGAAATTTCTACAGAGTAAATGATAGATTAGATTTCATTATTCCTATATAAGTATATAATATTAAATAAAACTAGTTATGGTAAATTTTATTTAGACTGTGACTTTAGAATTGTTTTTTAAGCATCTCTAACGATGACATTAGCTATTTAAACTATGCTAAAATATTTTCTGCATTTTGAAAGTGTTATTAGCTTTTCTTTAATAAATGCACAGTAAAATGCTTTAGCTAAAATTAAGGCTTTAGCTAAAATACAAACACTATTTTTCTATCTGGGACTAGAATAATAAGCCAATGAAACCTGTCCATTTTTATCGAACTGCTTTAAAATATTAGACTTGTAGACTTCGACATGACAAAATAAATGAGCAGACGGTAAATGACTTGCTGAGTGTAATTTAAAAATAGTTTTCAGAATTATAGAAATAAATAAATAAAAATGTGATATTCTTAAAGATTTCAGGCAGAAAAATGCTGGTATTATTTTTTTTTCACAATGAAATTGATATGTGTACGAAATCCAATTATTTAAAGGTTTCTCATCCGAATTCGAACAAATGTAGAAATCATATTTTTACGATACAAAAAGAGAAGTTCATGGGTTTTCTTTAATTATGTATTATCATTATTTTATGATGGTCAAAAAATTGAATTATTCAAGAAATTAAATGAGCATTGAATTTCATATAACGATAGACAATTTTTGAATATGGATACTTCACGATTAAAAAAAAAATTAATTAAAAAAGTAAAGAGATAGGAAGAGAAATTGATTCGATAAGTCCAGTTGTGACCAGATTTTGAAAATGTTTTTCATAAAGGAACATCTACGGAAATTATGCCTTATTTACGCTATATGTTTGCAAAACAATGAAAACCTAACATCAATAGGTTTCGATAGGTTCCTGAGGATGTGTGGAGGGGGGGGGGGGTATATCTTCTAATACCTCTTTACTGACTTTACTAGGTTTGATATTACGATCTTTTAGCTAATTCTGGTGTTACAAAGGTCAGTAATTAAATGGCTGGGTTACGGATGTTCCCCTAAGGGAGGGAAGAATAATTAAAAAAAAAGTCATTCTATAAAGGATGATTGCCTTCATGGAAGACTTCTTAAGGGGTCACATTTATGTTACATATTAGGAAAACCATGAAAATTAACACACGCAGTCCGTCAATATACATTTGGTACGGAGGCTTGAACTCATGACCTAGGCACTGACACTAGGTCATGGGCAAACCTAAAAATTTAAAGCTCTCTCTCCATTGCTTATTTCCCTTTTCTTCACGTGAATGACCAAATATTCTTTAAGCTTTTCTTTTCATCCGTTCGTTTACGTGCCTTATTCGAAAGAAGATTTTGGTTCTAGTATATGTTCTTATAACATCAAGAGCTATTTCAGGAAATTGTTATTTTATTTTAAATTGGAGGTTCTCTAAAATATTTTTTGAATTTGAAATAAAATTTCCGTGGAGTTTAAGAAAAATGTCTTCTAATTTGGTGACTGTTTTTACCTAGGTATCATGTTATACGACCTCTTGAGAAAAATTCAATCCGTTTTTTGTTATTTTCGGATGTTGACTTCACTAGATATGAATAAATTCCTAACTGCGCTTTCTTGTGGCTATATGGCAAAAATATCCTACAGAAATACTCAAGGCTTCTTTTTCATTTACATCAGGACTGAACTGAATGTCATGTTTATGTTTAATATCTGTAGTGATGCTGAATGCATAGTTTTTTCCTTCTAATTTAAAAAATAAAGACGCAATTAAGTTTGGTCTTGGTCATTTTCCACATTTGTATTTATTGGCATAGGAATCTTAGAACCAAACAGTAATGTTTAAAGCGAGATTTGAAATCAGCAGCAAGAGGATGGTTTTAAAATCGTCGTCCAAGATTTTTAATTTGTGAAAATATATTTCCCGTAAATTTCTGCATTTATGTTAGTGTCTTGCCCTGTTCTTTCATCATTTCCACCCCTTGGGTTAAAATTCCTGAAGAACATTTGAACATTTTCGTCCATAATTTTAAAGTGTTAATGCTTGGCAAACATTTTTTAATTTGCTCTCTAAGATGGCAGTATGCTTCCGATGAAATGCTCCTAAGAACTAAGGCTTTAGTTATATCTCCAATTTTCCAGTGTTCTTTTACCGTTATTTAAAATTCGTAATATTTGGCCTGATGTGAAATATTTTGAAAGGACTTTTGCAATTTCACTTTGAATTTTCTTCTTTAAATTTTCTTCTTTGAATTTTCTTCTTTAAATTGCCACTCTGTGCTTCAAAAAAATTTAATTTTGCTTTTATTCTCTCATTGTCTTCTCGGATTTTCCATAATTTTCAATTAGGCTATTGATATTTTCTTCAGCATCAAACACTTTTTTTTAAAGAACTTATTTCAAGTAATAATTTCTGATTTTTAAAATATCAATTTCGCCTTTCTATTTCATTTGAATCACCTGACTGAACAACCACTGGCATATTTTCAAAAATATTTGAAATCTGCTCTACATCTTGAACATTTAGCATATCATTCATTGTCTTCTCATCTCTTTTACTTTCTCTGCAATACATGGTAATGTATAGGGAAAGTATTGGAATCATGTCGAAAATCGCAATTCGAGTTTTCGACGGATCTACACGTTTCAAGACCTCTAGAATACGAAAAAACCATTTTTAGCGTGACGTCTGTCTGTGCAGATTTTGTATCCACTCTAACTAAAAAACTAATGGACCGAATTTCATAAAATTTGGTAGGTAAGTCACTTGTGGGCGAATCTGGTGCTGATTAGTTTTGGGTACGACTATACGATTCGAGATAAAAGAACCCGCCTTTTTTTTGCGAAATGGCCCGCAAAAACTTGTATCCACTCTAGCTAAAAATCTAACGAACCGAATTTAACAAAATTTGGTAGATAAGTCGCTTGTGGGTCACCCTGGTGCTGATTAGATTTTGGTATGATTCGGAAAAAAATAACCTGCCTTTTTTTTGCAAAATGTCCCGCAAAAATCGACAAAATCTAAAATAAAAAACAACGTATGCTGAAATACATCCATTAAATGCTTGTTTTATACGTAATTTTTAACGAAGGAAAGAATAAGACCAACCCCATTACACTAGGACTAGCCGTTCTCGAGATATTTTCGTTTTTTCTCTACGCCACCTTTGAAAATGTGTCCAGTTACCAAATGAGAACGAAAGTTGAATTAATAGTGAATTAAATTTAATTAAAATAAACAGAACGTGTATATAAGTCTGCAGGGAAAGTCATGTGCTGCCCACATCAGATTTTTATGATGTCGAAGTTTACGAACCACATTTTGAAAAAAATTGTGAAATGATATATTTTTGCTTGAATTGCCGTTTTTGCAAAGAGCTACAGCACTATAAAC
The DNA here is from genome assembly GCA_951213105.1 of Amaurobius ferox. Lineage (NCBI taxonomy): Eukaryota > Metazoa > Arthropoda > Arachnida > Araneae > Amaurobiidae > Amaurobius > Amaurobius ferox. The sequence continues at coordinate 16,176,985 of OX578147.1, forward strand.
CATAACCAAATCTAAAACAGCTATGTCATTAAACTAATATCCGTGCGCTATGTCCTTGTTTAAAGTACCTGGCGCAATGTCTATATTTTCCCCCACGCTTCCCAAGGGACCAGTGACGTCAGTAATTCCAAGAAATCTGGACAGGAGTAGGTTGCCAGAAACGAATGGCCTACCTCTCTTACTTCCATTTACTTCGACTACCCACATTCAAAGCTACAGAAATTGGGAAGAAAGGGGGAAAATGTCAGTTGTGATTTGAGATGCTAGATCAGAAGATGCATCATCATTAAGTGACATCATACATTTTCGCCAGTACCAAACTGCTCTATTTACTTTTTTGTTTATTTTTGTTTTGTGATACTTAATTATTTGTGGTGTGTGAAACCATACAAAAACATACATATATAAAGTACAATACACAACAATATACGTACAGATAGATAAAAGAATACATTAGAGTACATTTAATACTAGTGCGGGAACTAGTTTGTGCTGGTGTGCTGGCTTCCCGGCGCGGGGGGGTGGGGCGTCACTCCGCCTTGATTTGAATTTGACCTTCGCACCAGCACTTAGGTCAGACGTCTCCGGAATTTTCTAGACCGTCATCCTAGTATTGCACCGACGAGTTCATTTCATTAGGAGGAGGTGTAAATCACATGGGTGTCGGGCATTTTCTCCCACATTGTCAAACAATCTGTAACCTTGTTCACACAGACTACTATATAGTATTCTGTGCTTGTTCCATTCCTTCCACAGTTCTTTCAATCCCGGTATCCAGCTGGATTGGGAATTTTATTTTACTTCATTTAAAGGATTTTTTATAAAAAAAAACTTATGGTGTATTTTTTTTTTATTACGATTTTTATATTAGGTACCCATTTGGTGCATTTTAAAGAATATATACCCATTTACCACATACGTTACGAATTTAAACGATAATACGAATTTCTCATTATAACAGATTTTCGCATACAAAGAACATAATCATTTATAGTGAAATATACATTTATAATGAACTGTTTATAATGACTTTATATATGCATTTATATGCAAGTTATATAGTGCATTTCACTTACTGTTAAAACCCCTATAATTGTGAAAGTAATTAAAAAAAAATCTTCAGATAAAAAAATGTTTCTACTATCTATAATTAAAAATATGTCAGCAGTTACAGCATAAATGGATGATCAAATGTATCAACCGGTTTCGGAAACAAAAATATCCACTTTCTTCATGATAAAATGCTGAATAACCAGGCCAGTAAATACAAAAAATTCTTTGGTGCAGTTTCTCTGATCTTGATTTTAACGAAGAAGATTTCAAAAAACTGGTTGATATGTTTAACCGAATTTTTATGCTGAACTAATAACTAAGTATATTTTCAATTTCAGAATATTTAAAACAGCAGGTTCAGCCAATATTTTATACTATGTTTAGTACTATTATTCTATTCCATCAGTTTGTCAGTCTCTAAATTACAACATTACAAAAAAAAAAAAAAAAAAAAAAAATAATAATAATAATAATATTTTGCATTAAACACGTTATTTAAATCATTTAATAAGTCATACAAAATAGAATGAAAAACATTACACAGGATTTTAAAATATTTATTTTTACTTTCATTTTGCATGAGTATATAAATTTAGTTCCTAGTTATCGTCAGCAATATATAAATAGAGTCATTCACTTTAGAATAACATATTATATAAAAAAAAAAAATCTGATGTGGGCAGCACATGACTTTCCCTGCAGACTTATATTAACGTTCTCTTTATTTTAGTTAAATTTATTTCACTTTTAATTCAATTTTTTGTTCTCATTCGGTAACCGGACTTATTTTCAAAGGTGGCGTAGAGAAAATACGGAAAACTAAAATATCTCGAGAACGGCTAGTCCTAGTGTAATGGGGTTGGTCCTATTATTTTTGTCGTTAAAAATCACGTATTAAACAAGCATTTAATGGATATATTTGAGTATACCTAGTTCTTTAGTTTAGATTTTGACGATTTTTGCTTGCCATTTTGCAAGAAAAGACAGATTATTTTTTTCCGAATTGTACCAAAATCTAATCAGTTCCGGGGTAACCCACAAGTGACTCATTTACCGAATTTTGTGAAATTCAGCCCAGTAGTTTTTCAGTTAGAGTGGATACAAGCTTTTGCGGGCCATTTCGCAAAAAAAAAGGCGGGGTCTTTTATTCCAAATCGTACCCAAAACTAATCAACACCAGACTCGCAAACAAGTGACTTACCTACCAAATTTTGTGAAATTCGGTCCATTAGTTTTTTAGTTAGTGTGGATACAAAATCTGCATAGACAGACAGACACACACACAAGCGTCACGCTAAAAATGGTTTTTTCGTATTCTAGAGGTCTCGAAACGTGTAGATCCGTCGAAAACTCGAGTTGCGATTTTCGATATGATTCCAATACTTTCCCTATACATTACCATGTATTGCTGGGAAAGTAAAAATAGATGTTCCTTTTACATATTTTTCCTTACAATGCATAGTATTTTGTAAAAGAAAAATATTGGATTAAAAAAAAACAGAGTATTGGATATTGATGGAACTACGCGTTTTGATCATCCCTGAATACGAATCAACCACTTTTTCAATAATGTCTATGTATTTTGCCTATCAATTAGTCTGTAGATACGATATCTCTCGAACAAATTGAGAGAACTGAATGAAATTTAGCATGATTATTTTCATTGAAATATGTCAAAGGTCTAATTATTTTCAGAACGACCAGATTAAGGGACATTCCCCAATATGACACCATCTGCAGAATATTGACATTCACCATTCTCGAGATTGTCTTTGATTTAAATTGGTAAAGTTTATAGAACATAAATATGTTCACTATTTTTAAATGTTTAAACGTTTTGCAAGTACTTGTAGCTAAAAATAAATGGAACCATTATTTAGGACTCGATACAACGTGTTACCATCACGTGTCATTTCACTGTGTTGTTTCTTTGTATTTGACAGCATTGTTGCGACGTTGTATTGCTACGCCTATTTGCCACTTCACATTTTCTTGCTGTTGTGATGTTCAAGGGAATTTTTGACGTTGCTGAAGTGGTGTAGCTGATTGTACACATGAAAGCAGTAACATAGTAAGAACGTATAGAATCAAGTAAAAAATAAAACCTACTTAATTTAATGGTAGTTTGATGGCAGAATTCAATTGTACACAGTGTTTCTTTCAGGACTTTTTGGCTGGGGAAGGGGGCGAATGAAATTTTAAGGGGGCATTTTTTCAATTTGCCCTATATAAATATATCTAAATGCTGTGTCACATAAATAGAAACTGGGTTAACATAAAATGTCTCCGAGGTGGGGGGGGGGCGAATACTCATCTTCGCAGCCCCCCCGGAGGTATGCCTGAAAGAAACGCTGATTGTACATTGCACGACGCCATGTTAGGTCCCCCGAATAAGGGTTAACGTAGGGCCTCTGAAATTGTTGATCCGGCAGTGATTTTACCTTCTTTCCATTTGCTATCTCTTACAATCTGGAACTCACTATTATTACTACATATTTTCTTTTTAAGTTAGAAAGGGGTAAAATATTTGTAGCAGTACAAAGTTGGCTGAATTATCTCTCGATAAATTTAAAAATATATTAATTACTTACATAATCACTAATTATTGATTATATATGTAATATAGATATGATAGATATAACCAACAATTATTAATTATATATATTACAAAGTAATTGAACTTTTCAATTAAAAATACTTAAAAATTCTTGGAAACCATTTTTATACATTTTATATTTAAACAATATATGGTATTTCCTATTGACGATGTAAATGGTAGTGTAATGATGATAGTTTTCTGTAAATATGGGTGGCATATAACAATTAAAATGAACTAACACATTATGAGCGTCACTTTACAATCAATAGCAAATAATCAATCGTTTTCAGTACTTCATCGGCATCCTACATTACTTCATAAAGCTCGGGAAAAAAATGAACAGAATGCAAGAACTGTCGAAATAAAACGCGTAACGAGTAAAACTGTCATTGTAGAATTGCACTATTTGAGCTCCCCGCTTTCCTAAAATTTCCAGAAAGCCTGAACCCCCCCGTTTTCTCTATATCTTCTGATAAGTGAACTAACTCGTCTCCAAACTTGTTCTCCCACGTTGTGCACACAGCACAGACTCTATGTAGTATTCTGGAGTTGTGTCAGACTAATATAGTATTCTGTGGTGCCTACAGCCTAGAATACCAATAAGGTATTTCAGTCACTATAGTTGTACCTGTGCATTACTGCAAATTGCATCAGTATTCTATGACCGCAATAAAAAACTGTGTAGTCCGAAATTTCGTTGGTACTAATTTATAAAGACTGTCTCTTTGACCAGCTCACAGAACGAGCAGTAATACTGCTCCTCTAATAACCTTGACTGCTGTACGAGTATTTAGATTTTGCCAATTATAGATGTGTAAGTTTATTCTATTTATTTTAAATGTTGAATGTATATTTCTGTGTATGATATATATATATATTTTTAAGCGACACGTCTCTAATCGCAGCCTATGTTTTTGAAATGCTTCTGTTTTCGATTGAAGAGCTTTCACATTTCGTGTTTATCTTTGCTTTTCAAAAGGTTCAAATTGCGTGCACATCTGACTATTTAAAAAATATAAAAAAGATTTCAGCAAAATATATTCGGTAGTTTTTTAAATAAAAATTAAAATAATAAGTAGACCCATATCATATGAAGAGATGACGTGACCCACTTCAAAATGAAATGTGGTATCCATCTTGTGCCAAAATCGTTATTTTCCAAGTTCTTTTATATTTAGTGCTATATCCGTCCTAAAACCGCTTTATTTTTATTTAATTTCTGTGCATCTATATTCTGAAACAGCGCAATTACAATATATTTGAGTTTAAATGATCAATGCTATCCATCTTGTTGTTGAGACCCAGACCGTCCGACCTATCAGAAAGGTGTTGTTGTTGAGACCCAGACCGTCCGACCTACCAGAAAGGTGTAAGGTAACTGTTTGGACAGCCGGGAAGTGCCACCCAATTTAGACCAGAACCCAGTGGGGGAGGCATCCACAGGGACCGTACCCTCCTTCCCCTACCACCAACCTCTCGGAAGGACTTACGGACCCACATGTTTAACGTGATCGTACTCCGCGTGAACACGGCGGCAGTTTTGGCAGTGGCTGGAATCGAACCCGGGCCTACCGAGTGCAACTCCAGCGCGCTAACCAATGGGCTACCGCGCACCTTATCAGAAAGGTGTAAGGTAACCGTTTGGACGGCCGGGAATGTCACCCAATTTAGACCGGAACCCAGTGGGGGAGGCATCCACAGGGACCGTACCCTTCTTCCCCTACCACCAACCTCTCGGAAGGACTTACGGACCCACATGTTTAACGTGATCGTACTCCGCGTGAACACGGCGGCAGTTTTGGCAGTGGCTGGAATCGAACCCGGGCCTACCGAGTGCAACTCCAGCGCGCTAACCAATGGGCTACCGCGCACCTTATCAGAAAGGTGTAAGGTAACCGTTTGGACGGCCGGGAATGTCACCCAATTTAGACCGGAACCCAGTGGGGGAGGCATCCACAGGGACCGTACCCTTCTTCCCCTACCACCAACCTCTCGGAAGGACTTACGGACCCACATGTTTAACGTGATCGTACTCCGCGTGAACGCGGCGGCAGTTTTGGCAGTGTCTCGAATCGAACTCGTCCGGCCTACCGAGTGCAACTCCAGCGCGCTAATCAAAGGGCTACCGCGCCACACTGACGGGAGGTGTGTTTCGAACCTGGGTATTTAAAAATTGGAGAAAGTTAGACTTTCTCAGTCGAACGGAAAATCGCTGCGACATGAGCGCATCGAAATCAAGAAAAAAAAAGTAGAATTTTACTTTTGAGATTACTTTAGGAAAGAAAACAGAGTGGTATAAAACAGTAAGTTTTAGATTTTCTTTGTTGTGGTAAAAGGAATAAAAACAATCTGAAAAATCTGATGTGGGCAGCACATGACTTTCCCTGCAGACTTATATTCACGTTCTATTTATTTAAATTAAATTTAATTTACTTTTAATTCAATTTTCGTTCTCATTTGAAAACTGGACTTATTTTCAAAAATGGTGTAGGAAAAATACGAAAAACTAAAATATCTCGAGAACGGCTAGTCCTAGTGTAATGGGGTTGGTCTTATTCTTTTCGTCGTTAAAAATTACGTATTAAATCAGCATTTAATGGATATATTTGAGTATACCCAGTTCTTTAGTTTAGATTTGGACGATTTTTGCGGGCCATTTTGCAAAAAAAGGCAGGTCATTTTTTTCCGAATCGTACCAAAATCTAATCAGCACCAAGGTAACCCACAAGTGACTCATCTACCGAATTTTGTGAAATTTGGTCCATCAGTTTTTCAGTTAGAGTGGATACAAGCTTTTGCGGGCCATTTCGCAAAAAAAGGCGGGTTCTTTTATTCCGAATCGTACCCAAAACTAATCAGCACCAGACTCGCTCACAAGTAACTTACCTACCAAATTTTGTGAAATTCGGTCCATTAGTTTTTTAGTTAGAGTGGATACAAAATCTGCACAGACACACACTTAGACGTCACGCTAAAAATAGTTTTTTCGTATTCTAGAGGTCTCGAAACGTGTAGATCCGTCGAAAACTCGAGTTGTGATTTTCGGCATGATTCCAATACTTTCCCTATACATTATCATGTATTGCAGGGAAAGTAAAAAAGCAGGTAAAATAAAACTCTTATGCTTCAAGTTTATTTAAAACGAGGGGGGATGGGGTTAAACATTAAAATATAAAGAAATAACCGAGTGTGGTATCAAAAAATGTTACGCCTCATAATTAAAAGATTAATGCTACATTTTTCATTTTTAAAGTCAGCGTGATAAAAAACAGTAAGTTTCTGCTTCTCAGTAGCAGAATGGTAATAAATAAACAATTACGATAAAAGTATCAAATATACATCAATTCAAACTCAATGCAGGAAATATAATATAAATGCTTCAACACGATTAAAAAGAAGGGGGTGTTAATTAAATATTGGGGGTGGAATGAAAAATAAAACTAATAATGATCTCTAGTAGTATTATAAAATTCGGGCGTCTCAACACGGAGAAAATATCAAATTTTACAATTTATAAAGTTAAGGGTGGGGGGCGAAATGAAAAAAACTTCAGGTCTCATCGCAATTTGCAGATTTTGCATTGTAAACTAGGATGCGATATCTGTTATTTTACACCCTGTTTTACAGTACTCTAAAGTTAGTTTTACCCAAAGTACAAAACCATTTCTGATGAATTTTGTTGCCTTATAATTTGTAAAAGACCTGGGCATTTATATTCTTAGGAAGCTACATAAACTACTTTGGAGGCTACATCAATTACTTTGGAGGCTGGAGGAAAGACCTACAAAGTTGGCAACATCTGAACATACGCATGTTGAAGGTATGTTCCATGTTGCTTATTAAATTAACTAAAGCTTTAATTAATCTATCTTTTAATTTTTCATAAGATTTTTTTTATTTATTTTTTTATTTTCCTTGAATTTTAATATCATTGAAATTCCAAATCTTGAACATTGAAGAGAGGGATAGCGCTAAGTCCTTGAATTGGAGTGGCGCCATCTATCTTCGATCAGGGAAGGAGAAGGGTAAGAACTAGGAAACACCTGTTTGAGGGACGAGGTAACTTCATACTTCTTCCACTTGGTCTCCTCGAAATGAGAAGAAGCAATGCGATGGCATCTGGTACGTCAAGAAGGGTGTGAGTTCAGTAGGCAAAGAGCTCCAGTTTTATAAGTGGTAAACTAGAGTGTCCCAGACCTAAAAAAATAAAAATATTTATCGTACAATATATAAAACTGCTGCTTTCTTGCTCTGGACCCGTCTGGAATTTCGGCGAAATATGCGTGCCGCGAAAGTTAACAAAGCGCGGATAGGGCAGAAGATTTACTGACGTTCACGGACATGGCTAAAAACGGATTCCAGACGTGTTTCGATGACCTTTATAAGCGATGGCAAAAGTGTGTTTTTGCGAAAGGGTCTTTTTTCGAAGGAGGATGTGTTTCAGCATTTTAATTGATAATATTTTTTAAGTTATAGACTCAGTCCAGAAACTTTTGATTCCTACTCCGTATATATACATACACACACACGCACATATATATATATATATATATATATATCTTTCTATATATACATATACAGGGATGTATCTAGAGAAGTGTGAGTGGTGGTTGATTTTCCAGAACAATTATTATTGCGAATATAAAATTTCGAAACGAGCTTTGCGTTAATTCGCACACACAAACAGTATTAGTATTCTATACTTTTATATTAAAGAAAAACATTTGATAAAATTGAATATAACTTTTTTTAAATGTAATTGTAATATGTATATTTTTTTGGATGAGTGGTGTTCGGCAATTGAGTGGTGGTCGGAAATTCTGAGTGATGGAAACCCCGACCACTGTAGATACATCCCTGCATATATATGATGATGAATAGAAGGGCGTTTGTATTACATCTCGATTCAAAGACCAACTTATCTAGTCACGGTTCAGCTGATGCAATCAAATACAAAATAACAACACAGATAATGACATAGGAGGATAACACGATGTATCAAGTCCTAAATAATGGGTCCATTTATTTTTGAATATAGGTACTTGCAAAGCACTTGAACATTTAATAATAGTGAACATATTTACGGTTTTAGAAACTTTCCCAAGTTAAATCAGAAACATTCAATATCTCGAGAACGGCAGATGTTAATATTCTGCACATGATGTCAAATTGAGGGTCATTCCTTAGGTTGAGCATTCTGAAATGAGCATAGATATCCCCTCTGACGCCTTTAGATGAAATTAATCCTGCTAAGATTCATAATATATATATATATATATATTACTAACACATATATAGGCTTAAATACATAGATGAGTGCCAGTTCTACATATCGCTCACGAGCCGCCAATGGTTATTCCGCATTATTGACAATGAACATCGAGTTTTTCAGACAGAGGGACATTTTTTTTAATGTGCACTTTAACTTGAAATAAAATATTTTTTTATATAAAATTAGTGTTTCATTTAACCTAATTAACCTAATTAACCTATTTAACCATTTAATCTAATGGTTCACAAATTCTAACTTTTAAATCAATTACGTTAAAGAGATGATTACCTATAAAATTTAGTGTTTTATCTGTCTCAACTAATATATGACTACTTTTCTTTGTTGTAGTTATCATAGTTATTTTATGTTATTCGGTAAAATTCAATGTATTGTTAAAATATTATACACACACAAAATAATAATGGACGCTTGCTTTTACCTGCGCTTGTCTGGATGCGTCGTTTTTTATTTCTTGAAGGTAAAGCTTTCTTAAATTAAATAGGTAGAAAGACTATCGCTTGCAAAATTTATGGAATTTTAAGTTAGTTTCTTTAAGACATATTTTGTTTAATATTTGTATTTTTTATTCACATTATTTAAGATCCTTTTTCTTTTAACACGTGAATAAAAATTGTGTACCTATTTTTTTTAGAATTTTAGTACTCACATGTTTTTAAATTGTACCATTTTTAACACTTTCCAACATAGTATTTATGACTTTATTCTTTCTGCCTGTCTGTCTGTTTGCACTATAATCGCTGTAAAAATGATTTTATCAAAATGAAATGCTGTTGAGACGGTCTGTGGGGCATATAAGAATGTAAACGAATAATATCTCCAAATTAGTTTAGAATTTAACCCGGGTTGAAAAAATGAAATACATTGAACCTTACAGGACCCAATTTTTCGAACATTTTTTTAAGCGGAGGGAAAATTCACAAATTGCTTTGTAAATTTTAGGAAATATTCAAATCATCGCGTATAATGTGTAAAAATAAATTTCAGCTAATTATGTTACATAGTCTTTTTAAATAAAAATTGAATTAATAATTACATCTATGTAATATGAAGAGATCACGTGACTCATTGCAAAATAAAATATGATATCAATTTTTTTTCCGGAATGATTTTTAAGGAATGCTTATATTTAGTGTTGTACTCGTATTAAACCGCTTTATTTTTGCCGCTTTATATTATCTGTGTATCTAAATTATTTTTAACCGCTTTATATTATCTGTGTATCTAAATTCTGTGACTATGCAATTATAATATTTTTTATTTTAAATGATCACTGAACTTTGATTATTTGTACAACGAAGCCTAATTTTAACGTATGCAGAATGTAAACAAATCAAGCGATTATAAGATAAGTTGTATATGAATTGCTGAATTTTTTAAAGCAAAATTGTTTAGCTCTGGAGTTTGGAATATAAGCGATATGAATTAAATTAAATATTCATTGATTTTACACAGAGAAGTAGACGATTTTCTAGCATTGCCTTTTTTGATGAATTTCTAAGTTTCCAAATAAAATCAATTATTGTAGTACTGCAATAATTTACAAAATATCACCGCAGGATGTATAGCATTTTAGAGATGTTTAAATAAAATTGCATTTCAGCTAGACAGTGTTTTATAATCAATGCTTTATACAAGATTAATCTTTCTTGTTTTCAGTAAACACGTTGTAATAAAAATGTTGTACCCATTTTACAGAATAACTTTCTGTGACTTAATTTTGATTAAAATTTGTAGAACTTATAGTTTTCTAAGACGCATATTTTGAAATTGGACGATATTTTATTTGTAATATTCAAGTCTATAATCTCTCAGTACATCGTGTCTTTCGATCGAAACGGTATACTTTGGACTTTCAATGACAAGCAAACCAGTGCACAATTTCAACCTTAACCTTTGCACTTTCTATCGAATAACATTCACAGCCAAAGACAATTTTATTAGTAATATGCAAGTCTATAATCCCTCAGTACATCGTGTCTTTCAATCGAAACGGTATGCTTTGGACTTTCAATGGCATGCAATCCAGTGCACAATTTGAACCTTAACCTTTGCACTTTCTATCGAAGAACATTCACAGCCAAAGACAATGTTATAACCACGTAAATATTGACGTTTTTATCAGTCTAGAACCTGCAAAGTAAAATTTTCTTTCCACGATTCTACTTCCACAAAATGGCCACCATTTGGAGCTAGTGTTTATTCCAATTCTAAATATTATTCTCATGAATTAATTTATTCTAAGCATACCTCGTTGTCATCGTCCAAAATTGTTTCTCCTACTTCGCAAAATAATCACGGTATGACGTTGGTGTTCGTTCAAATTCTTACTATCTAAATCATAAATCAGCCTATTCTAAGCATACATCGTTGTCACAGCAAAAAAGTTTTCTCCTACTTTATAAAATGGTCAACGTGTGATGCTAGCTTTCGTTCCAATTCTAAATATCTACCTGATGAATCTTTCTATTCTAAGCATATCGCGGTCACTGTAAAAGAAAAAAGTTTCTCCCCCTATCAGTAGGCATACTTCAGCAGGTTCACTTGGTTGTCATGAATCCCTAAGCATACTTCGTTCCTGTTCACAAATAAAGTTTGATACTACATAAAAATTTGACACCACAGTTCTTATCAGTTAAACCCCATGACTTATCACATTCTTACTTCGATGCTATTGACAAAAAGTTTAGCTTTGGCACTTTAAAAATGTTTCGTGTTGCCACCTAAAATTCCTAAGTCATTATCAGTAGCATTCCGAATATACATTCAGATCATCGCATAAAATCTCCTCAAAAATGAGGGAAACCTTCGTATCTTATTGCGGCAGGAGAATTTTCAAGGAAGCAAAACCACACCATCCATCATACTTCATCTCCTCGATATCTCCTTATCTTCCACAACCATCTCCGCCAAATTATAAGGAATTTGGGAGTGGGAAGAAATAAGGAGGTATATACTGCTGCATGTTTTCCTTAATAGAAGTTCTGTAATTTAATTTCTGCTTTAAATTGAATTGTTAAATTGTCATCATTTTATGGCAAATTTTATATAGTTTTCATATAATATTGTCAGATTAATTTCTTTTTTTCTTTTTTCAGCTTTTAATGGAAGATCCAGATATTCAGTTTTCATCTACTTTTCATCGAATTTATTGATAAGTTCCTGTACTTGATAATTTACAAGAACGGTATGTTGCCGTTAATGGACGTTGCAGCTGTAAAAGTTGCGGTTGAAATATGCAATATCCCTCACTTGAAAAAGGAAATACTTTGCTTACCTGGAACAGATTATGATGTAATTACACAAGGTGTCACACGTTTAGCAGATCGAAAGAAATTATGGGATGAGATACTGGAATCAAAAGCGGGAATCATATTAGAAAGCATAGGCTTAACAAAACTGTTGCAGGAAAAGATATTGGGCATCATCTTTTCAGTCGGATTACGGATACTATTTTGGGCACATTATCACGAAAGCGCTCTTGATTTTTCGCGTAATTATAGCTTCATTTTTCTTAACAGCTCATTTTTCACAACACGTGGGATCGTAGATTGCAAAAAAACAGCAGAAGAGTTAATAAATGATAAATCTCTAAGCATTAAACAGAAGTACAAATTGGCTCTTCTGTATTGCTTGAATAAATATATTCCAGATTTGTACAAGCAAATGACTGAGAAAGATAGGGAAGAATTTTATGATAAAAAACCTAGGCGGGTTAAACAACCTCGTTTTGTAAAGTTTTGGTCTTATTATCTTAGAGATGAGGTAGATAAATTAATACGAACTACAGACCCTAATTTATATTGGCTCAAGATGGCTGTAGAAAGTGGAAGCAAAGATGTAGTTGAACATTGCTTGGAGGTAACAAATTTGATTACAGATGATGGTGCCCTAATATATGCTACTCTACAAGCTGTTAGACATAATATAAGCTCAATGGACGGTTGGATTATTTTTAGCGATAATTGGAAAGTAAAAGTCGCGAAAGGTGATGTCGGGAGAGAACTACCGGTGCCAAAACACTATTATGGAGATGTCATTTATTTCCTCTTCTCGAAAATGAAACAGGATACACAGGTAGCATTTTTGAAGCGACACCTTGGACAAGATCTTGACCACGTGGTGCACTTGAAGGTATTGAATTTATTTCTGGACTGGCCGTACCAGGATTACTTTCTAAAAACTGCAAGGCTTATCTTTGACTTTTTACCGGAGAGTAGTTATATTGAACTTGTGCATCGCATTTCTTGTAAGATTAATGTTAACAAAGGATGTTACGACTATGGTGAAGAAAAGAATTACGATTATAAAGAGCTTTTGATAGAGTTCTTGAAAGAAATTCCTAAACCTAATGCCAGAAGTGTCATTAGGATTATTAAGTTCTTTGGCGACACTGTGTATGATGATACTAAAATAACACGTGCTGGCGTTATGTTAAATTCTTACTTATTTAAATTAAAAAACTATACTAGACAAGATAAAATAATCATTGGATTGATATTAAAGCATGCTAGTAATGAAGAAAAAATGGAAATTATCTCTTCTAAAAATGGAATAAGTCTGTGCATTATGCTAATGCAAAGAAAGAGATGGCAGTTACTTGATGATTTTATATCAAATTTTTATACATCTAAAGAAGAAGTGGATAAGTTTAAAAAAGAATTGAACTCCAGACAAGAAGAAAAATACATCTGTGTTGATTTAATATCACGTGTTGACTATCTTGCATGATACCTTCATTAGATGGAGTTTTTATCAGTAGATATAAAATGGGTGCCCCGCCCCAGGAGGAGCAATATTGCTCCTGATGACGTCATGAGGAAGGTGACTTTTGCACGGCTAATCTTATCGTATGAACTTTGAGCTGATGACTCAAAGAGGGGAATATTTGGATAGTTAATCTGATAATAGATAATCTGGGCTAGTAAGTTCAACTTCGAACGTATGACGTCATGAGGACACTTGAACTTCAAACAATAAGGTGACGGTGACCTTGAGCTGCTATGAGGAATCTGAAAGAATATTGGAAACCCGATTTTAGTGGCGTCATGTATCTGGATTTTCTTAAAGTTCGGACTTTAAGAGGATATGTTCTCTGGGAACGGCTGGGCCCGAACCCAAGACAGTATATTGCTAGAGGAGCGCGCTATCCAGCAGGCCATTGTGAGTTAATGAGATCGTAATAACGGAAGATGTCTTGCGTGGGAATTTGAATGGCCCAAAGTTTTTCGGTATCATGAATGGTGGAATGGATTGAAATACATATAAGTATGAAAGAGGGTTATGATAATATTTTGTAAAAAGGATGTTAATATATTAATTTTAGGGAATGTTCGATGAACTATGGGCGGGGGGGGGGGGGGGGTTACGGAGGACTAAAATTTCATGATACGGGTTAATGCAGTGGTTCCCAAACTTTCGGGTCCGCGGACCCCCTCAGAGAAAAAATAAATTTCGCGGACCCCTTAAAACCATATTGCAAGGGTGTGTTTCTATTGGATATGTACAACAAGCATAATTTAGTGTGAACAGTGATGCTGTTCTTGCAATTATCTTAGTAATATTTGGTTTAATGTCTGATAATTTCAGTCTTAAATCACTTTCAACTTCAAGTCTATTTCTCAACTTAGATTTTAAATATGTCAGGAGAGATGGCTGTTTCGCACAAGTAAGTTGTGGGAAAGGGAGTTGTTAAGCACTTTAAGAGCCTTTCTTGCGAGTTGAGAATAGTCAGCCATTACTGATAACCAGAAGTCAGCTAATTGTACTTTTGAGAACATTAATTTTAGAGAACAATCCGATGAAAGATCCGCCAAAAAAATCTTCTTGTGGTGTTAGAGAGTGGTTGGTGAATTTGAAGCACCTAATTTTAATCCATTTTATCAAATAATTAACAAATATCTGCAGGGTTGAAAGTACGTTAGTGAAGTTCGTCACGTGACATAGCTAGTAGCTATGTCACATGACTTTCCGCGGGAGCACCTGCGTAAATCAGCGCGGGAGATATTCGTTAAGCCCCCCCCCTCTATTCAAAGCTGACGTCATCCGGTCTCTAGTAGTATTAATGCTCGAAGTTGCAAGTACTTTGACGTCTGAGCTACATCAGATTATCGTCACCGTTAATCGTGGCATTGTGCCTAAACGAAACCTACTCCCAAACAATTTAATTCTGTTTGAAGATATAACCTATCAGTTTGAAATTAATTTCATGAATGTATTTAATTCAAAGTTATTCAGAAAAAAAGTTCATTATTATTTTATTTAAAAAAATAAAAGGAAAAAAAGAGTGGAGAAAAATAATGAATTTTATTTATTTTTAAAGCTAACTATTTATTAGTTATATATTGCGTGTTGTTCGCGGACCCCCAGGGGTCCGGGGACCCCAGTTTGGGAACCACTGGGTTAATGGATCGATACTGAGTGAATTTTTCGGAGGTGTTAATTGTTTTAATGAAGCAGTTATGATTGAATGAGGAAATATGAATATAAATCTGCTTAACAAAACAAAATTTTTCCAATAAACTAGCACGAAACTTTTCAAAGCTATCGCAACTTACCATTCAATTTTTTAATTGTATTCATTAAAATGTAATGAAACAGTTAATTATTTTTAATTGTTTAACTAAATTATCTGCATAACAAAAAAAAAATATTAAATAAACCAGAACACTTTTCAAAGCTATCACAACTTACCATTCGATATTTCAAGGCAAATCTTCCAATTTTAAGATTCAGTGCATTGCACGATATCTACTGAATGAATATTTTGGGAAAACTATTCAATATTTAAATGCATTTAGCAAATTACCCGAGTATGTTATATATTAGAATTTGCATGTTGCACATTAGAAATTGTTTGTTACATATTAGAAATTGTATGTTGCCCAGTATCGCACGATATCTACTGAATTTTTTTTTAGGAAAACTATTCAATATTTAAATGCATTTAGTAAATTACATGAGTATGTTTTCCATTAGAAATTGCATGTTACACATTAGAAATGTTGCGTGACATTCGGAGATCTGTTAAATTCAATGCTTTCGTGCTTGCAAGGGAGTATATGTTGTATTATAAGTCATATTATAACTTGTTTGCTAAGATGTTCCATTGCATAAGGATCTAATGATTACGGGTTCTAAAACACTTTTCCTTACAAAGGGATTTACTTTCATGTGCTTAGTGTAAACATTTATGATTAGGGATTTGCTTAGAATGTATTTGTAGAGGATTTTATGTAAGTTACACTGGTTTTCAGTGGTTGTGTAGGGATTTTTTTAATGGATGTTAAGGTGTTTTTCTCTATGTTAGGGGGGAAATGGCGATTGTTTTCGTGTCAAAAGGAATTTTCTGCTAGTCTTAGTTAATCTTTCAAAGTGTGGGGAGAGAATTATTTCATTAAAATCTAGAAATCATAGTATATGTGACGGGGTTTTAACATATTTTAATGAGTTTTAATTTTACGAGGACCTATTTAATGTATTGATCATGATTTTTATTAATAAAAAGATACTATTGATTATAATAATGAACGATTCGTCCATTTTAATGGGAATAGTGTGTTGTTGAGACCCAGACCGTCCGACCTACCGGAAAGGTGTAACGTAACTGCTTGGACGGCCGGGAAGAGCCACCCAATTTAGACCGGAGCCAAGTGGGGGAGGCATCCACAGGGACCGTACCCTCCTTCTCCTACCACCAACCTCTCGGAAGGACTTACGAACCCACATGTTTAACGTGATCGTACTCCGCGTGAACACGGCGGCAGTTTAGGCAGCGGAGGGAATCGAACCCGGGCCTACCGAGTGCAATTCCCATGCGCTAACCACTGGGCTACCGCGTCCTTTGGGAATAGTGTGTAGAAGACCCAGACCGTCCGACTCATCCAAAGGACACGAGCAACCATTTGGACGGCCGGTGGGAATAGTGTGTGTAATTATGATAACTTGTACTCGGTTTAAGAGAAGGGCCTTATCACAACCTTAGCGTAGGGATATTCCAAGAAGTATTTTTTTCTTTCGAGATGCATATTGAGGGGATGTGGATAGCCTTCAGACTGTAATTTTGTAATTCTATGTGAATACTTTATAGTGGTAGGTTGTTAGGTTATGTATACGGTACTATCTCATATTTCTAAATCATGATGTTAGCTACTGATACTGGAGATGCTACATCTAGCATTCATGAATACATCTAACGGTTCGGGCCCCGGCCTTTTCCAGAGAATATATCCTTTTAAATTCAGAACTTTAAGAAAAATTTCGATAGATGGCCGCACTAAAATCGGGTTTCCAATATTCTTTCAGATTCCTCATGGCAGCTCAAGGTCACCTCATCGTCCAAAGTTCAAGTGTCCTCATGATGTCATACGTCCAAAGATCAACTTAAGGGTGAGCGTCAGTAAATTTTCTGCCCTATCCGCGCTTTGTTAACTTTCGCGGCACACATATTTCGCCGAAATTCTGCTCAAACAGTTGCGAAATATTTTCTGAAAGATAAAATGCAATGCTTAGATTATATTAAAATTAAATTTAATGCCCCCAAAAACATAAAATATATGTTTTATTTTAATTTAAAATATTTTTGGTGCTGCCATCTGTTGTAATTTAATTCATACCGACTATATTTATTTTTTAATGAACAGTTTTAAATGTCTATTTCTTCTAATACGCTATTCAATGCAACAACAGATCATATATAATGCCATAATCACGGAAACGTAATTGAACTTGGATTTAAGGACACAGGAACTTGAAGATTAAACTGCAGTCCTCAGTGATGTACATTCAGATCCTTTATCAAATTTATAGAATGATAAATTACCTTTCCGTGATTGTGGAATTATTATATATGATCTGTTGTTGTATTTAACACTGTATTAGAAGGAATAGATATTTTAAAATGTTCATTAAAAAAATTAAAATAATCGGTATGAATTAAATTACGACAGCAGATGGCAGCACCAAAATTATTTTGTATTAAAATAAAAAGTATATTCTATGTTTTTGGGGCATTAAATTTAGTTTTAATATAATCTAAGCATTGCATTTTATCTTTCAGAAAATATTTCGCAACTGTTTGATCAGAATTTCGGCGAAATATGTGTGCCGCGAAAGTTAACAAAGCGCGGATAGGGCAGAAAATTTACTGACGCTCACCTTTAATCGCCCAGATTATTTATTATCAGATTAACTATCCAAATATTTTCCTCATTACATCATCAGTTCAAAGTTCATACGATAAATTAAGCCGTTCAAAAGTCACCTTCCTCATGCCGTCATCAGAGGAGCAATATTGCTCCTTTGCACCTCTTGGGGCGGGACCCCCATTTTATAACTACTTAATTTTTCTATATATTTTTCCTACTATATTTTTCCAGGGGAGGGAAAACTCCAGAATAAAATATACACCGACAAGCTTGATCCCTGTCTTTGTGACCTTTAACATCCCGGGGTTTGGTGGTGCAAGTTCCCCCTTTTGCCCTGCCCTATGTGTATGTATATAAATTGTGCAAGCCTAGTTTCGAAAATAATACACCAGGACTGGTCAATGTTGAGAAGTGACCCATTGAAATGCATTCGACACTTTAATTCTATTTGTAAGAAATGCCATTTTTTCCCATCGAAAATATTTTTTTCTTGCTTGTACATATAGGTCTAAAGTTATCGAAGCTATTTGGAATTATACATTTTGCTTAGGAAGCAACATTTTTCAGCTTATCAAAACTCCCAGTTATTGAAGTTCCAAGTTATCAGTCTCGTACATTTTTCTGATATAATAGTTGATACACTACACATCTGATAGATATGCTGGTGCCCTATTCCCATCTATTGAGATGTTTATAACTCAAAATTCAATAAGTTCAACTTTCAAATCCAAACAACTTTTTAAACTAATACACAATTTTATGCAGTAGGGTGATTTTCAAATGAATTGCCTCTTTTAGCTTTACATCACATGTAACTGTGATTTAGATTATAAATACAATTATACTGTTATTAATTTTTTGTAATATTTTGTTATACTAGATAAGAAGGAGCAATATGGCTTCCATTAGCTTTGTTACCAACTCCAGAAATCAAAACCAATTTAAAATAATAGTAGTAACACTCATAAGATGTACAGGGGACACATATTAAATTTAAATTTTAGAATATTAATAATTATATTTTAAAGGAATCACTTGCAATTTTGTTAATCAAAATGTAAAACCATATTTTTTAATTCGTATACAGAAGCTAATCTAGTTTGAAAGCATAAAAATATACTTTCTTATGTGTGGTGTTTTGAGTTGGGACATGTAAATTTATTACTTGAAAACTAAAAGTAATAGAAAATAGCTAATATTTTTAAAACATAAACACTTTAATGAGTAATTTTTATCAATTATAAACTAATGGTACCAATATATGATCTAAAAGTATAAAAAAAATAATTTTATTAGCATGAAATATGGGTTCAAAGATTGGGACATCTAACAGGCGGTCATTTTGAAAATCACCCAGTAATTGATAGTGCAAAAATCTACGGATTCATTTTGCAAAAAAGGAGTACATATAGAAACTGTTAAATTGTCAATTGTCTTTGTATAAACAATTCAAGCATCTGTCTGTACTCCCTTTAAACAGAAAATTAAATACAGGACACTGAAGCGTTTGACAAAAATCAAAGGCGAAAATATTAAATGCAAAACTTTTGATATATTTATAATAAAAATAAATTTATAAAATATCGAGGGCCATAGTGAATTATCTGAAAATTTTAGGTAAGAAATTAAGAAATTTTTAAAAAATTTTCAGGATATTTAAAATAATGTTAGAAAATGAGGAAGTTTCAAACTATAAGGCAGAATGGGATCCCTAAAATATCAAATGGAAATCAAAAGTTACATTGCAGGTGTTTTACAAATAATTACTGAAATGCTTAAGAAATATAATAAGGGTTATCCTCCCCCCCCCCCCCCCCCACGTTTAAAAAAAAATAAATTTAGTAATATGTGCTATGTCATTAGAAAGTTATTTACCTATAACAACGTAATATTCCTAAAAAAAAGTTTATTTAAACATTAAAATACTATTGAGGAATTTGCGTTTACATAATTATGTGCCATAAAATATGTCTCAATATCAACAATTTTAAAAGCAAAATAGCAAATCAGGGTGTAAAATAACTGGTATTGCATCACTGTTGGTGATACTAAATCTGCTTTCTGTGATGAAATCTTAAATATTTATGGTATGAAGTGTGATACACAATTAAAAAAATATATTGTTGGCTGCAAATTTGTTTCACATGTCATTCACATATTAATACATGCAAATGCTTCATTTAACAGAGATGCATCAAAATCCACCAAAAACAATAACTAAAATTTGTAAACACAACACCATACAGCTTTAGCGAATCCTGTTCTCTATGCATCCTGATATGCAATTTAGTAGCATTAGTCTCTCTGCTGCCAACAGCTGTAAAAATGCCAAAAAGAAAAGAACTTTATAAAATTTCCAAATATAAGCTGCGTAACAAATACTCATATTTTGATGTTACTGCTAGTATTAAATGCCAAAGTTGAAATTGAGAGTCTTTTCAGTTATGCAATATTCTTTTGCAAGAGTTACTAAAAGGTTTAACACCAGAGTTTGTTGATAGTGCAGAGTTATTCATACAAATACTAAACAGAATCATTGTAAAAAATTGAAATAGCAAAATATTAATTTGAAACAGAATCAAGCTTGTACACTGAAAGCACATAACCTCACATTGTGCTGACAAATTTATACATCCTTTTCCCCTTCAAGATGAAATGACTGTATTAGGCACTTCAAAAGCCAGAATTCTTCAGAAGTCTGGTTGAATAATATTTGATGTTTTAAATTTTATTTTGGAATAAATGAGAGAAAAATATAAGTAAAAAGTGTTGGACATAAAAATGGTACTTTATTTTTGGGATGACACAGATATAAAAAAAAAATACAACAATGCAAAATTTGAAATGGAATGTACACTCGTTGCTGAATAAGATCCTTTGACTTTTCATTTGATTTCGTTCCACAGCCTGGATTGATGAAGCACAAACATCTGAAAAATAATACAAATTTATATCCATGTAATAACATCAGTAGTGACATTTAAGTATTTTTATTTTTCATCAACTGTTTGCATAAATTTTAGTAAGTCGGACCAATTGAATATTATGAATGAACTTTCTAGCATCACATCATACGTATGTAAAGTATAAGCTATACTAGCATTGTTCCTTATCTCTTTCTCGTACATTTGCCAAATAATGGCACTGTAAGAGAGCAATTTATCTGTTGTATTGTAGCATGCCTAGTATTTGGATTTATAATTCAATTTGTTATATTAAAATATTATTAAATCTTAAGTCTAAACCATTCTTGAATTTGAGTAATTTTATTCACATTCATAGGGATAGGAAGTAGGTCGGAATCTTTCTAATGAGATATCGAATAGACACAACCACACAGAGATGCACACTACCATGAAGTGATAATATATTATTCATATACAATATTTTTGCATTTTTATTTATGTAATGCAGTTAAGACCTTAACATATTATGAAGTATCAAATACCCAGAAAAAAAAATCTCCCACTAGACATGAAAAAATATATCCAGTTTTAATGAAAATGAAGTTATAGTTTCAAAACAATATTATAAAATTTTTATTATTTATTTAGGCACTTAGAATGATTTAGCCACATTAGAAACATATTAGAGCATTATTATAACTTAATATAGATTGTTATAGTTATATATTAAATTTTATGAAAAAAATTATCTTTGAATGATTTCCAATATGGCAGACACGCATTCCGGGTACTTTATATTCAATAGAAAAAATACGGCAAATAACATCAAAAATTCGTCTTTAAGAACTTTTATGCCATAAGTCGTCACCACATCATCAACAAAGAGGTTAAAAGTGTTCACAATTCAAGATGGTATCACCTACATATAAAAAAAGAGCAAGACAAATGAGATACATTTACTATAGCTATATATAAATGATGCAAGTTGTCATATATACAGGCCCGTATTTCCCATTAGGCCAACTGGGCCCGTGCCTAAAGCGCAAAATCATAAAGGATCTTTTATGTTTTATAGAAATGCCATGCGTTTCGAATCTATGCAGTAATAAATACAAAAACAACAAACGCTAGTGTACCTTAACATCTGTCCTTTTCTTATCTTTTATACATTGTTAAAGATGGTAATTTGCAAAGCATTTTCCAAATGTGGACACTATTCTCAGAATAGCGTTAATTATGGCCGTCACAAATTGTACAGAGGAACGTACGTTTTCGACTTTGAAAAGTGTCAAAAACTACCAAAGAAAATCCATGGGCAATGTCAAATTGAACGATCAGGCTATTCTGGCAATCGAAAATGACCTGACATCTACACTCAACTTTCAAGAAGTATTAATTAAGTTTTCCAAAACCAAGCAGCGTTGAAAAGTGTAAACAACCTGAAAGTAAAAACGACGAGAAAGACTCTTTTATGATATATGCACAGTATATATTATTTGATGAACTAAATCCTTTTTTACTATTCTAAAATGTTTAAAGCTAGCATAAGAAATCTAAAAAAATAATTAGAAACATATGTTCGTTCTATTTGTTATTTTTTGAACCAACTGTAATAAATTGATTCACTAATTAAGCTTCATTTAGTTAAGTTTTTTTTTTTAATTTAAGAAGGAAGGGGTGGAGGAAGAGGACGAGATGGACTTGTTGGGGGGGGGGGGGGGGAAGGTGCCACACTCCTGTTAGCGGCCACACATATATATGTGGATCACACTAACCACAAAGTATTAAGCAAGGTATTGGTGGTATAAAATTAGATTTTCCCGATATTTCAAAAATTAGCAACTAATAAACGGTACAAAACATTTAAAGCTCATAAATATTTTGCGCAGATTATAGGTGCACAGAAAAACGCAAAAATAAAGCTGTTTTAGGATGGATTTTTGTTGGTCATTTCGTAAAAGAAGGCGGGTTCTTCTTTTCCGAATCGTACTAAATTATAATTAGCACCAGAGTATTCAACAAATAACTTTACCAAATTTTGTGAAATTTGGTTAGTATTTAGCTAGAGCGGATAAATGGAATTTTTACGGTCCATTTCGCAAAAAAATGCGGCTTTTGTTTTTACGAACCGTACCAAAAACTAATCAGCACCAGGGTCACATCCAGGTGACTTACCTATCAAATTTTAAGAAATTCGGTCAATTAGTTTTTAAGTTAGAGTGGATACGTACATTGCACAGACACACAGACAGACGTCACGCTAAAAATAGTTTTTTCGTATTCTAGAGGTCTCGAAACTTGTAGATCCGTCGAAAATCCGGGTTGCGATTTTCGACATGATTCCAATACTTTCCCTATATATTGCCATGTATTGCAGGGAAAGTAAAAACGGCATAAACTTTAGAAGGCTAGCGTGAACCATTCTCAGGATATTGCACGTTTTTTTAATAAATTTATAAAAAATATTACATAAAAATAAAATAAGTATAAACTATCTGGAAATATGTTCACTTTTCATACAATATTATGCGACAAATTTGCTAACATCATTCTTGTGGATCTAATTTGTTCCATTCACGAGAGAGGATACTTATGTAATAGTTTTGTATTTTAAGGACTGAATATTCACCAATAGTCATTCATATATAAGAAAAGCTCTTCTCTTCGTCTGTGTGCAACGCTTGGCGATCAATTTGGCAAACATGGTGACGTATTTGCAGATATTATCAGTGGAGATTCAAAAGATTTGCCCACAAAATACAAAACTATAAATTTTCATCTGAAAATACTGGCAAAAATTCACAAATATTTATACTTTTTATAGAGGTAATATTGTTAATGCATTTATTAGTACTATTTTCTCCTTTTTGGTTGCATTTATTAGTACTATTTTCTAGTTTCTGGTATTTGGTTTTTCTTATTTCAGGTATTTTCTTAACATTTTCTAATTTTAAGTTTCTTTAAGTCATTGTCAGTATCCTTTATTATTTTAACTTTTAGAGTTTTCCAAATTTTATTTCCAGTTCATTTTCTGAATATTTTTAAACATTTATAGTGACTAATTATTTTATAACTTTGTTAAAAATTTACCACTGCTTTCCATTATAGGCATTTCATGACATCCTAAATTTCATTTGTTTTTCAATTTCTCAGGACATCCTAGAAATTTCACTTACCTTGAAGCTCTTAAATACTTTTAAGGCAATTTTAAATTCCTTTCCCTACTTGATCATTCTAGAATTTTTCAGGTTTTATTTTTTACTGAAATCAGCAATTATTTCCGATTTTGCGTGTCATTCTCTTTGTTTTCAAATTTTCTGATATTGCCATTTCATTTTTTTGTATTTCTAAGTTGAATGACCATTTGATATAAAATTTTGCTTTTAATATTATTAAGACTACAGGCTACTAATTTTTCTTTAATTTAAACGATAACTTTAGGTGATTTTTTATTCATTTAAATTTCTGTTTTATTGTTTAATTATTTATAAGCAATTTCTAAATTATCTTGATCGCAATATCTCGGTCATTTTTTAAGTTATTTTATCAAGTAATATGAACTCATCATTTTCATAATTAAAATTTCATCATTATGTTTTCTTTTTCATAACTACTAAATTATTTAACTATGTCATAACTACTAAATTATTTATTTTTTTACTTTTCTGAATTTAAAAGTTTCAATATGGAATTTCGTATAAAAATGGTTAAAAAAATCGGATGTAATATTTTTTTAATTACTCGCATGGGCCAAAATTTCAGATTTTTACTGGTTCGTCTCGCAAGTTCCAGTTCCCGAACTTGGTCTGAGTTTGAAGAAAATTTTGAAAACTAGTTACATTATTAATTACTTTTACAAATTTGCACTCAACATTTTCCACAAATGTACCCCAGCTTTCACTGGTAAATGATCAATTTAGGTACAACAAATATGAGGAAATCAAAGTTTAATCGCTTCTGGAAAATACCCAATAAAATTCGGGTGTTTTTTTGTTTTTTCTCAAACTCTGCGTTTTTCACACCTTTCAAATTTAGACTTTTAGCACATTTGAATATAAATCATTTCGGACCGGACCGGGCCGAGATTCAATGATCTTTGAACATAGCTAGGCCGGGCTCGGGTTCTACACCTGTAAAGTTCTTCGAGCTCGGGCAGGGTTTAAACATTGACTCTGTCAGGTGGGGTGAAAGTGAAACTGAATTTTTGACTCTTGCAGACCTTTGACACACATACGGCCGTACCGTGCTGAAAACACCGGTTCTCGTTAGATCACCGAAGTGAAGCAGCATCGGGCGTGGTTAGTACTTGGTGGGTGACCACCTCGGAACGCCGCGTGCTGTTGGCCATCTCGGGTGCGGTATCCCCGTGGTTTGCGCGCTAGATTTGCACGATGCCACAAATGCCGCCGTGTTCATGCGGAGTACGATCACGTTAAACATGTGGGTCAGTAGGTCCTTCCGAGAGGTTGGTGGTAGGGGAAGGAGGGTACGGTCCCTGTGGATGCCTCCCCCACTGGGTTCCGGTCTAAATTGGGTAGGCACTTCCCGGCCGTCCATACAGTTACCTTACACCTTTTTGGTAGGTCGGACGGTCTGGGTCTCAACAACAACAACACATACGGCCTTTACACACACATAGACATAACCAGGATCTTGGAATGTTGAAAATACTAAGTTTCGTTTATGTAATTTTTCAAGCAAGAGGAGGTATGAATCTTGACCTCCCCCCCTTTGCCTATGCTACTGTACACACTTACTGATATATACACATATATGACCCAAAAACGTTATATTGAAATTCAAACTTGTAAAACGGTCAAAAATAGGAATTATAATGTTTGACTAAGTTATAATACTTTTGCTACTAGAAAGTACTTTACAATACTAGAGAAAGTAATACGTTAAAAAGTTTTGGATTCCGTTCGTCAATTAAGGGTTTGCACAGCAACCACTACATAAACATATATATTTATGGTACTACAAAACAATTATAAGTATCCATTTCATAGGGATATCTGACAAGATAGGATTTACTCTATCTAAATTATTTAAATAACTCCAAACAATATATTTACAAGTAATATTTTTAATTTGTTCTCAACACTAATATCACGACTGGCGAAGGTCATTTGGGATCTGCTCCCTCTGAGACGCCTGCAATCACAATACAATGTTCAACGTGATCGTAAAGCCCCCAATACATTGGAGAATAAAGAGACGAGTTTTATTTCCAGACGGTTCGGGAACTACAGGGGGTGTGTCGCGCAAAAGCAGCTACGGCCAGGAAGGCTCCGTAATGTTAAATTCCTATACCACTAGGTGGCGCTGATGCTGTAGGGAATTTGAGGAATAGGGACATCCTGAGGGGAAAATATTCAGTATTGTGTTTTGCTTGTGTAGTGTTGGTGTGTTACAGAAAATCTGAGCACGTGGTAAGTTTTAATGATCATTATTTCGTTTAATCCTTTAAGTTTCCTTTAATCGATCGTTGTCTGAGGATTCGTATATCTTTTATTTGCATTTGATTCGTATATTTAGCACGTGCACAACTATTCCTGTCTATTTTAGTTTGATTCGGATATACGTGCATATCTTTTATTTGCATTTGATTTATATATTTAGCACGTGCATAACTATTCCTGTCTATTTTCGTTTGATTCGGATACTATTTAGCACCTGCATATATTTTATTTGCATTTGATTTGTATATTTAGCACGTGCATAACTATTCCTTCCTATATTTAGCACGTGGTAAGTTTTAATGAGCATAATTTCCTTTAATTTGAAGTTCTTGATGATTATTATATATATGATTCGATCGATCGTTATCTGAGGATTCGTATATTTTTCACACATGCATAACTAATCCTTTCCATTTGATTAATGATGTTCTTCTGGTAAAATTTCTGGTTTTAATTTTACCTGACCATTAGATTTGTGTTTGCGTGGATATATAACTATTAAATTTGATTCATGGCTAGTAAAATTTAATAAATTGAATTCAGCCTAGTGTTTATATGCTTACTGATATTTAAACGTTCTTTTGTAATGTAAATTTGACCTGACAATTAGATTTCAATGATTACGTTTAAATTAACACAAAAATTTCTGATTTTAATTTTACCCGACCATTACATTTGTGTATGCGTGGATATATAATGATCTATAGCTGAATGTGAACGTTTCCTGTCCCTAGCCCAAATTGTGAAAAAAAAAGCGAAGTCCAATTGGAGCCGTTCTGTTTGAAAATTTTACAAGTCCCGTCTTCTACCGAAATATATTTGTTAGCCGTTCTGTCTCAATTGTGAAAAAAAAGCCAAGTCCGTCGAAAAGCCGTTCTGTCTAGAAAATTCCCTATATTTCCCCTACAGATTTTCAAAAATTCCCTATCTTCAGTGGTCAAAAAAATTTCTAAGTTTTAGCATTAGGAGCCTTCCTGTCCCTAGCCGCTTGTAACTGGAGCCGTTCTGTCCGAAAGTTTGAAAATTTTACAAGTCCCGTCTTCTACCGAAATATATATGGGAGCCGTTCTGTCCAAATTATGAAAAAAAATGCTAAGTCCAACTGGAGCCGTTCTGTCCAAATTATGAAAAAAATGCTAAGTCCAATTGGAGCCGTTCTGTCTGAAAGTATGAAAATTTTACAAGTCCCGTCTTCTACCGAAATATATACAGGAGCCGTTCTGTCCCAATTGTGAAAAAAAAGCTAAGTCCAATCGTACTGTCGAAAAGCCGTTCTGTCTAGAAAATTCCCTATATTTCCCCCAAGGTCTATTGAAAGGTAAGGTTGGCCAAAGATTGTACGCCAACAGCTGGAATTCTCCCCTCCCTTCGCGACTGACGTCACTGGTCCCAAAGACAGGTCCGTAGTCCGTTGCTGTCATAAGAAATTCATTGAATACCGCAGCAATTTTCTTAATTTAAATATACATCATATAGTATATTGAAATTTCTACCGAGTAAATGATAGATTAGATTTCATTATTCATATATAAGAATATAATATTAAATAAAACTAGTTATGGTAAATTTTATTTAGGACTGCATTGTTAGAGTTGTTTTTAAGCATCTCTAACGATGACATTAGCAATTGAGCTGTTTAAACTATGCTAAAATATTTTCTGCATTTTAAAATTGTTATTAGTTTTTCTTTAATAAGTGCATAGTAAAATATTGGAGGATTTAGCTAAAATACAAGACACTATTATTTTATCTGAGACTAGAATAAAAAGCCAACAAAACCTGTCCATTTTTATCGAACTGCTTTAAAATATCATGCTTGTAGACTTGACATGATAAAATAAATTAGAAGACAGTGAATGAATTGCTGAATATAATTCTAAAATAGTTTTCAGAATTATAGAAATAAATAAATATGTGGCGTCCTTAAAGATTTCAGGCTGAAAACTGCTCGTATTATTTTTTTTTTCATAGTGAATTTGATATGTGTACGAAATCCAATTATTTAAAGACTTCTCCGAATGCGAACAAATGTGGAAATCATATTTTGTACGATACAAAAGATCAGTACAATTGTTTTCTTTAATTATGTGTTATTATTGTTTCATGATGGTCAAAAAATTGAATTATTCAAGAAGTTAAATGAGCACTGAATTTCATATAACGATAGACAATTTTTGAATATGGGTACTTCATGATAAAAAAAATTTAAAAATTAAAAAAAGTAAAGAGATAGGACGAGATATTGATTAGATAAGTTCAGTTGTGACCAGATTTTGAAAATGCCTTTCATAAAGGAACATCTACCAAAATTGTGCCTTATTTACGCTATATGTTTGAAAATCAATGAAAACTAACACGTCCAACCAGTCAGTAGATTTTAATCAATTACGTCGACAGAAAAAATGGGGGGGGGGGGCGATAATGAAATGAGTTGTTTCCTATTTCTCTTAATATCCTTCCTTCTAACTTTAATAGTTTTCGATAGGTTTCTGGGGGGAGGGGGGTATATCTCCCAATACCTCTTTAGTGACTTTACCAGATTTGATCTCACGATCTTTCAAGTAATTTTGGTGTTACAAAGGTCAGTGATCGAATGACTGGGTTGCGGATTTTCCCCTATGGGAGAGAAGGATAATTTTAAAAATGGCCATTCTATAAAGGAGGAATGCCTTCATGGAGGACTTTTTAAGGGAAGCTGCGTCACATTTATGTTACATGTTAAGAAAACCATGAAAACCTGACACACGCAGCCCGCTAATTCCTAACTACTAGATCGTGAGTAAACCTTAAAATTTAAAGCTCTCTCTCCATTGCTTATTTTTCATTTCTTCACATGAATGATTAGAAATTCTTTCAGCTCTTCTTTTCATCTGTTCCTTTATGTGTCTTATTCGAAAGAAGATTCTGGTTCTGGTATATGTTCTTACAACATCAAGAGCTATTTCAGGAAATTGTTCTTTTATTTTCAGTTGGAGATTCTCTAAAATATTTCTTGAATTAGAAATAAAATTTCCCTGTAGTTTAAAAAAAATATCTTATAATTCGGTGACTGTTTCTACCCAGGTATCATGTGGAACAATTAAACCACCTCTTAATAAAGATTCAATCCATTTTTTGTCATTTTCAGATGTTGATTCCACTAGATATGAATAGTTCCTAATTGCGCTTCTTTGTGACGATATGCCAAATATCCTGAAAAAAAAAAAAAAACACTCAAGGCTTCTTTTTCATTTACATCAGGACTGAAATGAATATCATGTTGAGGCTCAATATCTGCAGTGATGCTGACTGCATAGTCTTTTTCTTCTAATTTGAAAAATAAAGTCGCAGTTAGTGTTTGATCTTGGTCATTTTCCACATTTGTATTTATTGGCATAGGAAGCTTAGACCCAAGCAATAATGTTTTAAGTCGGGATTTGAAATCAGTAGCAAGAGGATGGTTATAAAATCGTACACGACCTCTAATTTGGAAAAATATATTTTCTAAAGCATCTTGATTGACTCTACTTGTCATTATATATTTAATATTATTTTCTTTCATGTCATCATAAAGTCCTTTTAAGCTTGCTATTGAAACAAGAATGCCTTTTTGGAAAGGCAGTATTGAAGTTTTAGAAATGACTCCGAGTTCCGTAATATCCGCTTGCATTTGACTCAGAATTTGCATTTGGTCATTTATATTATTTCCAAAAGCTGAGCGCTTTGATTTATTTTCATCATTATTAGGAACGCGAGAGTTAAAAACATCGACACATTTCCCCATGCTTCGGAAAGGTTCGGCTGGGGACCAGTGACGTCAGTAATTCCAAGAACTCTGGACAGGAGCAGGTTGCCAGAAACGAATGGCCTACCTCTCTTACTTCCATTTACCTTGTATTTCCCCTACAGATTTTCAAAAATTCCCTATCTTCAGTGGTTAAAAAAATTTCTAAGTTTTAACATTAGGAGCCTTCCTGTCCCTAGCCGCTTGTGCTCCAGTTGGACTTAGCTTTTTTTCACAATTTGGACAGAACGACTTTTTCATATTTTATATATATTTCAGTAGAGGACGATGCTTGCGATTTTTTCAAACTTTCTAATAAAACGACTCTTAAACGTAAAATATAGAATGTCTTTTGTAGAAAGACTGGAATTAGATCTTTTATTTTTTTTTTCCCAAGATATTGGGCAGGATATTTTTGGAGCGATTTGACAGTATTTTTCTTTTTTATTATTTGGAAGAGAATGGCTTCCTAACATAAAAAGATAAACACTTAAGGTTTACTTAGTGATTATGTCACGATATATTTAGGCCTATTTTTTAATATAATCTTTTATTTCATATTTTTAGGATTTTTGAAAATATTGATTAAACTTAAAAAATGATACTTTTTCACTGGAATATAGGCCAAGATATTTGATATGCAGTTAATAATATTGTAAATAATTATTTCAACATTATATAATCAACAGTTTTATTAAATTTATATAAAATATTGACTTTGAATTTTACAAGTATATAAAATTTACAATGTATATTACTTTTTAAATATTTTTAATTATTGATGCTTATCAATTTGTATTTGTTTTGTCATTACACTATAACTGAGTCTAAAATTATTGATCAGCTTGGAATTGGAGGGTAATTCTTATCGGTTTTATCAAAAGAAAATCAGGATAATCTTTTATTAGGCATGGGGCATGTGTAGTCAGCTATATATCCAAGAGAAAAGTATTTTGGTGGAGGACTTTCAGAGGGAAGCTCTTTGAAATAAAGTGACTTTCATTTGAAAGGGGTTCCCACATCATATAAATTACTTTGATGATATAAATTTGTTTCGAAGGCCTTTGCAATATAATAATTAAATTTATTAGAAGCTGTTTTTATATTGTTATATTATTGTAAAAATTACATACCTGATTCACAAG
The DNA here is from genome assembly GCA_951213105.1 of Amaurobius ferox. Taxonomy (NCBI): domain Eukaryota; kingdom Metazoa; phylum Arthropoda; class Arachnida; order Araneae; family Amaurobiidae; genus Amaurobius; species Amaurobius ferox. Next base: position 16,208,349 of record OX578147.1, read on the forward strand.
ACACACCTGTATGTAATATGTGATACATCTGTACAAGCATACATCTATATACACTATACGGTACCACAGGACCGGTTTTACTCCTAAAAAAAGAGCTCCTGTAGACAACTGTTAACAACATTAGTAGAGTATCTGAAATTATAGAAAAGTGTAACTCCAGTCATGTCACTAATGCTGTTAACAGAGATACAGGACCGGTTTCGCTCTCATTTGAGCTCATCAGCTGTGGATAACTGAAGTAGACATTTTCTAAAAACTGTCAGTCAAGCTGATTAATTAAGGAAAAAATTATAATACTTCCAGTATAGCAATCAGCATTCAAGTAAGAGGTAGTTTAAATAGCATTCTTTAGCCTCTAGAATAATCTGTTGCACTATAAATTTATTATAAGCTATTTCTCATAGCGTTATATTGTAAGAATTACATACCCGAATCACAAGATACACCTGTATGTAATATGTGATACATCTGTACAAGCATACATCTTTATACACTATACGGTACCACAGGACCGGTTTTGCTCCTAAAGAAAGAGCTCCTGTAGATGATAACTGTTAACAACATTAGTAGAGTATCTGAAATTAGGAAAGTGTAACTCCAGTCACGTCACTAATGCTGTTAACAGAGATACAGGACCGGTTTCGCTCTCATTTGAGCTCATCAGCTGTGGATAACTGAAGTAGACATTTTCTAAAAACTGTCAGTCAAGCTGATTAATTAAGGAAAAAATTATAATACTTCCATTATAGCAATCAGCATTCAAGTAAGAGGTAGTTTAAATAGCATTCTTTAGCCTCTAGAATAATCTGTTGCACTATAAATTTATTAGAAGCTATTTCTCATAGTGTTATATTGTAAGAATTACATACCCGAATCACAAGATACACCTGTATGTGTACCTATCAAATTTACTAGTTTACGAATAGTTATGCAGTGGTAAATATAACGCTTGTAACAAGATGAACACCACACGTTCATATTCAGCTACAGATCATTATATATCCACGCATACACAAATGTAATGGTCGTGTAAAATTAAAATCAGAAATTTTTGTGTTAATTTAAACGTAATCATAGAAATGTAATGGTCAGGTCAAATTTACATTACAAAAGAACGTTTAAATATCAGTAAGAATAGAAACACTAGGCTGAATTCAATTTATTAAATTTTACTAGTCATGAATCAAATTTACTAGTTATATATTCACGCAAACACAAATCTAATGGTCAGGTAAAATTAAAACCAGAAATTTCACCAGAACATCATTAATCAAATGCAAATAGAAAGGATTAGTTATGCACGTGCGAAAAATATACGAATCCTCAGATAACGATCGATCGAATCATATATATAATAATCATCAAGAACTTCAAATTAAAGGAAATAATGCTCATTAAAACTTACCACGTGCTGAATATAGGAAGAAATAGTTATGCACATGCTAAATATACGAATCAAATGCAAATAAAAGTTATGCACGTAATAAATATAGGAAGAAATAGTTATGCACATGCTAAATATACGAATCAAATGCAAATAAAAGTTATGCACGTGCTAAATATACGAATCAAATGCAAATAAAAGTTATGCACGTGCTAAATATACGAATCAAATGCAAATAAAAGATATACACGTGCTAAATATCCGAATCAAACGAAAATAGACATGAATAGTTATGCACGTGCTAAATATACGAATCAAATGCAAATAAAAGATATACACGTGCTAAATATCCGAATCAAACGAAAATAGACATGAATAGTTATGCACGTGCTAAATATACGAATCAAATGCAAATAGAAGATATACGAATCCTCAGACAACGATCGATTAAAGGAAACTTAAAGGATTAAACGAAATTAAAGGAAATAATGATCATTAAAACTTACCACGTGCTCAGATTTTCTGTAACACACCAACACCAAACAAGCAAAACACAATACTGAATATTTTCCCTCAGGATGTCCCTATTCCTCAAATTCCCTACAGCATCAGCGCCACCTAGTGGTTTCGGAATTTAACATTACGGAGCCTTCCTGTCCGTAGCTGCTTTTGTCAATATCAGTATTGTGGGACTTCACGTGGTAATTCTTGAACGTGTTCAAACGGAATGTTTGTAGTGTTTGTGGGAAATTCCAAATCTTTGAGTGGACTCTTCTGCCGTTTCTGGATTTCGACTTTTCTGTAATTGTAAGTACTTTCTCTCTTTTGTGTGATAACTCTTTTATTTCTATGTGTTGTGTTAAATTTTCTTTTTTTGAGCCACATTTTAAATTACGAGCGACATTTCTAAAATACTTCTTATGCTTCTAAAAAAGGTTTTCCTGTTCAAATTTTTAGTGAATTTAAGTATTTTTAGAAATGTTTCGGGTACAACTGAATATTGTCCTTCACACTGAATGATATTTCATTTTTCAAAATATTTAAAATAATGTAAGTACTGATACAAGCGTAAAATTTTCCCTTAATCATGCGGAATAAAAGTTAAGAATATTTCTGTATAGTGGACAAACTAAAAGATCTTATAACGGAGTGCATTTATATAAAACTAAATTTTTAAAATAATTTTGATTCATTCTTAATTCCATCATTAAAAAAAATAATCATGGAAGATATTCGCCTCTTTTGTTTTAACAAAGTTTTAAGAGAAATGTTTTACTCCATTTGTTATACTTAATTTGTAATTTTCGTAGATTTCGCATTCACAGATACATTATCTTGAGCTGAATTTGCATTAAGAATATACATTGTTCACATTTTTATAAACAAAATATAATATTTCCACGAAAACTTTTAATACACGAGGATTAATTTTTGCCCAACATGCTATTTGTATGGTTTTCAAATGCGGCTCATAATTACGATTTTATAACATGCGAGATAATTTTAACTTGGTTGAAATTTTAAGAATAGAAATTTTAGACTAGATATTTTACTTCTTTAAAGCTCTAAATATTTTAAAGGAGGATATTTTTCATAAAACTCACCCGCCTATAGGAGAAGCTTCCAAACATACGGAATACCATCCTATTATTTTTACAGTCGTATCTTTCATTTTCACCATGTAATGTCATTTTAATGCTTAGATTATAATGTCATTTTAAGGGTGAGCGTCAGTAAATCTTCTGCCCTTTTCGCGCTTTGTTAACTTTCGCAGATCAGGTTTTTCACCGAAATTCTGCTCAAACGGTTGCGAAATATTTTCTGAACAATAAAATGCAATGCTTAGATTATATTAAAACTAAATTTAATGCTCAATAAAATATAGAATATATTTTTTATTTTAATCCAAAATATTTTTGGTGCTGCCATCTGTTGTCGTAATTTAATGCATACCGATTATTTTTATTTTTTAAAGAACATTTTTAGATATCTATTTTTTCTACTACAGTATTAAATACAACAGCAGATCATATATAATAATGCCATAATCACGGAAAGGTAATTTCTCATTTTATAAATTTCATAAGGGGATATGAATGTACATCACTGAAGACTGCAGCTTTGTTTTCAAGTTCCTTTGTCTTCAAGTCCAAGTTCAATTACCTTTCAGTGAGTGGGTACAGATTTGATATAAAGAATTTGGTTTTCTCAGCTTTTTTCGCGAGCGATAACTCGCCAAATGTGGCGCGAAATGTCTTTTTCTGGCAACCCCTTTTATCTTTTGATATCGTCGGCTGCGGGGATTTTATTTTTGTTTTGTTGTTGCTGTGTGTGTAAAAACGTGTCTGTGTGTATTAAAAACGTGAATATCATACAGGAATTAAAAATAGCACATGTCAATAGATAAAATAATGTTGAAGCAGAAAATTTATATAGAAATAATGAGAGTTCTTTCATGACCGCAATGTGGAAACAATTATTTGTGCAATTTGGATATTTACACGTGTTTTTCTTTGAAAAGTTTTGGATTTCATTAAACCAGGTACTGTGTTTTGATTTTGTAAGTATCGTTTTTTTTTAAATTTAGTTAAAGTACAAACGTTTTTACAAACATTTTTCTAAGTTCTGTTTTTTCTTAAATTTTGTTAAAGTACAAACGTTTTTATAAAATTTCGTAAAGTATTGTTAATTATCGGCATTCTTATGCATTTTAATTATATATGTTTACTTGTTACGCGCAATGTTCAAGATGGCGTCCGTTAGGACTTTTCAAACAAACGTTTTTATAAAATTTCGTATTTTTTCTAAGTATTGTTAAATCGGCATTTTCATGCATTTTTAATTATATATGTTTATATTTCCTACGCGCAATGTTCAAGATGGCGTCCGTTGGGACTTTTCTTGAGCATCACTCCTCAAATCAATGTTATCTCCCTCCAAAACGTGTTAAATGCGCAGGCCCCCATAGATCCTACGAGTGTTTAAAAGTAAAATCCACCCCCTGCACTTGCGCCAATTGCGGTGGCGCTAATCCGGCCAGTTACCGTGGCTGCCCTAAATTTCCAAAACCGAAGCCCAGACACCCCCTAAATTTAAATCAAAATAGTAAATTCACCTCTAGGTATGTAAATAATAATGTATCATATGCAAATCTGTTTAAAAATAACCCAGAAGACTTCCTTGAGCTACCCACCCACTCCTCTAGCAAAACTAAAATTCCAAACTCACATAAATCTGCAGAATTTAAGGCTAGAGAAGAGTTAAACTTATCCATTATTGGTATGCTATGTGGTATCCAGAGCCACTATTCCGCTAAACACATTTATGAGTGTTATTCAAAAGTAATTCACCTTATGAAAGCCGCAGAGGACGACATGGACAGGATCCAAATTTTATTCTCGAGCCTTAATGACCTCCCCGTTGACGCTGAAGGTCACCCAACTTATGAATAAACTGTTTAGGGTCCGCTATGTTGAACATAGGTTTTTCGCGTTTACTTAAACGCAGTTTTTCACTGTTTCAAGGCCGGTGCTCCTCTTTCATTGCTCGAGGGAAATTTGTTCCTCTTATTCCAAATATTGTGACTCGACAGTCCTCGATTGTGATTCGTCCCAATCGGGATCTATGAGCACCGTCCGTTTCCTTTTTGGAAACTTCTTCTCATGTAAAATTCTTTTATTACTATTTCCCAGCGGACACTCATGACCGGAGATGTATAGGCAGCCTCGGGTGCTCCGTAATTTGTTTCTCCTTGAAACCAAAGAAAAATTTTCCAAAGTTATAATTCTGACAACTCTATTCAAGCAGTACGTCTAGGGTGTAGTGATTCAAGACATTGCTCTGTTTAGTGCTAGGGAGTTTGGTTAGAAAGAGTATCCCTATTGTTCACTTTTGAAAAGAAAAAGACAGTGGGGTGGGTATTGATCAAAAGTCTTCACATTTTGAAGGATACTATCCCTGTCATACTTCCTATTAATTTTAAAGCTATATCGCGAGAACTTCATAATTTTTATAATCTCGATGCACGGCAGTTTTCACTAGGAGAAATTTCAGTTTTCATTTTAAAGATTATACTCTGTTTTAAGTTATTAACCTCTCATCGACGATGTATGGATTCCTAAAATGCTTCCTTAGTTGCTTTTTCAGAAGTGCTAACTGTTAACAATTATTATAAATTCAGAGTTAAATCGGTTCCATTTTCAACTTACCTGCGGCCAGGGGCAGTTCACGCCCCTTTCGTCGTTGATCGGAAAATTTGAGTATTGTAATGAAACGGCATGTTTCTGGCGATATAAAATGCCATTTTTTAAATTCAAAACGTCGAAATATAAAAAAAAAAAATCAAATTTCTTCGAAAAGATAAAGAATTTACTTGTTATGAAATAAACATATTGGGGGAAATTTTAAAATAAAAGAGTTCATAATATAACGGGAAAACCCCCCAAAATATCGCAAGCGCGATGATTGAAAAATTAGAGTAAATGATCAAAATATAAGAACAAGAATATTAATTTATTAAACATCGCCGAAAATCATTGGTAAAACCCTCTAAATTAAAGAAAAATTAGTTTACGGGCTTTTTAAAAATAAAAGAGGAATAAATAATTGTGAATGCTTCATGAGCTTAAAAAAGTGAAAAATAGAAAGATCAGGATGAGAAAACTTAAATGTATTTAAAATTGCCTCAAAATGAATGCTTCTTGATAATTTTTTTTATGATGTATTGGAAAACAAATATTATAAAACACCTGAAAAGGTTTATAATGAAAATCATTGGAAAGATTAAAAAAAAATAGTGAATATAAAATATATTCTTTAATGTTTAAAATAAAGAAACAATGGATAAATGAAAAATTTAAATTTGAAGAACCTTTAAAAAATGGAAAAAAAAATGTAATAGTGACACTGACTTATAGAAAGGAATTAGTTTTAGAAAAATAAAAACAAACTTAAAATAAGTTTTGAAAATTTATTAAATGTTAAAAATGGGAAAATCACAATAATAAATGCATGTTAACAATATTACTCATTAATAAATTAAAATATTTCTGTGAATTTGTCTTGGGTTACTATCAAATAATAATAATAAAATTTGTATTTTGCCAAAATCTTAAATGTTCAATTTTTAAAATCATTCTCCGTCTCAACATCCAAATAATAGATTCTATAAAAGTAGATCCGCTAAGGAATTTTCTTGCCAACAGACGTATAGTGATACCTTGATAATGTACTCATCAACTCAAGATATGGGGAGAAGGATTGGTTGTTTGACTTGCGTCTACTGTACAATAAATCTAACTAATGTACGTATAAAGTACTAAGTAATTAGAGCTATAAATAAGTACTAAGTAATTAGAGCAAATTTCTAAATTATTTTAAAACATAGTTAAACACAATTACTAAATTACTTTTACTCGCTTTACATCTTTACGTGAAAAACTCATCCAATGTTTTCTGCTTCAAAGTTGATACTCGTTTTTTTTGTGCTGCTTATCTTATACAATATATATACATAAATGTTTTATATTTATCTTTTAGATTCATTTTTCCGTCTATCAGTTTTTAGTTAGTCAAGTTTATGAGTATGGTTGGGAAATTCTTATGCGGACAGATGATTGAAGAAAATCAGGGAATTTCATGAAAAATACTCTGGAAATCAGGGAATTATGTTTTTAAGTTTCTGTAGCCAACCTGTAACAGTTTAAGCAGAATTTAGGTGAAAACGTGATCAGCGAAAGTCAACAAAGCGCGGATAGGGCAGAAGATTTACTGACCCTCACCCTTAAACTATGGAAAATAGCTCTGAAATTCAAGTTTCTTCAGTTTTTGAAATATTTCTCTATGTTTCTTGTAAACAGTCCCGATGTTTCGTGTTCTAATTACAAATGTAAAAAATAGTAATGTTTGGGCTTTTTTTAAAAAATTGCTGAAATAATTAGAAGTATTCTTAATTTTTTATAAAATAAACGCAATACTTTTCGATACAGATTAAAAATACATCTTTTTTACCGATTTTCTTTTAAGCAACAACCTTCCCGCTTTCAGAATATATGTGTCAAAAAATCTTAAAATTAAGCCAAATAGGGATAATTTTCGATGGATCAACCTGGGAAAAATGAAATAAGATGTTTGAAAGAGAATAATATATTATTATGAAAAGATCTCTTTTCTGGTATTGTTTGTCTCGTATTTGCTTATCTATATTGATTTCTCAATTCATGAAGAAACAATAGACAATCATGAAGAGTCGTTAGCTTATGCAATGCATGTAGTGTATGTAAATTATTGTGTAATGGAATAGTGCGTTGATACCACTATCTTTAACCATATCCACTCTTGTCTTTATCATAGTTATCAATGGGGCTCACACTTTGACGGCATTTGCATTATGCGAACATTTTCTCCTTCAGGACATTTTGAGTTTTTAGGGAAGGTTTTGGACCAATTTATTATATTTTAGGAGAATTTTTTTTTGTATGTTTTGGGTAAGTTTAGGCATTTTCAGCCTTTTTTTAAATAAAAATTTAATTTTTATAAGAATTACGCTTTCTAGTTAGAACGCCCAAAATCAAGATTGCCAGACGAACAAAGCAAAAGCTTCAAAAGTTTTCATTCTGACAACTATTCAACCACTATGTCTAGAAGATAGTGGTTCAAGCGAAACCCCCCGTCACTATATAGTAATGGGATCTACGGTTCAATACACTGTTCTGTTTAGTGCTAGGGAGTTTGGAGAGAAAGCAACCCATTGTTTACATTTGAAAGAAAAGGATTGTGGTGTGGGTATTAAACAAAAGACTTCACATTTTGAGCATGGTATCTCAGGGCTCTATCTTAGAGCCCTGTTGTTATCTTGTACTGCTGTTTCTGATATTCCTTTCCAAACTCTTTCTGTACTACTTGACAGAGGCGTACAACTGGTTCTTTATTTTTTAGGGTATAGAATTTCACCTGGACACACCTGGAACTTCTAGGAAATTATCGTCATTTAATGCAAGTGTGTAAATCATTATAATTAATTTATAAAAGGTATTTACTTGCTTATTTATCTTTTTGATATTTTATAAAGCATTTTATAAAGAAAAGTTACAATTCTACTCTATGAATCCTAAGATTAAAGTTATTTAATTTATTGCTTTTAAAAAAAATATATATATATATTACAAGCTGTTTGATGGGGATTTTCTCTTCAACTTTTAAGGACATTTTAAAGAAATTTTTATGTTATCAACACTAGGTCCTAGGTGTCAATATGACAGAGCTATCTTGCATTACATTTTATGTATAATTGCATGATGTTTAAATAGTACCTATGGCAGTATGAGGATAATTTTTTTTAACTTTGAAATAGGATTGTGAAATAAGATGTTTGAGATTTCTTGCATTTTTGTTATGGCGCTCTAAAAAAATGTCCAATTACCAAATAAAAATCTGATGTGGGCAACACATGACTTTCCCTGCAGACTTAAATTCATATTTTCTTTATTTCTTTAATAATTCATTAGATTGAGTTTAATAATTGCATCAAATAACACTAAATTTGCATTTTTAAATAAATTTTTGTTTTCATTTGGTAATCGGGTATTTTTCCGATAGCGGAGTAACAAAAATGCAAGAAATCTCAAATATCTTGAGAACGGTTAGTCCTAAAGTATAATGGCGTGTGTAATATTCTTTTCCTCGTCGAAAATTGCGTATAAAATAAGAATTTAATTGATACATTTCAGCATACGTAGTCATGTTATTTTTTTTTTAGATTTTAGCGATTTTTGCGGGCCATTTCGTAAAAAGAGGCAGGTTGTTATTTTTCGAATCCTACCAAAATTGAATCAGCACAAGAGTGTCCCACTAGTTATTTATCTACCAAATATTGTGAAATTTGGTCAATTAGTATTAGGGTTGCACCGAATATTCGGTTGCTATTCGGTATGCTGCCTATTCGGCAGTCAAACCGAATATTCGATTCGGCCGAATACTTTAATATTCGGCCGAACCGAATAGTAAAAAAAAAAAATTAAAATATTCGACAATTGGTAAAGCACATTTTTTTATACAATGAATGAAAGTTATAGTATCATAGTACAAAATTAATTCGAATAGCTACTTACCAATATTATCGCATTTAAAATAATTTTAATGTAAAAGAAAACACTCTGATATTAAATTTTGTTATTTTTTCAATTTTTCTTAAATCTTATCACACCTTGACCTTAACCTTACTAACTCGCTTAAATATGAAACAATAACCAGAAAATAAAACTCATAATATTACGTGTTCAAAAATATAACGGTTAATTTTTTATTAAGGGGAACACATGACTTTCCCTGCAGACTCAAATTCATTTTTTCTTTATTTCTTTCATAAATCATTAAATTGAGTTTAAATGCACATAGTAACACTAAATTTGCATTTTTAATTCAATTTCTGTTTTTGTTTGGTAATTGGACATTTTCCAAAAGTGGCATAACTAAATGCGAAAAATTTCATATATCTCGAGAACGGTTAGTCCTAGAGTTATAGAGTTGTTCTTATTCTTTTCCTCATCAAAAATTACATATAAAACAAGTATTTAATTGATATATTTGAACATACGCAGCTTTTTTTTAGATTTTGGCGATTTTTGATTCATTTCGTAAAAAAAAGGCAGATTGTTCTTTTCCGATTAATACCAAAATCTAATCAGCACCAGAGTATCATACAAGTAACTTATCTACCAAATTTTGTGAAATTTGGTCAATTAGTATTTTAGCTAGAGTGGATACATGAAATTTCAACGGGCCATTTTGCAAGAAAAGGCGCGGGTTCTGTTTTTAAGAATCGTACCAAAAACTAATTAGCACCAGGGTCATACCCAAGTGACTTACCTACCAAATTTTAGGAAATTCGGTCCATAAGGTTTTGAGTTAGAGTGGATACATACATTGCACAGACACACACACAGACGTCAGTTTAAAAATAGATTTTTCGTATTCTAGAGGTCTCAAAACGTGTAGATTCGTCGAAAACTCGACTTGCGATTTTCGACATGATTTCAATACTTTCCCTATACATTACCAGGGAAAGTAAAAAAGGTGAAGATGATTAATATATTAAAATAAAAGAAAATACTTGGATGAACATTGAATATTCAATTTTGCAGTATTTTAATTTCTTAAGTTTTACACCATATGAAATATATTCTGGTAGGTCGGACGGTCTGGGTCTCAACGACAACAACCATATGCAATATTGTTTAAAAACATAAACTAATTATTCTTTGTAATCAATGTTTAATAGAGGTAAGTTATGATGCAGGAACATTAGGCGTTCTGCATTTTCAGGTTGCAGCCTATTACGTTGTGGTTCATAAACATTCCCTGCTTCTGAAAATAAACGTTCACTATCAACGCTGCTAGTTGATGCAGACAAGTACTTTCTTGCTATCTTTGCAAGTATGGGGCTGGAATACTGATCTTCTCACAACCACATCAATGGATTGTTGTTCCTTGGAATCAAGGGTAACGATTAGGTAAACATTCAATTCATTAGAATTAGGTGTCTCTTTAAATGAACTGTAATGCTTATTTGAAGTTGTTTCTGAGGATTTTGCAATTTCACTAAAGCACTGCCAAAAGGAATTATGCACGTTTTGTGAAAAAAAATTATCCTTCTCTTTTGGTGTAATTTCTTTATCATTTGTCATCAACATCAACTCATTATTAGTTTCTTGCATTGTTTGTTTGAGAGCAGATACTACCTCTTCAACTTCATCTTCATTAGTTAATATCCACTCTTGACCGAATTTCATAAAATTTGGTAGGTAAGTCACTTGTGGGCGAATCTGGTGCTGATTAGTGTTGTGTACGATTCGGGATAAAAGAACCCGCCTTTTTTTGCGTAATGGCCCGCAAAAGCTTTTATCCACTCTAGTTAAAAATCTAATGGACCGAATTTCACAAAATTTGACAGATAAGTAGCTTGTGGGTTACCTTGGTTTTGATTAGATTTTGGTATGATTCGGAAAAAAATAACCTGCCTTTTTTTGCAAAATGGCCCGCAAAAACGACAAAATCTAAAATAAAAAACTACGTATGCTGAAATATATCCATTAAATGCTTGTTTTATACGTAATTTTTAACGAAGAAGAAAATAAGACCAACTCTATTACACTAGGACTAGCCATTCTCGAGATATTTTCGTTTTTTCGTTTTTTCTCTACGTCACCTTTGAAAATGAGTCAAGTTACCAAACGAGAACGAAAATTGAATTATAAGTGAATTAGATTTAATTAAAAGAAAGAGAATGTGTATATAAGTCTGCAGGGAAAGTCATGTGCTGCCCACATGAGATTTTTACTTTCGCTGCAATACATGGTAATATATAGGGAAAGTATTGGAATCATGCCGAAAATCGCAACTCGAGTTTTCGACGGATCTACACGTTTCGAGACCTCTAGAATACGAAAAAACTATTTTTAGCGTGACGTCTGTGTGTGTGTGTCTGTCTGTGTGACTGTCTATCTGTGCAGATTTTGTATCCTCTCTAACTAGTGCTGATTATTTTTAGATACAATTTGGGATGAAAAAACCCGACTTTTATGGCAAGAGCGCCAGCAAAAGCCTGTATCCACTCTAGCTGAAAAACTATTGTACCGACTTTCACAAAATTCAGCAGATAAGTCACTTGTGGGTCAGCTTGGTGCTGATTAGATTTTGGTATGATTTAGGAAAACATAACCAGACTTTTTTTGCAAAATGACCCGCAAAAATCGACAAAATCTAAAATAAAAACTACGTATGCTCAAATATATCCATTACATTCTTGTTTTATACGTAATTTTTAACGAAGAAAATAATAAGACCAACTCCATTACTCTAGGATTAGCCGTTCTCGAGATATTTATGTTTTTTCATATTTTCTCTAGGCCACCTTTGAAAATAGATCCAGTTAACAAATGAGAACGAAAATTGAATTAAAAGTGAATTAAATTTAATTAAAATAAAGAGAATGTATATATACGTCTGCAGGGAAAGTCATGTGCTGCCCACATCAGATTTTTATTTCCCTGCAATACATGGTAATGTATAGGGAAAGTATTGCAATCATGCCGAAAATAGCAACTCCAGTTTTCGACGGATCTACGCGTTTCGAGACCTCTAGAATACGAAAAAAACATTTTTAGCGTGACGTCTGTGTGTGTGTGCCTGTCTGTGTGTGTGTGTCTGTGCAATGTATGTATCCACTCTAACTCAAAAACTAATGGACCGAATTTCATAAAATTTGGTAGGTAAGTCACTTGTATGTGACCCTGGTACTGATTAGTTTTGGGTACTATTCGGAATAAACCAACCCGCTTTTGTGAAATGGCCCTCAAAAATTGCCTGTATTCACTGTAACTGAAAAACTAATGGATCAAATTTTACGAAATTTGGTACTGAAGTCAATTGTAGGTCACCCTGGTGCTGATTAAATTTTAATACGATTCGGAAAAGAACAACCTGCCTTTTTTTACGACATGGTCCGCAAAAATTTCATGTATCCACACTAGCTAAAATACTTATTGACCCAATTTCACAAAAATTGGTAGATAAGTTACTTGTGGGATACTCTGGTTCTGATTAGATTTTGGTACAATTCGGAGAAGAACAACCTGTTTTTTTTACGAAAAGATGTGCAAAAATCGACAAAATCGAAAAAAAAAAGACTATATATGCTCAAATATATCAGATGAATTTTTGTTTTATACGCAATTTTTGACGGGGAAAAGAATATAACACACTCCAATATACTTTAGGACTAACCTTTCTCAAGATATTTGAGATTTCTTGCATTTTTGTTAAGCGGATGTCGGGAAAATGTCCAATTACCAAATAAAAACAAAAATTGCAATAAAAATGCAAATTTAGTGTTATTTGGTGCAATAAAACTCAATCTAACGAAGTATTAAAGAAATAAAGAAAATATGAATTTGAGTCTGCAGGGAAAGTCATGTGCTGCTCACATCAGACTTTTACTTTCCCTGCAATGCATGGTAATGTATAGGGAAAGTATTGGAATCATGTCGAAAATCGCAACTCGAGTTTTCGACGGATGTACACGTTTCGAGACCTCTAGAATACGAAAAAACCATTTTTAGCGTGACGTCTGTGTGTGTGTCTGTCTGTCTATGCAGAGTTTATATCCACTCTAACTAAAAAGCAAATACACCGAATTTCACAAAATTTTGAAGGTAAGTCACTTGTGGGCGGGTCTGGTGCTGATTAGTTTTGGGTACGATTCGGGATAAAAGAACCCGCCTTTTTTTGCGAAATGGCCCGCAAAAGTTTTATCCACTCTAGCTGAAAAACTAATGGACCGAATTTCACAAAATTCGGTAGATGAGTCACGTATAGGTCACCCTGGTGCTGATTAGATTTTGGTACGATTCAGAAAAAAATAACCTGCCTTTTTTTGCAAAATGGCCCCCCCAAAATTGTCAAAACCTAAACTAAAAAGCTACGTATGCTCAAATATATCCATTAAATGCTTGTTTAATACGTAATTTTTAACGAAGACCAACCCGATTACAATAGGACTTGCCGTTCTCGAGATATATTAGTTTTTTTCTTATTTTCTTCATGCCATCTTTGAAAATAAGTCCAGTTATCAAATGAGAATGAAAATTGAATTGAAAGTGAATTAAATTTAATTGAAATAAAGAGAACGTGGATATAAGTCTGCAGGGAAAGTCATGTGCTGCCCACATCAGATTTTTTATGTCTCTTGCACGTTCGTACAAACGGATACCAACCGTACGTTTAGTACTAACGATATAAAATTTATAGATATTATCAGGAGAAAGGATAGGGGTACAACATACACCCCAGCAAGATTTCTAAAGTTAATATAATCCTTAAACTTATCAGTTCGAATGCGATTGCATAAAGTGGTAACAGCTGAATGAGCGGGTTTAAATTTAAATTCAGTGCAAAATTAATAAGGGGGCGAAAAATTTTAGGATGATAAGGACAACTAACTTTAAACTGTAAACGATCGTTAATAGGAATAAGACTAGAAAAAGGTTGTAAAATCTTTTGACTGATCTTAATGTAAATATCGTGGATAAACTTATAAGAGTAGCCGGCATCTTAAACGAGTTTAAAAATTAAAATAATTAAAAAATTTAATATCTAAACTCGTCTGCAGAGAAAGTCATGTGCTGCCCACATCATATTTGTACTTTCCCCGCAATACATGTTAATTTGTAGGGAAAGTATTGAAATCATACCGAAAATCACAACTCGGGTTTTCGACGGATCTACACGTTTCGAAACCTCTAGAATACTAGAAATTTTTTTTAGCGTGACGTCTGTGCGTGTGTCTGTCTGTCTGTGCAATGCATGTATCCACTCTAACTAAAAAACCACTGTACCGAATTTTATAAGATTTGGTCGATAAGTCACTTGGGTGAGACCCTGGTGCCGATATGTTTTTGGTAGGATTCGTAAAAACATATCCCGCCTTTGTGGAATGGAATGTAAATATTTCATGTATCCACTCTAGCTAAAACACTAATGGCCAAATTTCACAAAATTTTGTAGATAAGTTACTTGTAGGATACTCTGGTGCTGATTAGAATTGGGTATGATTCGGAAAAGAACAACCTGCATTTTTTTACGAAATGGTCCGTAAGAATTTGATGTATCCACCCTAGCTAAAATACTACTGGACCAAATTTCACAAAATTTGGTAGATAGTTACCTGTGGGATACTCTGGTGCTGATTAGATGTTGGTACAATTCGGAAAAGAACAAACTGCCGTTTTTTTTACGAAATGACCCGTCAAAATTGCCAAAATCTAATGAAAACAAAAACTGCGTATTCTCAAATGTATCAATTAAATTCTTGTTTTATACGCAATTTTTGACGAGGAAAAGAATATAACACACTCCATTATGCTTTAGGACTAACCGTTCTCAAGATATTTGAGATTTCTTGCATTTTTGTTACGCCGATTTCGGAGACATGTCCCATTACCAAATAAAAACAAAAATTGAATTAGAAATGCGGATTTAGTGTTATTTGGTGCAATTAAACTCAATCTAACGAATTATTTGAAAAATAAAGAAAATATGAATTTGAGTCTACAGCGAAAGTCATATGCTGCCCACATCAGATTTTTACGTTCCCTGCAATACATGGTAATGTATAGGGAAAGTATTGGAATTATACCGAATATAGGAACTCGAATTTTCGTCTGATCTACACGTTTCGGGACCTCTGGAATACGATAAACTATATTTTGTTTGACGTCTGGCTGTGTGTCTGTCTATCTTTGTGTCTGTGCAGATTTTATATCCACTTTTGCTAAAAAATCTAATGGACTGAATTCCATAAAATTTGGTTGTTAAGTCACTTGTGGGCGAGTCTGGTGCTGAATTGTTTTGGTTACGATTCGGGATAAAAGAACTTGCCTTTTTTTGCGAAGTGGCACGCAAAAATAGAAAGTGGCACGCTTTTATCCACTTTAGCTGTAAAACTAATGGACCGTATTTCATAAAATTCTTCACATAAGGCGCTTGTTTGTCTTTCTGGTGCTGATTAGATTTTGGTACGATTCGGAAAAAAATAATCTTCCTTTTTTGGTGAAATGGCCCACCAAAACTGTCAAAATCTAAAATAAAAACAAAGTATGCTTAAATATATCCATTAATTGATTGTTTTACACGTAATTTTTAACGAAGAAAAGAATAAGACCAACCCCATTACACTAGGACTAGCCGTTCTCGAGATATTTTAGTTTTTCGTATTTTCTCTAAGCCACCTTTGAAACGAGATTGAATTAGAAACGAAAATTGAATTAAAAGTTAATTAAATTTAATTAAAATAAAGAGAATGTGGATGTAAGTCTGCAGTGAATGTCATGTGCTACTACATCAAATTTTTACTTTCCCTGCAATACATGGTAATGTATAGTGAAAGTATTGGAATCATTGGAAAGTATTGGAAAATCGCAATTCGAGTTTTCAACAGATCTACACGTTTCGGGACCTCTAGAATACGAAAAACTATTTTTAGCGTGACGTCTGTATGTGTGTCTGTCTGTTTGTCTGTTTAATGTATGTATCAACCACTTTAACTCAAAAACTAATGGCCCAAATTTCATAAAATTTGGTAAGTAAGTAACTTGGGTGCGACCTTGGTACTTGTTAGTGTTAAGTACGATTCGGTATAAAAGAACCCGCCTTTTTTTGGGAAATGGCCCGCACAATTTGCCTGCATCCACTCTAGCTAAAAAACTATGGAGCGAATTTAGTTTTCCGGTATTTTCTCTACGCCACCATTAAAATCAAATCCAGTTACAAATGAGAACGAAAATTGAATTAAAAGTGAATTAAATTTAATTAAAATAAAGAGAACGTAGATATAAATCTGCAGGAAAAGTCATGTGCTTCCCACATCCGATTTTTCTTTTTATTTGGTAATTGGACATTTTTCCAAAGATGGCATAACAAAAATGCGGAAAATCTCAAATATCTGGTCTAGAGTAATAGAGTTGATCTTATCCTTTTCCTCTTCAAAAATTAAGTGTAAAACAAGCATTTAATTGATAAGTACTAAGCACACGTATTCTTTTTTCCAGATTTTGACGGTTGTTGTAAGCCATTTCGTAAATAAAGGCAGGTTGTTCTTTTCTGAATCGCACCAAAATTTACTCAGCACCAGATCACACCACAAGTAATTTATCTACCAAATTTTGTGAAATTTGGTCAATTAGTATTTCAACTAGAGTAGATTCTTGAGGTTTTTGCTGGTCATTTCGCAAAAAAAGGCGGGTTCTTTTTTTCCGAATCATACCAAAAACTAAACAGCACCAGGGTCAGATACAAGTGACGTACCTACCAAATTTTATGATATTCGGTCCATTAATTTTTGAGTTAGAGTGGATACATACATTGCACAGACATACACACTCTAATACAACAGATCATGCATAATAATGGCACAATTACGGTGATGTAATTTATCTTTCTATCAATTTGATAGGGGGATGTGAATGTATATCACTGAGGACCGTAGCTGTGTCTTCAAGTCCAAGTACCTTTCGTGATTGTAGCATTATTATATATGATCTATTGTTGAATTGTATAGCGTATTAGGAGGTATAGACATTTAAAAATATTCATTAAAAAATAAAAATATTCGGCATGAATTAAGTTACGTCAACAGATGGCAGCACAAAAAATATTTTGGATTAAAATAAAAAATATATTTTATATTTTATTCAGTATTAAATTTAGTTTTTATATAATCTAAGCATTTTATTTTATTTTTCAAAACATATTTCGCAACTGTTTGAGCAGAATTTCGGCGAAAAACGTGATCTGCGGAAGTTAACACAGCGGGGATAGAGTAGAAAATTTACTACACCCTTAATATAAATATTATTTAGGCAGACATCAATATTGATGGCCGCTTAGGTGTTACACACATAAAAATTTTATAATTTCATGCAGGTACGTCTATTTGCACTGGTGTCTCTATGGACAATTCCTGCCTCTTTTTATATTTTTTTATTCGATTCGAAATGTTTCAAAACGGACAACTGTATAAAATTTTTTATTCTCCGAGCTGTATTTCATGTTTTATTAGCAGTCAAATTTCGCCTTTCTGACTGTGGCGGGAAAACGGTCCATTTTGGCTCGCAAGGAATGTGACGTCACAAAGTTCTTTCGAGGCTCCCGTCATTGGAGAATTGATGCATAAGTTTGGCTATATTCGGAAAGTTCCGATAATTGTAATTGTTTCTTCCGTCCCAAACTTCCGCATAGTTATAAGTATTGTATCGCTCCAATATGCTCGACTATTAGTTTTACCTCATCAGATAAAACATTTATATCTGTGCTAAAAAATGTTTTTCGTGAAAAATTAGGTGAAGCGCAGGAAGTGAGATTGTAAACAAAATTCACCACTATCATTAAAGAGTGTTCGTTATGTATGTTATGTTAATAAATCAGTGACTGTATAATCCAATTTTCAAAGCCATTTTATGAGAAGTTATTTATTTATGATTTAATAAACTTTGAAAATCCATTACTGGTTCGGTACTCTATTTTTAGTTTTGCTATTACGAATGAATTTAAAGCCAGATTCAAAGTGGATTAATGACTTTGTACCGGTTTAGTGTGTGATGTTCGCAGTTAGTTTAGTGAATATAAAAAATTCCGTGCATAAAATTTTTTTATATCTGTATATATTGTAGTGTGCAGTTGCAATTTAGTATTTTCATTAAGTACATGTGCTTTTGAAAAGTTATAAAATATATTTTATCTAAAAAAATAAATCACAAATTTGAAACATTGCACGAAAGAATAGAAATTAAATGGAAAATAATTTAAAATTCCTTCACCTATTCAGAATCATAAATGATTTACTGTTTATTATAGGTTTTAAAATATAATATTATAGGAAACAATTTAAAACTGCTTTTAATTTAAAAATAAATTATTAGATATTATATTTAGAATCCTCACAAATTATATAAATATAATAAAAAATATATGCATAAAATATATATATACATATAAACAGAAATATATAAATATATTTTTAATTCCTAGAAAAAATACTCCGCTCAATCTAAACTTTCGATTTAAATTTACTGTATAGCAAACTTAACTATAAAAGAATATTTGCACTAAAAAAATTACGGAGCACATTAAAAAAAGAAAAAGATATATATATATATTATATATATATATCGTCCTTGTGCATCCAGACACAGTGTAAAGACACTAAGCTGCAGCAATCGTGATATTTTAAATATTGCAACTTTCCCATCTATTGGAAAATCCAGGTTAACAACTAATCTATAGATTCTTGCTTATTGTTCATACCTAGCACTTTTAGTTGAGATATAAGCATTACAAATTTAAACAAGAAAGCTCAATCATGCATAAAGCATTGATTATGAAACACTTTCCAACAGAAATGCAATTTTATTTAAACAGCTCTAAAACGCGATACATTCAGAACTGATATGAATATAAAATGAAACATTTTCATTCTTCTTCAACTTGTCAAGACGATTACTCGAAAACTAAGTCAGTATGGTTAAATATATTAGCTTTTCTTTTTTCTTTTTTTCAAAATTTAGATTCAGAAACTAAATTTGCTAATACATATTTTTATCGCTTGCTATTTATATCTATCTTTTGAAGTTTGAGTGAAAGTAGGAAAAATTAAAAAATCACTCGCTCGGAGTGACGCTTTAAGTGGTTTCTAAAAAAGTTCCAAAGTATTAAAATTTTTTCATATATTCATAATCTGGACCAATGAAACAAGAAAAAATTATGTTCATTTTTATCTATCACGTTTGGAGAAATTGGCGTCCAAAGTGTTGCATTTTTCGTCATGCTCCTATTTCCACCACAGATATCTTAAACGTAAATGTAATTCACATAATAATAATAATAATTATTATTATTATTATTTAAATAAACCTTCAAGAAAAGGGTATCAAGTTTACATCTCGAGCTTCAGCTGTCACAAAATATTTATTATTTCTGAAAGAGAGCGCCATCACAGTAAAATCGATCTTAGGCAAATTGTGTGATTGCCCTTTAACAAAACAAGAATCCATGTTTACAATAAAATAAAATAAGAACCAAATAATTTAAACTCCAGCAGACCAAGAACAAATGGGTAAAATAATTATAAACAAAATTAAACACCAACTACTTGCAAATATCTCAGTAGAAACAGCACATAGTAGAATGTTGCATCACAGGTCGAACAGACATTGTGATATCACAGCCAATCACGGACCGTTTTGCGTTTGAGTAGATTTTGCGCTTTTTCATTTCTTGTTATATAAATAAATAATTATTTTAAGAGATTTTCGCTTGGATATTTGAAATCAGAAAAAAATTCTCTATAAATATCAATTGGTTTTAAAAAAGCTTCTAAAAACAAATCGGAATTGTCCATTGTCGGGTATTCAGGCAGACACATTCAAATTTAAATATTTAAATATAAGTTCATTGGAAATACATTTTTAAGATTTGAGGTTAAACAAAATTATTCTTTATTTAAAAGTTTCATGAAACGTTTAAAACAATTCGAAATATGCTTTAAATAAATTAAATACTTTTAATGTAATATGTCTGTTAATTTCCACAAAATGACATTTTAGGACATTTTATATTTTAAAAATATTTAAAATTTTATCATTCATTTAAGAACAGCTGGAAAATAATGATAATTAACTTGATAAACTTAAAGAAGAGAGAGGTTAACGGGAAAATAAACGTAACAACCAAAATTTTCTGGGCATTATTAGCAATTCTAGGCATATCGATGAAAGAAAAATGAGATCGCAATAACAGATGTTATATTAGAATTTGTACAATTGATTTGAATTTTGTCGGTCAAACAAGAGAGAGGATACCTGGTAAATAAACGCAATAACCAAAATTTTCTGGGCATTATTAGCAATTCTAGGCATATCGATGAATGAAAAATGAGATCGCAATAACAAATGTTATATTAGAATTTGTACAATTGATTTGAATTTTGTCGGTCAAACAAGAGAGAGGATAACTGGTAAATAAACGCAATAACCAAAATTTTCTGGGCATTATTAGCAATTCTAGGCATATCGATGAAAGAAAAACGAGATCGCAATAACAAATGTTATATTAGAATTTGTACAATTGATTTAAATTTTGTCGGTCAAACAAGAGAGAGGATAACTGGTAAATAAACGCAATAACCAAAATTTTCTGGGCATTATTAGCAATTCTAGGCATATCGATGAAAGAAAAACGAGATCGTAATAACAAATGTTATATTAGAATTTGTACAATTGATTTGAATTTTGTCGGTCTAAGTTTAAAAAGCATGACTTTCAGTGATGCAATACGTAATGAGAAGGAGGAGCTATACGATTCTAGTGGAACCAATCAGGATAACTCTTTTAAAATACAGAACATAACTGCAGTAGGAAATAAAATCTCGCATTGGTGTGAACGTGGCTCCTTTCCTGACTGCACGATCAACTGGAGCAATTTTCGGTCCTATACATCCGAGCCCCAGCAACAGTAACATGTGCCTTCTCTGATTCACTGTTGCTAACACTGAGTACCTACCATATCGCTCCGACCAAGATGGCGACTGATCCGTCTTTTAGACGCAGTTTAATTTAGTCCTATAATGCGACCTCTCTCTAAATTTTACAATTGATCATAGCGCCGTCGAGTACGTCCGTAAGACATTTTTTGTACACAAATTACCGTATCAAAGCAGAAAATTCAGTTCCAATTGTCCGTGAGAGAGAAGACCGGCCGTGTTAAATGCTGCATGATGCGTCGTTATCATGCGCGTTGATTGATCACTCTTAACATCATTGTCGCTGACGGTCTGCTCATTTGCATGCCGAATTTCGTAGCCAATTATTTTATGAGAGTATATATATTTTTTGTAACAGAGTGTATTTCAGATTTGTATGTGTGTGTATGTGGGGGGGGGGGGAGAATCTGGTATTTAAAATGAGCTAAGTTACCAAATGGGAAATAATTTGTAGCCGTTTTATGTGCTAAAGAGAAGGAAAAAATATACTTTTAATCTGTAGAAAATGCCTGTGCTGGCCATGTTTTTTAATATTAATTTTTTAAATGCTCAGCTCTTTTAGGGCTGGTATTTATCTTAGTTTACTTTCAATAATTATTATTGATTGTCTTTTTTTTTCAGCTTTAAAGAGTAGTCGAGAAAAACTCTCCATATACTTATTTGGACATCAGAATAAACAGGAGAAGTTTTGATAAATTCAAGCACTGGATATTTTAGTAATCAAAATGTTATCATTAGAAGACACTACAGCTACCCACATTGGTATTAAAATATGCAATAACTCTCAGCTGAAGAAGGAAATATTTCGTCTACCTGGTTCGGAGTATGATGCAATTAAAGAAACAATTTCAAAGAACCCAGGAGTGCAATGGAATAAAGTGCTAGAAAAGAAAGTAGCAATCATATTAGAAAATTTAGGCCAGCCAAAACAGCTGCAGGAAAATATAGCATGCATTATACCTGCAATTGGAAGGAGGATACTAAACTGGGCAAAATATCACGAAGAAACTCTGGGGTATTCGCGAAATTTTAGCTTCAACGTTTTCAATAGCTCATTTTTCACACTACGTGGAATCATAGATTACAAGAAAGCTGCAGAAGAGATGATGAAGGATAAAAATATTCTAAGCATTAAACAGAAGTATAAATTGGCTCTTCTTTATTGCATGAATGACCATATTCCTGATTTGTACACTCAACTGACAGAGAAGGATAAAGGAGAATTTTATGATTCTGAAGACCCATTTAAGATTCGTCAACCAGATTTTGTAAGGTTTTGGTCTTATTATCTTAAGAATGAGGTAGATAAACTAGAAGAAGATACAGACCCCAGTTTATATTGGCTGCAGATGGCTGTAAGTAGTGGAAATAAAGATGTTGTCGAATATTGCTTAGAGGAGACAAATTTAATAAGCGATGAGGGTTCTGTAATATATGCTGCTCTAGAAACAGTTAGAAATGTAGAGAATTGGTTTACAAATTGGAACTCAACACTTGTACCATACGAATGTTATATAGATGTCATGTGTTTTCTCTTTTCGAAAATGAGGAAAGAGCAACAGATCATTTTTCTAAAAGAAGACATTAAAGGTGTTCACTATACTGATAATGAAGACATCTATGAAAGTTCAAGAGTTTTGCCATTATTTCTTCACTGGCCGTACCAGGATAACTTCATGAAAATTGCAAGAATGCTGTGGGATTATTTACCAGAGTCTGATTATTCGATTCTTATAAATAACATTCTTAATAGTATTGGTACATTGGAAAGTATTTATGGCGAAGAAAAAGATTACGACTATCGCAAACTTTTGAGGGAGTTTTGGAAAGAAATTCCAGACCGTAATAAAAGAGAAATTCTGAGAGATCAAACTGGAAGTAATTTAAATTTTGGCAAGCGGATGCTGTTTCAATTATTTACACTGAAAAACTTTACATATCAAGATAAAATAAACATCAGATTGATATTACAGGATGCAACTACGGAAGAGAAAGATGACATTATATTTTCTAAAGAAGGGAAAAAGATCTGCACTGAGTTAATAGCATTAAAGAGGTGGGAGATACTTGATGAATTTGTAGTAAATTGTTGTACTTCTAAAGCGAGAATTGAAAAGTTCAAAAAAGAGTTTAGCTTTTTAAAAGAGACACGTCGTATCTGTATTAATTTTATAGAATATAATGAATGGGATGCATTTGATTCATTCATTACCTGGAGTACACTATCTAAAGAGGAAATAATTCAACTAAAGGAAGAAATTTTAACAGAGTATGGAAGAGACACATGCGGGAAAATGATTTCATTTGAAGAAAAACTAACAGCTCTTGAAAGAGTAATCAGTTGGTGCTCCCTCCCAGAAGATAAATTAACGACATTAAAAAAAGGATTACTTTATTGTGATAAAGGAATGCAGACGATCGCAGATTTGGTAGTTGCAGATCAAATAGGACTTGCAAATGAATTCATTAATTGGGGCCTTTCTTCTGAAGAACATATTAAACAATATAAGAAATATTTGATCAATGAAATAGGAATACAGATTTGTGTAACATTGATATCTGGTGTTTCAATAAGCGAAGTTTTCAAAAGTAACTATAGAGTTAGTCGAAAGATCCAGTTCAACGGAGGTAAATGGGAAGAAGTCGAAAAATTTTTAATTTGGTGTTTTCCTTCTGAAGATGAAATGAGAAATTTAAAAAATTCTCTTGCGGGGAAAGATTCAGATGGTTCTTGGATTCGTTTAAAACAGATTCACCTTCACCTAATACTCGCTCATAAGTGGGAAGACGCTAAAATATTATTTGCATGGCTAGGATTATCCTGTGAGGAAATAAGGGAACTGAAAAGAGAAACCATTTTTTCTGAAAGATGTATGAGGCAGCTGAATGTTTCAGTGCAGGACAATAATCTTGACAACTTTTCGGATTACGCTGGAGGTAAATGGGAGGAAATAGAACTACTTTTAGGATGGTGCTTGACAGATGAAGTTGATGTTCTTGAGTTTCGAAATAGATTTGATAAAGTGTACGGGTTCAAAAGATATGAAGATCGCGGAGAAAATGTTCCAGGAGGTAGATTGACTAATTTAAATCGATTTCATTTATTGATCAAGGAATTCATAAATAACTTGTCAGCAATCGGAAAAACGCAGGAAGACGCTCTGAACGTTTACTATGAATTTTGAAACCGAGAAAACATTGTGATAAAAAAAAAATGAATTAATTTTCCAGTTTTAATCTCAACCAATAAATCAGGTTTATACTTCCTTCTTGGCTTGTTTTTTAACACACCTACACCAATGTCACAGTTTTTCGTCTCAAAACCTATATAGGGGCATTCCAAAAATATGTAATCACGTTCTTTAATGGTGTCAGAGCGGGATCCCGCCAGACACGGCTGACAGGGAAAGTCTAACTTCCTCAGAGAATTTACAACGCAGGTTCAAAACACACCTCTCGTCAGTTGAAGAAACCCAACTGATGACCTGCGAAGCAAACCCAAAAATTCACAAATTGCTTCGAAAATTTTGGGTAATATTCAAATTGTTTCATGAAGTATATAAAAAAAATTCAGCGATATATATTCTGTAGTTTTTAAATAAAAATTAAAATAATTATAACACCTTTTGTATGAAGCGATCACGTGACCATGATATGAAAAGATCACGTGACCCACTTCAAAATGATATATGGCATCCATCTTGTCTCAAAATCGTGATTTATAAAGTTCTTTTTAATTCATATTGAGTGTTGTATCCGTCCTAAAACCACTTTATTTTTGCATAAATTCTGTGCATCTATATACTGAAACAACACAATTATAATATATTTGAGTTTAAATGCTTATCGAAATTTGATTATTTCTACAACGAAGCTTATTTTTCACCTATGTAAAATGTAAACAGCAAAATATGTAGAATGAGTTGTATTAGAATTGTTGTATTTCTTTAACACAAAATCATTTAGTTCATGGAGTCTGCATAGCTGATATGAATCAAGTATTCTTTGAATTTACAAAGAGACGGACTGTTTTTTTCGATGAAGTTTAACGCATAGAGTTTAATTACTTGTAGCTCCATGGTCTTAATTTTTAAATAAAATAAATTCTATGACGTCATTTGAATGAATTTCATTTGTTTTCGATGAAGTTTTCAAATATAATAAATTATCGTAGTCTTATGATAATTCAAAAATTATTACCGAGGAATGTATCACATTTTAGAGATGTTTAAACCAGGCAATTTTTATGTCATTGCCATCATTTGAATGAAGTTCATTTCGATGAAGGTTTACGTTTCCAAATATAATAAATTGATGTAGTATTGTGATAAGTTTTAAAATATTACCGAGGAATGTATTGCATTTTAGACATGTTTAAATAAAATTGCATTGAAGTTGGAAAGTGTTTTTCATAATCAATGCTTAAGCATGATTGATCTTTCTTGTTATTCTTGTTTCCATTTTAAACCATAAAATAGAAATATAAATAGTAAACGACAAAAATATGTACTAAGGAATTTAGTATCAAAATCTATATTTATTATTACAAAAAATCTTTTGTAGTTCTCAAGTTATCGTCTTTCCAAATTGAAGAAGATTGAAAATTTTCCATTTTTAACACTTTACAACATCGTTGAAAAGTGTTTATGATTTTGTTCATTCTGTCTGTCTGTCCGTTAGCACGGTAACTGCCGTAAAAATGACTTTATTAAAATGAAATTTTAGTATGTTGTTCAGACGGTCTGTGGGACCTATGGGAATATAGAAGTGAATAATATCACCCAATTAGTTTTGGATTGAACCCGGGTTGAAAAAATGAAATGCATTAAACCCTATATTGGACCTAATTTTTCAAACACTTTTTAAGCGAATTTGAAATTCACAAATTGCTTCTAAAGTTTTAGAAATATTCAAATTATCCCATAAAATATATAAAAGAAATTTCAGTAAAATATATTCAGTAGTTTCTAAATAAAAATTAAAATAATAATTACGCCCTTTATATGAATCCCGGCCGGCCATTTTGCTGCTCCATGTCCTCGGACGAGTCGGACGGCCTGGGCTTTCGACCCTTTATATGAAGAGATCACATGACCAATATAGGAAAAGATCACGTGGCCCACAGCAGTATAAAATATGGCATCCATCTTGTGTCAATATCGTGATTTTTAAAGTTCTTTTTAATTCATATTGAGTGTTGTATCCGTCCTAAAACCGCTTGATTTTTGCTTAAATTCTGTGCATCTACTACATACTGAAACAACCCATGACAATATATTTAAGTTTAAATGATCATCAAACTTTGATTATTTCTACAATGAAGCCTAATTTTCACTTATGGAGAATGTAAACACCAAAAGATGTAGAATGAGTTGTATAAGAGTTGCTGCATTTCTTTAACGCAAAATTATGTAGTTCTTAGAGTCTGCAATATAGTTGATATGAATGAAACATTCATTGATTTTACACAGAGAAGATGATTTTTTTCGATGAAGTTTTAAGCATAGAGTTAAATTACTTGTATCTCCATGATTTTAAGTTTTTAAATAAAATAAATGATTATAGTATTGGGGTGAATGAAAAGAATGGAAAAAAGTTTGTGAATGAAATGCTGCTTTTATAGAGACAGCCAGGTGATTTATATTTCGATGACGTCAATTGAATAAGGTCCATTTGTTTTCTATGAAGTTTTCAAATATAATAAATTATTGTAATATTTTGATAATTTTAAAAATATTACCGAGGTATGTATTGCATTTTAGAGATGTTTAAACCAGGCAATTTAAATTTCAATGCCGTCATTTGAATGAAGTCCATTTTTTTCGATGACGTTTTAAGGTTTCAAATATAATAAATTAATGTAGTATTGTGATAATTTTAAAAATATTACTGAGGAATGCATCGCATTTTAGATATGTTTGAATAAAATTGCATTGAAGTTGGAAAGTGCTTCATAATCATTGCTTTATACATGATTGATCTTTCTTGTTCAAGTTTGTAACATCTCAAAAACTAAATTATCTAGCCTTGAACATTAAACATGAATTTGAAGCTCTTTGAAAGTCCTATAAGTGTATATTATTGGATTTTGGATCGAACGCTTTTTCTCTCTCTTCTTCTTCTTCTTCTTCAAAAAAAAATCTTTGAAACTTAAAAATGCATTTTATCCCATGTTTCATATTTTCACTAGAAATATCTTCGAAAATATAAAAGATTTATATAATTTTTAAGGGACAAAAATATGTGTGAGGAAATTTAGTTTCTAATATTATATGTATATTTAAAAAATCTTTTATAGTTTTCGTCATAGTTTACCAGGTCGGAAATGAAACGTATAGGCGTTACATGGCGCTTACGCGTTGGAAAGCGGCCGCTCCGCAAAATTAAAACCGTCGTTCTAGTTGTTATTTTCTTGAAGCGTCATTCTGGTTGAAGAAGAAAACCATGTATGCAAATTTCATCTGGGGAAGAAGAAGAAGAACCCTTATGCAAATTTTGGTAACACTGAATGTAAGGCCTTATTAGTTTGCAGCAGTTATTCACATCTCCAACTTTTGAGACGATGGAGGAATTTACAAATAGAGAAAAACCGGTATGCATTTCATCTATGGATTTTCTTTTTGTGGGGATATCTTAAGAATCTCGTCTATGACACTCTCCTTGAATCTGAAGAGGAACTCGTCTCCAGAATACGGCTGCTACTGCAGAAGTGCGCGACATGCCTGGTCTGTTCGAGAGAGTTTGCCAATTCTTCCATCGCCGCTGTGAGACGTGCATTCAGGTTGGCGGTCTCTCTTTTAAGTCATTATTGAAACTATTGTTTATTAAATGTCATTTTATAACTTCTAAGTCATTCTTGCGTTTTCGCCTCACCTCATTGGTTTCACCATTAAGCGTCCACTGGCGCCTTTACGTTTCATTTGCGGATCGGTAAACTATGACGAAAAATGCTTGGTTTAGTGTGTACTACCACTTCGTAAAGTCTGATCCATCTTTTTTAAATCACACTGTATATACCATATATATATAAATTTCAATTAATTCGATTTAATGAAGTTTGGGTTTCAATGAAATTATAGGAGAACTATCGCAGAACAAAACAGGCTGACAAATAAAAAGATAAACCCAAATGAAAAAATAAACCAGGACAAGAAAATAATATTTCAGCTTCTTCCAGATTATCAACCAGCATTAAGGTCCATACGTATTAAGCATCCATCTGCACCTTTCATCAAAGACTTGCCAAGACTTGCCAAAATGACACGGTTACTTACTTAAAAAAGTTATTCACTTTTTAGGAACGAAAACTTTATCTTCACAAAGAGTGGACAGTGAACAGTGGACTCTGTCTGATAACTTTTACCAAAGCTTTATCAATGATGAAAGAATTGAAGCCTTTGGCTTCTACCATTTATAAAGATTTTGTAAAGTTCTTTTTCTCAAATCGTTAATCGTTTGGCCACTTTTAAATTTTAAAATTTCTAGAGATTTATCAAAATTCAAAGTTGTTTTTAGACCAGTTAATAAATTCTAGTATCTGTATCAAAAATGTTCGTTCCAGGGGGTGCTTTAGGCCAAACGTTCGAAAGGTGAATTGTTAAAAAACCTGCATCGGGATGAGATAGAGATTTCAAATTTGGTGTACGAATAAATAGTTTGGAGGGAAGAAAGTGTACAATTTCAGTTTTCCAATATTTTCTACTTTAGGAGGTGTCGCACACAAAAATGTTCGATTTTCGGAATAAAGGAGAAACGCCCCTTTTAAAACGTGATAGAGGCTTCATATTTGGCATGTGGGCAAGTCATTTGATAGAATATCCAAGAAGAATGAAGTGTTTCAAAAATGTATATTTAAGGGGGTGTTGAAGACCCAGACCACACGACCAATTACGGTAGCAATATTTGTGGCACACAAAAACATTCGAAAAGTGAAATGATAGCAAAAGCATGCTTCGCGATGAGATAAAGACTTTAAATATAGTTGGAAAGAGAAAAAAGTGTGCAATTTCAGTTTTCCAAGATTTGCTATTGTGACGGGTGCCGTGCCCCTTCACTAAAATATTCGATTTGACGAACAAATAAAAAACACCTATGTATTTTACTATGTAATAGAGGCTTGAAATTTAGTATATGGCCTAATAATTTGATAAAAAGCCAAAGATGTATACGTTTTTTCAAAAATGTTTATTGAAGGGGATGCTACACAAAAAAACTTTCGGAAGGTGAAGTGATAGAAAAAACATGTTTCACTATAGAGACTTCAAATTTGGTGTATGGGTAGATAGTTTGAAAGGAAGAAAGTGTTGAAGACCCAGACCGTCCGACTCATCCAAAGGACACGAGCAACCATTTGGACGGCCGGAAGGAAGAAAGTGTGAAATATCATAAGGAAGAAAGTGTGAAATATCATATTTCCAATATTTGCTACTTTAGGAGGTGCGGCACACCGATATGTTCGATTTTCCGAATGAATAAGATACGTTTACTTTTAAATATGATAAGCTTGATATCTGGTATATGGGCCAATCATCTGATAAAAAACGCAAGACGAACAAAGTTTTTCAAAAATGTTCATTTATAGGTGTGTTCCATAGAAAAACGTTCGAAAAGGGATATGATAAAATAGCATGCTTCGGGATTAGACAGAAGCTTTAATTTGGTGTACGGGTAGATAGTTCGAAAGGAAGAAGTGCGCAATTTAAGTTTTCCAATATTTTCTTTTTTAGGGGGTTCTGCCGATTTGCCGAATGAATATGAAACCCGAATTATTCAAAAATTTACATTATTCAGGGGTTGCTTATTTCGAGATCGTTGATTTTCAACGGGTATTCGGCTAGTATATACTAAATCTAAGTGTCCGTCTGTCTGCCTGGCACTTAGGCACTTTCCGAATAAATGGAGACTTGCAATTTGGTTCACGGGTCGATCGTTCGATAAACCCCCCTGGAAAAATCGAATATTTCGAAAATGTTCTGTAGAGGGTGCGCTCCACATCAAAACGTACGAAAAGTGAAATGATAGGAAAGCATACTTTTCGATGAGATAAGATATTTCAAATTGTGTAACTCATTCGAAAGGAGTATATGTAAACCATTCAAAGGAAGAACGTGTGCAATTTCAGATATTTAATATTTGCTACTTTAAGGGGTGTCGCGCACCGAAATGTTCGATTTGCCGAACAAGTGAGAAACGTTTGCTTTAAATTTGATAGAGGCTTGCAATTTGGTATATAGACTAATAATTTGATGAAAACGTCCAAGATAAATGAGTTTTTCGAAAATGTTCGTTTAAAAGGGTGCTCCAGAGATAAACATTCGAAAGGTGAAATTATGAAAAATCATCTTTCGAGATGCGATAGAGACTTCAAATTTGGTGTACGGGTATTTGGTGTAGTCAAAAGGAAGAGCACGCACAGTTTCAGTTTTCCGATATTTTCTACTTCGAAAAACGGAAAGGGGACCGCAAACCCAAATGTTCGATTTTCCGAATAAATGAGAAACGCCTTCTTTTAAAATGTATTAGAGGCTTGATATTTGATATATTGGACAATCATCTAATAAAAACATACAAAAATAGAGTTTTTCAAAACTATTCATTTAGGGAGGTAGCTACTCCACATAAAAAACGTTCGAAATATAAAATGAAAAAAAAAATATATATATGCTTCGCGATGGAATATAAACGAGAAATTTGGTGTACAGGTGGATATTTCAAAAGAAAGAAAGTGTGCAATAGAAAATTTCGATTATTTGATATTTTAGGGGTTAGTAATATTAATAATATTTCGTAATTTTGTTCCGCACACCAATACATTCGAAAAGTGAAATGATAGAAATACGTGCTTTGCGATGAGATAGAGACTTCAAATTTGGTGTATGGGAATTTCGTTCAAAAGGAAAAATGTGTGCAATTTCGGATTTCCAATATTTGCTACTTTAGGGGGTGTCACACACCAAAATGTTCGATTTGCCAAATGAATGAAAGATGCCCACTTTTAAATTTGATAGAGGCTTGAAATTTGGTATATGGGCTAATCATTTGATAAAACATCTAAGACGAATGGAAATTTTCATAAATCTTCATTTCAGACTATAATCCACATAAAGACGTTTGAAAGGTGAAATGATAACACTGCATGTTTCAGTATGAGATAGAGACTTCAAATTTGATGTACAAGTAGATAGTTCGAAAGGAAGAAAGTGAGCAATTTAAGTTTTCTAATTTTCTTCCTTAGGGGGTTCCGCACGGCAAAATTTTCGATTTTCCGAAAAAATGTTCAAATGCGAATTATTCAAAAATATACCTTATTCGTTGGTTGTTTATTGTGATACCGTGATGTTCAACGGGTATTCGGCTAGTAGTATTCTAAATGACATTGTTATTCAAAATATTCTATTAAAATATTTAATTTCATTTTTTCAAAAATGTATAAGAATCTCTGGGCTCGATATACAACATTACCTTCGCAGGCAGGTCTGAAAAATTAAACATCCTAATCCAGTTTGTAAACAAATTTAGAAAAAATATGTTTTTAATTCGCCCAAAACGACAGAGATTATCTAAAAAATCATACTTAATCATGCAAAATATTGAATATTCATCAATTCGGTGTCATTTTGATGAATTTGGCGATATTTTCGTCAATTTAGCGATATTTTAAGAAATCGTTAAATTTATCGGCAAGTGGGACTGTAAAACTAACTGATAGTCCCACTTGTCAACAAATTGATGAAACATCATTACAATACTATCCCCTAACAAAACATAATTAAATTCATTTATTAAGGGTAATTTTATTAATTTTAAGATATTTTTATGGATTTACAAACATTTCTATCAATTTTGTGACATTTTAAAAATTTGCTAAATGTGTTACTAAGTAGGACGGTTGGTCTGACAGACAAATGCTAACGAAACATCATTTCAGTACTCTCTTCTAACAAAACAAAATTAATTTCATTGATTTAGCGTCGTTTCTGTCAATTTGGCGACATTTCCGTCAATTTGGCAACGTTTAAGAAAGTTTTGGCAAGTTAGCGATATCCCGCCTAATTCGTAGATCTGAATTTGCAGATCTTAAGAATAAAACATCCTGATCCCGTTTGTATATACTAAATGAAAACACTAAAATTGTATTAGGAGATTTTCCCGATTTACTTTTATTCTGTTTTAACAATTGACTAAATGAGTTTATTGGCTAAACACAATATATAAGTTCAAAAACTCTTTGGCAAACTAAATGAAAGTAGTGTACGCAGTTCCTAATTAATATAATTAAAAGAAAAATCAAACCGTTCATTTAAAAGATATATTTTTATATCCATTTATTTATTATGAAAATAAAAAAATAATAATAAAAATTAACAAACACATTTAGTTTAATTGCGTTGCTGAGCAACATGATATATGAAAGAATATAAAATGCTGATAATTAAATAATTATTTTGATTTCTTAATACTTTTCATTGTTGAATAAGAGTCTGTGAAAAGTAAACCATGGGGATAGAGTTCCCATTTAATTGCATGTTTGAAACCAGCGATTTTCAAATGTGACTCATAAGAGCAATAAACTCCAACCAAACTCAGAGATAGAGTTCTGATTCACTTTCACGTTTCAAATCAGCGTTTTCCAACCTTTTTCGTTTGGGAGAACCAGGAAGATACAGAGGGGAACTTCTATGAAAGTTTCGTTTTTAACACTTTACAATATAGTTGAAAAGTGTTTATGACTTTGCTCATTCTGTGGGACCCGGTGCTTACAAGACCGACATTGTAAGATTAGAGCAAAAGATAGCTTCGACTCCGAACTTATAATTCGGGTAGATGTTCCTATCATCTTCGATCGATGTCTTTGGCAGGAGCAGAGTCGACTACTGCCACACTGTCTTCTAAGGATTTCCTGTTCCTTTTCCATTAAAAAAATTTTCATTTAACTTTAAACATCTATTTATTTTTCAAATGATCACTGATATGGATTGGGCATAAAGTTCTAATTTCTATAAGAAGTATAGGGTGGTTTACTATAATGATTTTTACTTCCGGATTCTTTTCCAGTTCCGGTTCAAAAATTTTACGTGAAACATTTATTGTTCATGTTTGATTTTTGATAAAGAGCGATATGGATGCAGCATTAAAAGGGGTACAGGGACTCAGTTCTTTCACTTTGGGTTCTGGAGATTTCACTTTCGATTAAAAAATTTACATTTTCCTTGAAACTTTTTATCAGAATCTTCTATAGATGCAAAGTAGGAATTCATCACCAAATTATGGAGGTAGTAGGGAAGATTATTAAGAATTTCTACTTTTGGTCCAAAAAATGTCCTCTGAAACATCTATTTCTCAAGATTGGCTATAGACAGAGCTTAAACGCAATAGCAGAGCTTAAACGCAATTACAGAGCTTAAACGCAATAGCAGAGCTTAACGCAGAGCTTATAACGCAATTGAATTTCGGAGAGGATAATGGGACTCATTAAGGATTTTTGCTTTCCGTTCTGGAGATGTCAATTCCAATTAAAAAATCTGCGTTTTCTTTGTAAACTTCATTTCTCAGGCTTGGTTATTGACTGAACTTAGATGATTACTAATATTAATTCAGATCGTAAGGTTCACTAAGGATTGCCATCTCCGCTTCTAGAGATGACACTTCTGTTTTTTACGAAAATTCGTGCGACAGTACGAAATAAGTATACAACAAGAAAGATCAATCATGCATAAGCATTGATTATGAAACACTTTCCAACTGAAATGTAATTTCATTTAAAAATTTCTAAAATGGGATTCATTCAGTGGTAATATCTTTTACATTATCACAGTACTACAGTAATTTATTATACTTAAATATTTAAAACTGTATCGAAATATAAATCATCTGATTCTTTATACAAAATCAATGAATATTTCATTCATATAACTTGTATTCCAGACTCCAGAGCTAAATAATTTTGTGTGAAAAAAATTCAGCAATTCTTATGTAATTCATCTTACAATCGCTTGAGATATTTGCATTCTGCATATGTTAAAATTAGGCTTCCTTGAAGAAATAATAAAAGTTTAGGGATCATTTAAAATCACAACTATTGTAATTGCATAGGCACGGAATTTAGATACACAGATAATACACAGATAATATATATGTGTATGTGTATGTACTCAAAGTATAGGAATCGTGCCGAAGATCGGAACTCGAATTTTCGAAGGATCTACTCGTTTTGGCACTTCTAGAACACGAAAAAACTATTTTTAGGAAGACGTCTGTGTGTGTATGGGTATATCTGTGTATGTTTCTGTATGTCTGTGAGGATATTACATACACTGTAATTGAAAAACTAATGGACCTAATTTCGTACAATTTGGTAGGTATGTTTTTTGTGGGAAATCCTGATGTTCATTAAATTATAGTACTATTCGTAATAAAAGAATCTGCCTTCTTTGCGAAATGGCCGCAGAAATTGCCTTTATCCACTCTAGCTAAAAACTAATGAACCAAATTTAACAAAATTTGGAGTATAATATTTCAATAACCTACAAGTGATTTATATACCAAATTTAACAAAATTTGGTATATAAATCATTTGTAGGTTATTCTACTACGATTCGGGAAAATGGAACGGGCTATTTTTGGGAAATGGCCAGCAAAAATCGTTATATATAAAAATAAAAGACTACGTGTGCTCAATTATATCAATTAAATTCCTATTTTATATGTGATTTTTGACAACAAAAAGAATAAGACTAACCCCATTACTCTAGGACTAGCCGTTCTTGAGATATTCCAGTTTTTTCGCGTTTTCGCTACGCCACCTTTGACAATAAGTCCAGCTATCAAATGAGAACCAAATTTAAGTTTAACGTGTAAATTCAATGTCATTTAAAATACTTATGTTGTGCAGATAAACTCAAATTATCATTGAATAAATAAAGAGAACGAATATGAGTCTGCAGAGAAAGACATGTGCTGTCCACATCAGAATTTTTAACAATATTGCACCAATGATTTATAGAAGTGAACGGGGATTATTTTCAGGCCATTTCGAAAAAAATGTATGATCTATATTTAAAGATCCATCAAATTTTTGTCGAATAAAATGTTCAACAAATTTAAGCTGTGTACCAAATTTTAACTCTCTAGGACGTAGGAAAGTGCATTTAAAATGCCATCAATTAAATTTATCATGAAGAGTTATATAAAATTTAAAAAAAATGAAAAATTGTTATCTACCAAATTTATTTTAAAATATGAAGCCACTCCCATATGCAAAACGTTTAAACAAATGGAGAGATATTTATTATATAATATCTCTCTCTTTTCTTTCTGGAAGATATCCCAAAGTCAGAATTTAATTGAATTTGTTTTTTTCCCTATATTAAATAATTTTTTTAATTAAAAAACTACTTAACATATTTTACTGAATTTTTTTTTATATATTCTATGGGATAATGTGAATATTTCCTAAAAATTTCGAAGCAATTCGTGAATTTTAAATTTACTTAAAAAATGTTTGAAAAATTAGGTCCCATAGGGTTCAATGTATTTCATTTTTTCAACCCGGGTTCAATAAAAAACTAATTGGGTGATATTATTTATTTATATTCCCATAGGTCCTACCGACCGTCTGAACAACATACTAAAATTTCATTTTGATAAACTCATTTTTACGGCAGTTATCGTGCTAACGGACAGACAGACAGACAGACAGACAGACAGACAGACAGAATGAACAAAGTCATAAACACTTTTCAACTTTGTTGTAAAGTGTTAAAAAAGAATAAAAAGGCTTGATAGTTGCGCCAATAAAGGAGCGTACACACCATTTCCCACCATATGAAGACTCTCTCACAACTTTATTGTTTATAATGTTCTCATATGAAGCAAAAACTAATATAAAATGTTCAATTTATATTTTTTACCCGGAATAACACTAAAGTTTTGAATTATTTTCAAATATTTACAAACTTTGAAAATATTTTGAATTATTTGTATAATAGCTTTTAATGTAAGTGGAATATACTACATAACTTGTATATAAATGCATATATAAATTTGACTTATTTAAGGTATAAAATTTTATGGCAAACGCATCAAATCATCAGCATTTTAAAAAATAAAAACAATCAAAAATTGGCTATTATTAAAAGTC
The DNA here is from genome assembly GCA_951213105.1 of Amaurobius ferox. NCBI lineage: Eukaryota > Metazoa > Arthropoda > Arachnida > Araneae > Amaurobiidae > Amaurobius > Amaurobius ferox. The sequence continues at coordinate 16,244,961 of OX578147.1, forward strand.
TAATTAAAACCGTCATCTACGATGTACAAAAATTCCCAACCATAGCGCTTACGGGCATTATTATGCTCTTAATCAGTGACAATATGAAAATAGGTGGCGAACATGAGCTTAAATTTACAGGACACAATGTGAAACAAAATTTGCATATAAATCATTTTACATTTTAAATACAATACATTAAAAAAACATAATTTAATTATAAAATACAGAAAAGTTATAAATTACAGGGTAACCACTAGATATGTCATCAAAAGCAAAAGAAAGCAGCCACTAAATATTCAGAAAATCATACAATGGTTTAACACGCAGTGAGTCGAGAACGAGACGTTAAGCATGGGTCTGAACGGGATCAAAATTGCAAATAGAATCAAGGTAAAGATAAATGAAAAGGAATTCATAAAGTAAAATATTACGGGGGTTATTCCAGATAATTAAAAGAAAAATCTTATCGAACATAAGATGAAAACTATCGTTAATAACAAACTGGATAAGAACGGTGGACAGTTTTCTATTTTTAACATCGCGAGCATGCTCAGCTAAACGAATGCAGACAGCACGTTTTGTACTACCAATGTAGACCTTAAAATTAAAATCTCGATAATTATAATTAAATTCCGTTTATAATTAAATATTTTATAATTAAATTATGCTTTACAAATGTATCGTATTTTAAATGTAAAATGATTAATATGTAAATTTTGTCTCGCGGTTTTGTATTTAAGCTCATGTTCGCCACCTATTTTCACTTTGTCACTGATGAAGGGCATAATAATGCCCGAAAGCGCTATGGTTGGGAATTTTTGTACGTCGTGGATGGAGATCTTAATTAAAGACTTTTAACAATAGCCAATTTTTGGTGGTCGTTATTTTACTTTCCCTGCAATACATGGTAATGCATAGGGAAAGTATTGGAATCATGCCGAAAATCGCAACTCGAGTTTTCGACGGATCTACACGTTTCGAGACCTCTAGAATACGAAAACACTATTTTTAGCTTGATGTCTGTGTGTGTGTCTGTCTGTCTGTGCAATGCATGTATCCATTCTAACTCAAAAGCTAATGGACCGCATTTTATAAAATTTGGTAGGTAAGTCACTTGGGTATGAGCCTGGTGCTGATTAATTTTTGGTATGATTCGTAAAAAAAGAACCCGCCTTTTTTTGCGAAATGGCCTATAAAAATTCCATGTATCCACTCTAGCTAAAATACTAATTGACCAAATTTAAAAAAATTTGGCAGATAAGTTAATTGTAGGATACTCTGGTGCTGATTAGATTCTTGTATTAATCGGAAAAGAACAACCTTCCTTTTTTTGCGAAATGGCCCGCAAAAATTTCATGTATTCACTCTAGCTAAAATACTAATTGACCAAATTTCATAAATTTTGGTATATAAGTTACTTGTGTAATACTCTGGTGCTGATTAGATTTTGGTATTATTCGGAATAGAACAACCTGCCTTTTTTCACGAAATGGCCCTCAAAAATCGCCAAAATCTGAAAAAAAGCTATGTATGTTCAAATATATCAATTAAATGCTTGTTTTATACGTAATTTTTGATGAGGAAAAAAATAAGGACAACTCTATTACTTTAGGACTAATCGTTCTCGAGGTATTTGAGATTTTACGCATTTAATTATGCCACTTTTGGAAAAATGTCCAATTACCAAATAAAAACAGAAATTGAATTAAAAATGCAAATCTCGTGTTATTTTGTGCAATTAAACTCAATTAATTATATTTAATGAATTATTAAAGAAATAAAGAAAATATGAATTTGAGTCTGCAGGGAAAGTCATGTGCTGCCTACATCAGATTTTTTAAAAGTGTATTTAAGATATATTACTTCAGGCGGTATATTACTATATTACTTCATTAAAAAAGGTTAGGTACCGTCATTACTTTAAAATAATTTTGTTATTATATCGGAAGATCCTTTGCATGTATTGAAAGTTTGTTATAGTGAGAAATCTCTGTTGGTAGTATCGTTTAAATACGTAACGTATACAGTATCTGTTCTTTGAAATGCACCAAATGAGTTTTTTAACTTAATATAAAAATCGTAATAAAATAAATATACCGTAATTTTTATTATATAAAAAAAAAATCCTTTGTAAAATTAAATTTTCAGTCCCGCGGGGTTATACCAGAATTGCTAAATTACAACAGGAATACAGTCCCTAAGACACGCCAGATTTACCATATAATAGTTCAGAAAATCATATAATAGTTTAACACCCAATCAGTCGAGAACAAGATGCCAAGCAAAACTGAGGGTCTGAACAGGATCAAAATTGCAAATAAAATCACTGCAAAGATAAATGAAAAGGGATTCATAACGTAAAATATTATGGGGTTACTACAGTTAATTAAAAGCGAAGTCTTATCGAACATTAGATGAAAATTGTCGTTAATATCAAACTGGGTAGGCGCCGTTGACAATTTCCATTTTTACTTTCCCTGCAATACATGGTAATGTATAGGGAAAGTATTGGAATCATGCCGAAAATCGCAACTCGAGTTTTCGACGGATCTACACGTTTCGAGACCTCTAGAATACGAAAAAACCCTTTTTAGCGTGACGTCTGTGTGTGTGTCTGTGTGTCTGTCTGTCTGTGTGTCTGTCTGTCTGTCTGTCTGTGTGTCTGTGCAGATTTTGTATCCACTCTAACTAAAAAACTAATAGACCGAATTTCACAAAATTTGGTAGGTAAGTCACTTGTGAGCGAGTCTGGTGCTGATTAGTTTTGGGTACGATTCGGGATAAAAGAACCCGCCTTTTTTTGCGAAATGGCCCGCAAAAGCTTGTATCCACTTTAACTGAAAAACTAATGGACCGAATTTCACAAAATTCGGTAGATGAGTCACTTATGAGTTACCCTGGTGCTGATTAGATTTTGGTACGATTCGGAAAAAAATGACCTGCCTTTTTTTGCAAAATGGCCCGCAAAAATCGTCCAAATCTATACTAAAGAACTTAGTATACTCAAATGTATCCATTAAACGCTGATTTAATACGTAATTTTTAACGACGAAAAGAATAAGATCAACCCCATTACACTAGGACTAGCCGTTCTCGAGATATTTTAGTTTTTCGTACTTTCCCTACACCACCTTTGAAAATAAGCCCGGTTACCGAATGAGAACAAAAATTGAATTAAAAGTGAAATAAATTTAATTAAAATGTAGAGAACGTTAATATAAGTCTGCAGGGAAAGTCATGTGCTGCTCACATCAGATTTTTAACACAGCGAGCATGTTCAGCTAAACGAATGTCGACAGTACGTTTTGAATTATCAATGTAGAACTTAAAGTTAGACATCCGATAATAATCATAATTAAACTAGTTTATAATCAAATTATGTTTTCTAAATGTATCGCATTTTGTTTAAGTAAAATGATTAAATGCAAATTTTGTCTCCCGTTGTGTCCTGTGTATTTAAGCTTATGTTCGTTACCTATTTTCACTTTGCCACTGCTGAAGGGTATAATAATGCCCGAAAGTGCTATGGTTTTGAATTTTTGTTATAAGATATATTACTTTAGGCGGCATATTACTATATTATTTCATTAAGAAAGGTTAGGCATATTACTTCATTACGTAACAATAATTTCATTATTATATCGGAAGGTCCTTTTCATGTATCGAAAGTTTGTTATAGTAAGAAATCTCTCATGTTATCATCGTTTAAATACATAACGTATACAGTAAATGGATATATATTCCTTAAAATGCACCAAATGGGTTTTCTATAAAAATTGAATGGGTAACTCAATGAAATGGGTAACTCTATAAAAATTGAAAAAAATAAATATATTAGTTTATTATTAAAAAAAAAATCATTTAATTGAAGTAAAATGAAATTCTCAGTCCCGCGGGCTACCGGAATTGATAAATTGCAACAGGAATAGTCTGTATGATACACGATCGTTGTTTCCCGTCCGTTTTGGAGGAGCTGCGTGCTGGAAAATAAAAGAATACCTGCAGGTTGTCACACGAGAACGTCCGGTGCTAATTGGCTTTCCGTCGACGGATTGGAAAATTTTCAGCACGTCACCAGACCTGAGTGTTATTTCGACGGTCTCAATGATATTGCTGAAGAGTATCGATGTCATACATATCCGTTATCTTGACGGAAGCCTGCACTTTTTGAATCGTTGTAATCAATAATATAAACTACAGAGGTTGTAGTTATTGAAAGGCGTATGCTAATATTCTTCTATCATTCGTTTTTAAAAAAAAATGAATACACATAAAATGATTTGCAATAAATGGTAACATGGTTATATTTTAATATTTCTTTGATTTAATAAATATTCGACACATTGAAGGTGTTTTCCGTGGTTTGTACTTCCCGATAATCAACTGGTTACTGGCATTTATTGTTTGGAGAAAACACAAAAAATTTTATTTATTTTTTGCTTTATTTATTCCATAGATATAGCGCTAAACGTAGAAAAAAAATTCTAATATCTCGAGGACGGCTCTTGTATATTTCTAAATAATTAATAATTTATTCCATTCATCTCAAGTTAAAAGTAGGAATGTACGAAACATTCACTCATTTGAAAATAGTGAGTTTCTTTTATTTTGTGTTTCCAATTAAGGATAAAAGTATTAAATATGTCGAGAACGGCGTATGTTATGGTCTTATGAATGATAACATTCGCATTTAAATAAAAATCTCATACTGAATACCTATTTTTGCAACATTTTCTCTATCATTATTATGTTTGTATGATGTTCATTCGATTTTCTAAAATAGATGTTCGAAAAATGAAGATCTTTTTCTGTGGAATCCCAAAATTAATAGGTTTCTGATGTTTGAAATAATCACATGAAATTTTATTCGATTTGCTCAAATTGGTCGATAGATTAGATTCAATGTAGAAAAATATCAAAAATTTTGATATCTCGACAGCATATCGTGATAATTTCAAAATAATGATGTCTATTCGTTTCGGATTTAAATTGGTTATAAAGCATTCACTCAATTGATAATAGTTTATTTTAGTTTTCCTGAATTGCTGCATTTTAGATCAAAAACATAAAATATCTGAAGAACGGCATCGTATACGTGCAGTATTGCATTCGCGATAATTAAATATATATTTTCTTAACAATTTCATATGTTAGGGTGTTTACATTACGTTCTTTTTAGATTCACAAAAAAATTGAGGGGTAAAATAAGTGCGTTCCTCTGGTCCGTTTATTCCAGAAAGCAATAAGTCTGATGTTTACCGATTGAAATAAACATACCAAATTTTATTCAATATTATCAACCTGTTCTAAATATATTGTACCCACAGAGAGATAGGCACGTGGGTAAAATTGTCGGCTCGTATTCAGGGATGCTCAAAACGCATATATCCATCAAGATACAATGGTTTGATTTTTGGCTCATTACAATTATAGATATGAAGAACATTCACACAATTTGCAGTAACGTATTGCAATTCTTCAAAATGATTTTAAGAAATGCATTCTTCACATAACATTTTTACATTCAATATTTATTTGTAATTAAACCACTGATTACATATCAAACTCCTGATTAAATATGAAATAAACGCAGTTTGTGATACGCAAAATACTTCAAAGTTGTATAAAGTAGCACACTATCATTTCAAAAGTATGTGATATCTTATAATAATTGTGTTGTGATAAAACACAACACTTTTATTCCTTATTCAAAATTTAATACTTTTTAGAAATCATTAAATATCTTTTTTTATTTGAATTATGACGCCCTTAAAATTAAAATTAAAGAATGGAGCAAATGATTTATTAATGAGAGTAAAAATTAAAAGCAATTTTGAATAAAGTATTTTAGACTAATTAAAAATAAAAAATTTTAAACAATTAAAAAAGATATTTAATAATAAATTTTAAACAATTAAAAAAGAAATTTAATAATAAATTTTAAACAATTAAAAAAGATATTTAATAATAAATTTTAAACAATTAAAAAAGAAATTTAATAATAAATTTTAAACAATTAAAAAAGATATTTAATAATTTCTAAAAAGTATTAAATTTTGAATAAGGAATAAAAGTGTTGTGATTTGTCACAACAAATTGAAAACATTTTCTGGAAATTCTTGCACTTTGAGATGCTTCAAGTAAAGATGACCGGTAATTAGCCGATCGCTAATTAATGTGTGCACCCAATTTTTTCTTTCGTTTATCGTCATTTTATATACATAAGATATACAGACTGGCATAAGCACATGTGCTACTTGAGCTCGTATTTTGCTGCACTGAAATACAGTGTCTAGAAGAGCAGTAGAGTGCCGAGGATTTCTGAGGTTCCAAGCGAACTTTCATGAGAGGCCCATCTGAACAACAAATGCAGTTAAACGCCACAAATCCGAAAATAGGTAATCCGAAAATTCGATTATACGACAATTTATTTAAGTTTTCCATTAAATTATCCCGAAATCACAAAATTCCGAAATTCTTTGAAACTAAAACAAATGCGAAATGCTACAGCGCCTACATTTAAGCCACCAAGTCACAAAGGGGGGGGGGGGGGGGGACTACTCACCGTGGGTACTATAGTATCGTGATCTCGATGTGCTCAACTACAATTCTATGAGAAGGTCGTAGCCAAAACGTGAAAAGTAAACTGATATAAAAATGACTCATGATAAAATGTAGAATTATATATAAAATACAAGATATTAGCTGTAATGCACTATAATCAGTCTTTTAAACAATGCAAAAAACAATAAAAATAATGCACAAAATTTGAAGCCCTCTGCAAACATGAGGCCCCAAGCTGTCGCATGGACTTCTTAATCCTCGGGACACCCCTGTAGAAGAGACTATATGCTTCAAGTAAAGATGACGGGTAATTAGTAATTAATGGGTGCACCCAACATCTTCTTTCGTTTTTCTTTGATTTTATATACATAAGATATACAGACAGGCATAAGCTGAAATACAGTGTCTAGAAGAAACTACTAGATGTATATATTATAAAGAGAGATATTATACACAAGATAGCTATGCTACAAAGGGGTGTCCAGATGGCGGGTGAAACGCACCGGCCTCGTGTGTCATGGGATATATGAGAACTCCCCTTTGGGTTTCTTTCTGTGGAGATCATCCGGCGTTTTTAACGCTGATGTAGTACTGGCATAGAATTTTTGGAAAGGGGGGAAATGCCCCGACTCGACACCCGTTTACCTTCTGATGAAATGAACTCGCCCATCCATACAACGCGGTGTAGTCATGGACTGCACCACTGCACCGTATGGGGGAACTTTCCAGACCAACTTTTGGGACGCGCTTTTAGCCCTAGACGCCTGGTCCACAAAGCGTTTATTCTGAATGTTCGAAACAGCAGGACGGGATCGAATGTGCTTCTCTCTTTGATCAAGGAGCGATTATCTTCTGCTGTGTAGCATCAGTGTTTGGATTTCTTGTCATTTACAATTGTAAGTCCATTCTCTTATTTTGTATGCTGAATTTCTGTTCCTGTGTATGACATTAATTTTTTAAGGGACACGTTTCTAATTATGCCTGATGTATGATGTAAAATACTGTCAGCAGTGACCCGAGTTTTATGAAGCCCCAAGCACACTTTGTGGGATATGAAAGGTTCCATCTGAACAATAAATGTAATAAAACGTCATATATTCGGAAATTATTAATCAGAAAAATTGATTTGGCTGAGCCTCCGTAAATGCGCTGTGACGTCATTTGACTGCCACTAGACTAGTCACCAACGCTTGGCATTATTATGGGGTTACATTCATTCTCAGAAATGATCGTCGGGCTTGGCGTTTCTGCAAGGTATTATTTTGAGGTTACATTTATATGCGGGAAAAATTTTCCCGTTCGAATGAAATTTTTATATATTGCATGTCTTTAAAATATTGCTTGTCTATGAATTCTGGACAAATATGATACTTCCAATGAAATGTTACAGTACGGAACATTCATTTGTTTCATTCATTTATAATGACTGAAATATTATTCATTATAACAAAACTACGCACTGATTTAATGATTTTATTTAAGAAGGTTGGACAAATATAAATATAACGCCGTTTTAATGAACTTCAGCGAAATAAGCATTTTTGCTTAGATTATACAATATTAAAGAGCTAATGAGCACTTTTAAAGGTACGAAAACCACAGATTGACCGGAAAAGATAATGATACAATATTTAAATATTTGTTTCAACATGTCTGTGTCGCATCGTAACTAGAATTTTACAGAGGGTGGGGTGGGGGTGACGATCGAATGGAGGGCATTTAGAGTTTTCGGTTTGCAATCGGGATTCTATTGATAACTGAAACATTATTCATTATAACAAATAACTATAAATACACAGCAAATGAGGAGGGTCATGACCCCCCTTCCCCCTCCAAGTGCCTCTGCCTACGCCACTGCAGTAAAGCGGTTTCAATGAATACTTTGGTAAGAAATGCAAGAAAGATTAATCATGCATAAAGCACTGATTATGAAACACTTTCAAACTGAAATGTAATTTTATTTAAACAGCTTTAAATTGCCATATATTTAGCTCTGATATATTTTTTAAATTATCACAGTATTGCAATAAAATATTATACTTGGAAACTTAAAGCTTTAAATTGTCTAACTTAACTTCGAGAAGTTGCTAGTTACACAAAATGAACTTTATTTAAATGACGTCATTGAAATATTAATCGTGTGCATCTCTATGTAAATTCAACGAATATTTCATTCGTATCACTTATATTCCAGACTCTAGAGCTAAATAATTTTGCGTGAAATACATTCAGCGATTCTTATACAACTTATCTCACAATCGCTTGATTTGTTTACATTCTGCTTGCTATGAACGTCAGGCTTTGTTGTAGGAATAATTAAAGTTTGGTGATCATTTAAAATAAAAAATATTGTAATAGCTTTGACACAGAATTTAGATACACTAATAATATGCAACAGTAAAGCGGCTTTATGACGGATGCAACACTAAATATAAAAGATTTTCAACCATCATGGTTTTTATACAGGGGGAAAAAAATGGATGCCATATTTTATTTGGAAATGGGTCAGGTCATTTCTTCATATAATATGGGTGTAATTATTTCAATTTTTATTTAACAAACTATGTAACGTAATTAACTAAAACAATTTTTTACTCATTATACATGATAATTTGAATATTTCCTAAAATTTGTGACTTTTAACTCTGCTCAAAAAATGTGTCGAAAACCCAGACCATCCGACTCGTCCGAGGACTAAGAGCAACCATTTGAATGGTCGGGGCTCAAAAAATGTGTGAAAAATTAGGTCCCATAGAGTTCAATGTATTTCATTATTTCAACCTGGGTTAAATCCGAAACTAATTGGGTAATATTATTTATTTTTATTCCCATATGTTCCACAGACCGTCTCAAAAACATACTAAACTTTAATTTTGATAAAGTCATTTTCACCGCAGTTATCGGGCGAACGAACAGATAGAATGAGCAAAGTTATAAACACTACTTTACAACTACATTGGAAAGTGTTAAAAAGGACCATGGTTTGAATGGAAAAATTATGTATAAATATAAGATTATGTATAGGATAATGAAATGTTTTTAAATATCAGTACAGTTCATAGGCGTAGCTAAAATTTCAGAGAGGGGGAAGGCGACGATCTAATGGAGAACATTTACATTGTTGATGGTTGCATTGGAACAGAGCTGCCCATAAGAGGGAATGGATCCGTTCGTTCCCCACTGAATACTTGACCATGGATTGAACGGAAAACTTGCAGTTCATAAATATAGGATATTAAAAGATTTTTTTAAGTATCCGCACAGTAGTCAGAATTTCAGAGAGATTATGGACAACGATCGAATGGAGCACATTTACAGTACTGAATTTCGTTTTCCAATCTACGGATGCTGGTAGTTGCATTTATGTATGTTACTAAAGTTCATTAAAACGGCGTTATATTTGTATTTTTCCAACCTTAAATGAAATCATTAAATCAGTGCGTAGTTTTAAATATTTCATTATAAATGAATGAAACAAATAAATATTTCTTACCATCTGAGTGAACCCAATATTCCGTACCGTAACATTTCATAGGATGTATCACTGTTGTCCAAAAATCACTGCATTGCTTCGAACTTTCAAATTATAAACTGTATCCCATTTCATGCAATCATTCCGGCTTCTCAACTACTATACTTGGCAAGGAATCGCCTGCATTAGCGGTAAAAAAAAAAAAAAAAAATTAAAAATAAAATGAAATAAATAAATAAATCTGAGCATTTGTGGAAGCTTGAGGTTCTGCATATAATTTTAAGCCCCCCCCCCGGGGTCAACAATATATTGGTGGCCTTTGTTTATTATATAAAAATATTTTCAAGCCCGAAACTACCTTGTCCGGCACTCACTGAAATATTAAATAATGGATAGTTCCTAGTTATATAAACACAGTTAACCAATCTAATACTTAAAGGTCTATAGGCTCAGACAGGAAGAAGGAATACTGATTATGCAAATGCTTTTAGGTTAAGATCTGAAAGAGACCAAACCAAATATAAAATATTACAGAGTCTATGTTGGTTAAAATCGGCGTTTCTTTCAGCATACCCCCCCTCCCCCCCTCGGAGAGAATTATTCGCTTCCCCCCGAGATATTTTGTATTAACCTAGTTTCTGTTTATGAGCCAGCATTTAGATATATATTTATATAGGGAAAATAGCAAACTTGCCCCCTAAAGTTTTCTTCGCCCCATCGGCCATAAAGTCCTGAAAGAAACACTGAAAACCACTAAATCACATAATAATAAATATGAATACTTCTTATTTTACAGCTTCAAGTTTTTACTTTCTCAATAAATATAGTATAGAGAAAGTATTGTTTTCATGAAAATTTTCGTATTCAAGATTTTGATGCTGATGTATATTTTAAAATCTCCTGAACATATTTTAACTATGTTTGGAGTGGTGTCCGTCTGCCTGTCTGTCTGTAGTTGATTTCTTGTGTTCATGATAGCAGCTACAAATATTAATGGACTTTCACGGAATCTTTCATATTCGGCTTTGTTATCAAACAATCTTGAACAAGATAGAATTTATTATTTTGAATTTGAGCGAAAACATCGAAACTTTATATTCTTTTAACATGGCAGCATAGGACAAAATTTGACATAATCATGCATAAAAGGGTTTATTATGTCCCAATGATCACCAGATTTAATAGTTTCAATCATTACTGTAAAAAGTAGCTAGCCACAATACAATTTTATTTTTGTTCACGACGTCATTACTCCCCCCCCCCCCCGGGAAGAGGCTACTATAGCAATATACTCATCATCAGAAGGGGGTGGTAACCTTTGGACGATCGGGCATAGGTCTCTGGACAACTTTTTGACTTGTTTGGAATTGTTTCTATAATCAAGAAATTACCGAATGATCAATGCCAAAGAAAATAACGACATCTTTGATTGACTATCCTGTTTCAATGCGACGATAGCGCTCACTATCTGTCATTCGTCTTCTTTCAGCCATAGAAACACAAATATCATCGAAAATAATCCTACAAAAGTTATAAACACATCGTATCAGCATTTAAATGCACCTCCTCAAACCCTTCAGAATGTTGGCGTCTTCAACAACTACCTAATTAGCATATAATCGTGATTGGTTATAACATACGATATTTGCATACTGCCGTCTATATCCGCAGCGATTTTCAGTCACTCAAATTCAAATACACTTTCGAAATATGAAAATTTGCATTGAGTGCTTAACATTTGGAAGTCAATGCAGATTTAAATGTCAGATCAAATGTTATAAACTTTCTTTAGTATAGAAAAATATTTTAAATAAAATAAAAACCATATTAGCCGAATACCCATTGGAAATCAACGGTCTCACAATAAGCAACACCCGAATAATACAGGTATTAATTTACCTGTATTAATTTTTGAATAATTCGATTTTTCCTGTGGTCCTTTCTAAATTGTTCACCGGTTCACCAAATTTCAAATATTTGACTCACTTCAGACTTGGAATTTCTTATTTATTCAGTTAAATAAATATTTAAGTGTTAGTATCCCTAAATGAGTAAATAATAGAACACTGAACTTATACACTTTATTTCTATCTAACGACCTATTTATTATCGCATCAATTTTAAAGTCTATATCATTTCAAAGTCTGTTTTAGTGTCATTTCACATTTTGAACGATTTGCTGGGGAGCACTCCCTCCCCCCTCCACAGAAATTTTAAAAAACTCGAATTTTCTTTAACCTTACCTTTTACCAGTGTATTGAATTTTAAGTCTAAGTGTCATTTAAAATAAAGTGTTTCTCTGTTATTCCGCAAATAGAACATTTTGGTGTGCGGCACCCCTAAAGAAATAAATACTGGAAAACTGAAATTGTATATTTCCTTCCTTTCGAACTATCTACCCATTCACACAATTTATAATATCTGATTGTGAAATATGTTTTATTATCATCTCACCTTTAGAACGTTTTGGTGTTGAGCACGCCCCCCCCCCCCCCTCCTTTACCAAACATTTTTTAAAAATTCGATTGTTTTCGAGTATTTTATTGAATATGTCCTGTGTAAAAAAATTAAAGTCTCCATCTCACTTAAAAGAATGCGTTCATCATTTATTCGGAAAATCGAACATTTTTGTGTGGCAAACCCTAAGGTAGCAAATATTGAAAAATTAAAATTGCCCACTTTCTTTTTTTGAACTAAGTACCCATACATAAAATTTGATGTCTGTCTCTCATCACGAAGTTTGCTTTTCTATCGTTTCATATTTCGAACGTTTTGCTGTGGATCACCCCTCTACAGAACATTTTTGAAAAATTCTATTTATCCAGAGAGTTTAATTTAACAATTGACCCGTGTACCAAATAGCAAGACTATTTCACTTAAAATAGGCGTTCTTGATGTATTCGACAGATCGAACATTTTAACAAGCAGCGCCCCTAAGTTAACCAGTTTAAGGAAACCAGTTAAGGAAGTTAACCAGTTTAACCTACCAGTTTAAGGAAAACTAAAATTGTGCACTTTCTAATTTTCCAACTATCTACCATTATATCAAATTTAAAGTCTCTATCGCATCAGGAAGTATGTTATTCTATCATTTTACTGTTCGAACGTTTTTGCTTGGAGCACCATCTCCTTAAATTAAGCAAAGAATATTGGAAATCCTAAATTGCACACTTTCTTCCATTCGAACGATTTACCCATACACCAAATTTGAAGTCTTTTATTGCAAAACATGCTATTCTATCATTTTACTGTTCGAACGTTTTTGGTGGAGCACCCACCTCCCTAAATTAAGCAGAGAATATTAGAAATCTGAAATTGCACACTTTCTTCCATTCGAACGATTTACCCATGCACCAAATTGACTCTTATTGCAAAACATGCTATTCTATCATTTCACTATTCGAACGTTTTTGCGTGGAACACCCACCTCCTTAAATTAAGCACAGAATATTAGAAATCTGAAAGTGCACACTTTCTTCCATTCGAACGATTTACCCATACACCAAATTTGAAGTCTCTTATTACAAAACATGCCTTTGTATCATTTCTCTTTTCGAACGTTTATATGGCCTAATCATTTGATAAAAAACACAAGACGAACAAAGTTTTTCAAAAATGTTCATTTATAGGTGTGCTCCACGGAAAAACGTTCGAAAAGGGATATAAAAAAATAGCATGCTTTGGGATTAGGCAGAAGCTTTAATTTGGTGTACTGGTAGATAGTTCGAAAGGAAGAAGTGCGCAATTAATGTTTTCCAATATTTTCTTCTTTAGGGGGTTCCGCACACCAAAATTTTTCATTTTCTGAATAAATGTGAAACTTGAATTATTTAAAATTTTACGTTATTCGGGGGTTGCGTTTTGTGGGACCGTTGATTTTCAACGGGTATTCAGCTAGTATATACTAATTACCAAGTCTCTGTCTGTCTGTCAGTCTCTCACGCTTTTTTTAGGCACTCCCCGAATAGATAGAGACTTGCAACTTGGTACACGGGTCGATCGTTTGATAAAATTCCCTGAAAAGGATCGAATTTTTCAAATGTGTTCTGCAGATGGGGTGCTCCACACCAAAACTTTCGAAAAGTGAAATGATAGGAAATAATACTTTGCGATGAGATATATACTTCAAATTTGGTGTATGGGTAAAATGTTAGAAAAGGAAGAAAGTGTGCAATTTCCGATTTTCAGTATTTGCTACCTTAGGGAGTGCCACACAACGAAATGATCGATTTGCGGAACAAATTAGAAACGAATCCTTTAAAATTTGATAGAGGCTTGAAATTTGGTATATTGACCAATAATTTGGTGAAAACACCCAAACAAAAGAGTTCTTCGAAAATGTTCGTTTAAAGAGTTGCTCCAGAGAAAACTTTCGAAAGGTGAAATGACGAAAAACAATATTTCTGGATGTGATAGAGACTTCAAATTTGGTGTTCTGGTAGATGGTTTGAAAGGAAGAACATGTATAATTTCAATTTTCTGATATTTTCTACTTTAGGGAGTGCCGCAAACCCAAATGTTCGATTTTCCAAAAAAATAAAAAACGCCTCCTTTTAAAATATAATTTATGCTTGATATTTGGTACATGGGACAATCATCTGATAAAAACACAATAGAGTTTTTTACAACTGTTCCTTTAAGGGGGGTGGCTACTTCATACAAAAACGTTCGAAAAGCAAAATGATATAAAAAATATACTTAGCGATGAAATAGAAACTTTAAATTTGGTGTACAAGTAGATAGTTCAAATGAAAGAAAGTGTGCAATAGAAAATTTCCAATATTTGAAGTTTTTAGGGGTTCCGCATAACCAAAACATTCGAAAAGTGAAATGATAGAAAAAACACACTTTGCGATGAGTTAGCGACTTCAAACTTAGTGTATGGTATATGGGTTCGAAAGAAAAAGATGTGCAATTTCAGATTTCCAATATTTGTTACTTTAGGGAATGTCACACACCAAAATGTTCAATTTGCCTAATAAATAAAAAACTCCAACTTTTAACTTTGATAGAGGCTTGAAATTTGGTATATGAACTAATCATTTGTTAAAAAAAACCCAAGACGAATAGAGTTTTTCTTAGAAGTTCATTTAAGAAGGTGCTCCCCATAAAAATGTTCGAAAGGTAAAATGATAACATTGTATGCTTCAGTATGAGATAGAGACTTCAAATTTGGTGTACGGGTTGATAGTTAGAAAGGAAGAAAGTGAGCAATTTTAGTTTTCCAATATTTTTTTATGGGGGGGCGGGGAGGCATACCTAAAGTTTTGATTTTTTGAATAAATTTGAAACATAAATTACTAACAAAATGTTGCTTATTGTGGGACCGTTGATTTTCAACGGGTATTCGGTTAGTTTATAGACTGTTTATGCTATAAAAATATATGGGGAGAAAAAACTTTTAGTTTGACAGAGAAGATGGTTGATTAAAAGTATCAGTCTAACTTGTTGTTAAACTATCAAAGGTGAAACTGATACATTTTTACTTTGTCGTTTTATCTTGAAGGAGACTTTACTTCTGATACCAGTTGATACTTTTAATCAACCTTGAGTTCATTTTTACAGATTGATTTGGACAGCAGTTTAAGCTAAATATTAAATTGAACTATATTACGAATTTTTTTAAACATGCCAGTTATTAAAACTTTAAGAACTTGACATTGGGTTTTTCTCAATTTTACACAGGGAATTGGTTCCAAGAGATTTATGTCAAGTGAATTTCTACATTAAATGAGAGGTAAATTTTTTTAATTCTATTGCTATTTAATGATTTTTGTGAGTACATTATTTCTTGGAATATTTATGATGTAACAATATTCAATTTCTGGGCGAATATAAATTCCTCATGTAGCATCACTGGCATCATGGTAATACAACAGAGAAAAAAGCAGGCCTAAATCTCAGCTATGAAGAGAATTAGTTGAGTGAATCCATATTAAATATGCAAATAGGATTTCTGTGAAAGGAACTGAATATAGTTATGGTAACTCTTTGAACATGGAATTATTTATTTTGTACAATTTATACAACAGACAGATTGAAAATCATAATAGATATTTATGACAAATTTTAATTTATCTTGTGTATTAATATTTTTGAAATTGCTTATTTTGTCTTAAACATTTGATACTTATGAATAAATTGAATATTTAATTCCAAACTGCAGCTTATTTTGGAAGAATTCAAACTAAATGCTTTCAGAAATATATTGCATTTAATTCAAGTATCAAATAACGAGTCTTTAAACAAAATATTTCATTTGTATAAATATGAGTTGAGTACACATGAAATAAAAATGTTTGAGCCCTTAGTAATTTTACACATCACAACTTAAACTTTGATTATCTCATATAAAAAAAATACTAAAAACAAACACTTAAATTTTACAATGGTCGCAATTTGTCCCTTTGTAAATAATGCAAAAATTCAAAGTATTTTTTTTTTATAGAGATCAAAATTTTAAATTGACTAGTATTGCAAAAATGTGGGAGAAAGGAAAAATAATACATAATTTCCTTTCTTTTATATTTCTCAATGTTTTGGAGCCTTTATTAATTTCTGGTCCGTGATTATACTCAAGTTATATTACTCAATTTTTAAGGACTTAAAAAAATTAAAAGGGTTCTTAAAATTGATTTCTAAAGTTAAGGAGTGTTTACGAACCGACTGTGTTAATATTAAACCGGAAAAAGTACTTGCCGCAAGTCAATTAAGCAATGCAGTGTGGCGATTAAAGGAAACAACAAACTAGCCGCCACTCCCCTTTTACATTCTGTTATAATCGGTAAAACGGCCCAGAAGTAAGTATACTGTGTGTTTCTTCTGTCTCCAATTCTCATCATACATATGTATATGTATATATAATAATATGTGTATATATACATTACACATTAAGTTACCGTTCTCTTGCAACTAAGCGAAAAATTGAATTTTAAAGTCTAATTAAATATACACTTTTATGATACAAATTTATAAGAGGATACAAGCACAATTAATTTTTTAGCGTAATTCCCTCAGGTAGTGTGTAGAAAATCCAGGCTATCCGACTCACCCTAGGGTATGAGCAGCAATTTGAGTGAGACCGCTCAAGTAATGTGTTGTTGTTGTTGAGACCCAGACCGTCCGACCTACCAGAAAGGTGTAAGGTAACCGTTTGGACGGCAGGGAATGCCACCCAATTTAGACCGGAACCCAGTGGGGGAGGCATCCACAGGAACCGTACCCTCCTTCCCCTACCACCAAACTCTCGGAAGCACTTTTGGACCCACATGTTTAAGGATGAGCGTCAGTAAATTTTCTACCCTATCCGCGCTTTGTTAACTTTCGCGGCACACATATTTCGCCAAAATTCTGTTCAAACAGTTGCGAAACATTTTCTGATAGATAAAATGCAATGCTTAGATTATATTAAAACTGAATTTAATACCCAATAAGACATAGAATATATGTTTTGTTTGAATTTGAAACATTTTTGGTGCTGCCATCTGTTGTCGTAATTTAATTCATACCGACTATTTTTATTTTTTAATGAACATTTTTAAATGTCTATTCCTTCTAATACGCTATTAAATACAACAACAGATTATATATAATGCCATAATCACGGAAACGTAATTGAACTTGGACTTGAAGACAAAACTGCAGTCCTCAGTGATGTACATTCAGATCCCCTTACCAAATTTATAGAATGATAAATGACCTTTCCGTGATTGTGGCATTATTATATATGATCTGTTGTTGTATTTAACACTGTATTAGAAGGAATAGATATTTAAAAATGTTCATTAAAAAATAAAAATTATCGGTATGAATTAAATTACAACAGATGACAGCACCAAAAATATTTTGGATTAAAATAAAAAATATATTCTATGTTTTTTGGGGCATTAAATTTAGTTTTATTATAATCTAAGCATTGCATTTTATCTTTCAGAAAATATTTCGCAACTGTTTGAGCAGAATTTCGGCGAAATATGTGTGCCACGAAAGTTAACAAAGCGCGGATAGGGCAGAAAATTTACTGACGCTCACCCTTAACGTGATCGTACTCCGCATGAACACGGCGGCAGTTGTAGCAGCGTGCAAATCCAGCGCGCAAACCACCGGGTTACCGCACCCGAAATGTGCCAACAGCACGCGGTGTTCCCAGGTGATCACCGACCTAAGTACTAACCGCGCCCGATGCTGCTTGACTTCGGCTTAAGTAATGTGTGGAAGGCTCAGGCTACTCGACTCACCCTAAGGTATGAGCAGCTGATTGAGTGACCAGTCTCAAGTATTGTGTTGTTGTTGAGACCCAGACCGTCCGACCTACCAGAAAGGTGTAAGGTAACTGTTTGGACGGCCGGGAAGTGCCACCCAATTTAGACCGGAATCCAGTGGGGGAGGCATCCACAGGGACCGTACCCTCCTTCCCCTACCACCAACCTCTCGGAAGCACTTACGGACCCACATGTTTAACGTGATCGTACTCCGCGTGAACACGGCGGCAGTTTTGGCAGTGGCTGGAATCGAACCCAGGCCTACCGAGTGCAACTCCAGCGCGCTAACCAATGGGCTACCGCGCCCCTCAAGTATTGTGTGTAAAATTTTATTTCTACAAAAGTCCTGGGACATTTATCATAAGTAAATGTCCCAGTCAAAAAAAAAAAAAAAATTAAATTCATAAAATTTTGAATGACTTTAAGAAAGAATTAGATTGATGCTTTGCACCCCCCCCCCCCCCTAATCATTTTTCATCTTTTAAAATACAGATTTTGACAAAACACTGGGTAAATGCAGCATAAAAGAGATAAACCAAGATGCTATTAAAATACTTACAATATTTGAAAAATAGTTCAGAATTTGCGAATTATATATGAAGCATATTTTTATAGAGCTCGAAATTTAAATTTGATTATTGAAAATCCTATTTAAAGAATAAACATTGCATTTAGTAATAAAAATAATTCCCGAACAATTTAAGTATGGCACGAGATTTGGGACATGGCCTTATTATAAACATCGGAGAGCGTTAGTAAATCTTCTGCTCGATCCGTGCGCTTTGTTAGCTGTCGCAGATCACGTTTCTCACCGAAATTCTGCTCAAACAGTTGCGAAATATTTTCTGAAAGATAAAATGCAATGCTTAGATTATATTAAAAACTAAATTTAATACTCAATGAAATATAGAATATATTTCCTATTTTAATCCAAAATATTTTTGGTGCTGCCATCTGTTGTCGTAATTTAATTCATACCGACTATTTTAATTTTTTAATGAACATTTTTAAATGTCTATGCCTTCTAATATGCTATTGAATACAACAGGTCATATATAATAATGTCACAATCACGGAAAGGCACTTGGACTTGAAGCCAAAGCTGCAGTGTGATGTATATTCAGTATTCAGTTCCCCTTATCAAATTCATAGAATGAGAATTTTTATTTTTCAGAAAATATTTCGCAGCAACTGTTTCAGCAGAATTTCAGCGAAAAACGTGATCTGCGAAAGTTAACAAAGAGCGGATAGAGTTGAAGATTTACTGACGCTCACCCTTAACGAATTAGTTCAGTGGAAATTTATCCTTATAAAATAAAATAGTATTATCCTTATAAAATAGTATTATTAATCCTTATAAAATAGTATTATATTATTAGTATGAACAATTCTGTAATTAAATAAAGTATGCTCTACCAATTCTTTTAACTTATCATAAATTAATAAAAACTTGTTCATGGCTCAGTGATATACGAATAACTTGGATTTTTGTAGAAGGTACAAGAGAATAAACATAACAAATTGAGAGATCTTTTGGATGTTTTTATATATATATAAATAACCTCAAATGTCATATTTATAAAAAAAAAGTGTAATGTAACTATGGTTTGATTTGATAACTGATAGAAAATGTATTTTAAAAAAAAACCCTTAAAATGTATAAAGCAAAATATAAATGAAAAACATTTTAAGTTACACGGTTTTAGTAAAACGCACTGAAAAGTAAGAACAAATAAAAAACTACATTCTTGGCCATATATGATTAAAAAAATAAAGTCCTACGCCAATTTAAAAAAATCTCATGTGGACAGCACATGACTTTCCTTATATAATGCAATGGATTTACTACTCTTACAGTAAAAAAATGGGTTATTCTTATAGTAGATACTTATATTCTTTCCAAGATATTGAATTTTCGTCAGTTAGTCCTCATTTTCATCGATTTAGCGTCATTTTTATCTATTTGACGAGATTTTCGTTAATTTGGCAACATTTAAAAAAGTCGCTAACTTAGCGACATTCCGCCAAATTTGCCGACAAAATCTCGCCACTTATTGCACACAAAATCTCGCCATCGTCTTATGGACGGAGAAATAAGTTTTTTTTATTGCAGATGAATAACTATTGGCGTTCAAGCACAAAAGTATTATTTAAAGTATATTTTCTCGTGAATGGAACGAGCTAGATCCACGAGAATGATGTCACCAAATTTATAGCAAGATATTACATATGAAAAGTGAACATGTTTCTCAATAGTTATATATATTTTTTTAATTTATGGGATTTTTTTATAAATTTATTTGAAAAATATGCAATATCTCGAGAACGGTTCGTGCTAGCATTCTAAAGTTTATGTCAATCGTTTTCTAAGGAAAAATTACACCAGAAACGTCTATTTGGGTAACTTTTTCAAGGGTTTTGATTTTTTGATTAATGATTTTTTCAAAATTTCACTCGAAAATTTAGGAGAGTTCTGTGCATTCGATTGTAAAAAACAATAGGCTTCCAGTATTTATGGATTGTAATTTTTGTACCAAATTTCATTCGAATCGCTTCATTAGTTCGTGAGATATCCTCTCCACAGACTCACTGACACACACACACTTTCACACATACATACACTCACACACAGACATCACCCCAAAAATGTTTGATTCGTGATCATGGATGCTTGAAATGTGCTCTCACGTCGAAAACTCAAATTCGAATTTTCGACCCCCTCACAATACTTTCCTTGTACATTATACTATGTATATAAGGAAAGAAATAATGAAAATTTCCACAGTGACAAGAATACCAGTATTTTGTCATTAGACAGTATTTAGACACATGTATTTAGACGGACAGACGCAATTAGATAGATAGATATTTTCAGAACTTATACTGATTAGCGGAAAGGAAAAAAAATAAGATTTGAATTTGTAAATATTATATATTTTTGTTCTTCAGAGAGTAAAATAATTTATATGATCATGTTTTAAAATTTTGTAAAAATACCAGTATAATTTTACAAATTGAATTAAATGCATTACTTTAAATGGGAAAATATAAAATAATTTATTAGTCGAACTAAGTACAAGACTTCGAATATATTTTATTTATCAAAGGTACATCTTATTTTTTTAGAAATTTCAAATAAATAATCATACTTGAAGAAATCTGTGAAATGTTATATCCAGTTGAAATTTCCCTCAATTTTTTCATCATCAGTAATCTTTGATTGGAAAGTATCTAAAAGAAAGAGACAATAGTGAAACAATTTATGTGAAAGCTAAATATAAACATATAACTGCAGAAAAATAGTTTTAAAATGTTTTAAAATACTTAACTCCAGAAACTATGCATAGCAGTAGCACAAATGTGCTATATGATATGTGTCACAATTTTGCAAACCTCCACGGGAGACCAACAAATTCAGTCTTATCATATAGTCAACAATCTCTACCATTCTCTACCAAACTTTTAACTTATCATAAATTAATAAAAACATGTTCATGGCTTTGTGATACGAATAACTTGGATTTTTGTAGAAAGCACGAGAGAAAAAACATAATTCAGAGGGGGATCTATTTGATGTTTTTATATATAAAGAACCTCAAAAACCATATTTGTGAAAAATGTTTAATATACATAGGGTTTGATTTGATAACTGATGAAAAATGTATAACAAAATTGAAAAGTATAAAAAAAGAGAAAAAACATTTTAAGTTGCACGGTTTTAGTATAATGCACTCAAAAGTGAGAACAAAAAGACTATTACAACATTATTGGTCATATACGATTAAAAATAAAGTCCTACGCCAATACCATAAAAATCTGATATGGGCAACACATGACTTTCCTTATATAATGCAATGAATTTACTACATTTACAGTTTAAAAAAAATGTTATTCTTGTAGTAGATACTTATATTCTTTCAAAGTATTGAATTTTCTTCAATTAGTCGTCATTTGAATTGATGTAGCGTCATTTTTATCCATTTGGCGAGATTTTCGTTAATTTGGTAACTTTTAAAAATGTCGCCAAGTTGGCGACATTCCACCAAATTCGTCTCCAAAATCTCGCCAAGCGTTATAAACGGAGAAATAAGTTATTCTTACAGCAGATAAATGACTATTGGTGTTCAAATACAAAAGTATTACTCAAAGTATCCTTTTTCATGAATGGAACGAGCTAGATCCACGAGAATGATATCACCCAATTTATCGTTTGGTATTACATATGAAAAGTGAACATGTTTCTCAATAGGAAATATTTTTTCTTTTATTTTATGACTTTTTGATAATTTTTTTAAAAATGTGCAATATCTCGAGAACGATTCATGTTAGCGTTCTAAAATTTATGTCAATCGTTTTCTAATGAAAAATTACATAAGAAATGTCTATTTGCGCAACTTTATTAGAGGTTTTGATTTTTTGATGATTTTTTCAAAATTTCACTCGAAAATTTAGGGGGGTTCTGAACATTCGATTGCATTTAAAAACAATAGGCTTCTAGTGTTTATGAATTGTGATTTTTGTACCAAGTTTCGTTCGAATCGGTCCATTCGTTCGTCAGTTATCGTCTCCACAGACTCACTGACACACACAGACATCATTTCAAAAATGTTTGATTCGTGATCAGGGATGCTTGAAACGTGCTCTCCCGTCGAAAACTCGAATTCGAATTTTCGACCCCGTCGCAATACTTTCCTTATACATTATGTATATAAAGAAAGTAAAAATTGTATTTCGACATTAACAGAATTTTAAGGAATAGTTGAAGCAGTGACGGCACGTGACTTCTAGAATGGGTGAAGCAGATTCAGTGGAGGGATTTCCCCTCCTCCTAGACAATTAGCATCAAAAGCACATCATGCTACTGCCACAAGTGTCAAATATAATCTAAAACTACTCAAGGATCTGAAAAATTCGCCAAATAATAATAATCCATTCAACTGATAACTTTACGTAAAGTAGCGCTTCACCTGACGAGCCGCCACTGAATGGAAGTGATAACACACAAATGGCATATAACAATGTTTACATTAAATTTTTTTTTCACAATTTTTATTCAAAAAACCTGTCAACATATTTATATACAGGGTGTCCCTTGGAAAGAGAACAGTGGATGATTTTTTTTTAAACTGTTGATTATAGATCCATAGTTCCAGTTGCAAAAATGCTTTAAATAAGGAAGAAAGTTATACAATAATAATTTAAATGCTGTACCATATTTTTGTAAAAGTATTTTTTAACATTTTATGGAACCCTTTTATAAAAAAAAGGCAAATTTCAAAAATGTTGTCAATATTTAATTTAGTTAAACTATAGAACAATTTGGTGCTTAAAAGTTCAAATTTAGGACGAAATAAATTGTTAAAATTCCTGACTTACACAACTTTCTCGTGACTTTTCGGTACTCTTTTAATCAACAAATTTCACGAATTCAGTAGACGATTACAAATTGAATTCTTTCACAAAAATCCTTTAGTGGAGTTTTTAAAACAATTTATTCCGTGATTTGTTTTTGAAACTATTAAAGGCAGGCAGACGATACTGGTTAAAAGTTATTTAACACTTAAATAAGACAAACAAGAAAGATAAATCTGTGATAAGGCTTTCACACCTCTGTGTTAAAATTGTATATTAAAGTATTGTTTTATTTCTGTGTGATTGAAAGTGTCAATTTCGAAATGTAAATGTCTTTTCTACATGTTTTCAATTACATTGACTTTTAAGGGAAGTGAACTCTAAAATCGCAAAAGTGTTTATGTTCCAGAAAAATAGTAATAGTTTTGTATTTTCGCTTCTCAGTCGCTAGTTGGGAACTTGCAGGTTTTGCGCACGCGCGCGTTTGAAAAAGGATTTTGGAAGCAGTGTGGAAGGAGTCGTGGAAAAATGTAGACGTGTGTGTTTGATTCGCGTATGATCGCGAATTTTAAGAAAAGGTGGATTAATTTTGAAAGTGGAAGGATGTGATTAAAATATGTAACATAGTTCGACAAGTTGTGCGTAGAGTCGTTTGGCTCGGTTCAGAGATGAGTCACTCGTGTTTTTAAATGAATCAGCCTGGTAGTAATGGAATAATGAGTCTTGTGAAAAGAGAAAATGGTTCTTTCACTGGTCGGCTTGAATCGCTAATAGGGCTAGAGGGAAAGCTCATTTTACAGCGATTTGTATTTGCCTGACTACTCCTTGTGTCCTAAGGTACGAATCAACCAATCTCCGTAACCAACCAAGATGTCGAATTCCGCCAGCATGATGTTGTGTAGTCAAGTTTCCCGACCATTATGGATTTTGTTCTGCGCAAGAATCTCGATGAGTTTATGCCGAGAGTCCATCCTGATATCCTTTCCCATGGTACAGAATTGTAAATGTTATATTTAAAAGAGACGAGGTAAAGTTTTATATATATTTAGTCTTCCACCTAACGAATAGAGTGTTAATTGTCAAATCCTCGTGAGTATCGAGTCATTGATGATGTTATATGAAAATGTCGTATATGTTCAAAGTATACAAATGTGATATATAAATGTCAAGTATAATATGAGGAATATTGTGTTTAGTTTATGTATCAGAAAATATGTGTATTCTCTTGGTTCCTCTTCCTCCAGGGGTGTTCTTAATGGTCACCCTACCGAGTGTAACTCTGAGTTATTGCGAGAAATGCTTGTACTCCACTGTTTTCGATCAACTGCCTTGTTATTTCATGTTTAATAAATGTGTTTGATTTCAAAACTTTGTCTTCTCTGTCGAGTATACCAAAAAGTTCGCGACAGAATTGGTGCCGTTACTTTTCTCGGTGAGTGGGGAAGAGCTGAGAGAATTAAAATTTTTAAAAATTTTCTTAAGAATTGAAATTTTGAAGGTTAAAAATTACCGTTGTGCTAAAATGAGTGTTTTCTTAAGTAAACAGAGTTCCATGTTCTGTTTTCGGTATTCTCAAAAACGAGTGTTCTTGGAATTTGATATGTGCCATTTGATAAAAAAAATTGATTTGTTTGCATATTTATGTCATTTGATTTGATAAAAACTGGTTTTATTGTAAATACTGTTTAAGAACATTGCAATTGCATATTGTGTTAAACTATACGAGTATATTTGATTGTTATGCAAAATGGCTCCAATTACTAGAAACAAAAAAGTAAATGTCGGTAAGATGAGTAAAAATTCAAGTAAAAAATTAAATTCCTCCTTGAATTTGTCGCTTGATATTGCTACTGAGTCGGATACTGTTAATTCTAGAAGTAAAGTTAAAAATGTTAGCCACAAAGCTAAATCTAATGAGGAAAATATATCAGATAAATCGCCGGTATGTCTGAATTCTTCTTCTGGCACTTTGCCAAATCAAAACAGTGCTTCATCGGTAAATGATAACATGTTAAAATCATTCCATATTTTCACACCTAAGTTCGCACATCATATTCCAAAATTCTCGGGAAATTCAGAGCTTTCGTTGTCACAGTTTTTGGAAAAGTTAAATTTAGTAGCCACTCATGCAAACTGGAGTGAGTGTGACAAATTAGTTTGTTTGAGATTGAATTTAGAGGGGGAAGCAAATAGATTGATTGAAGAGAATCCAAAGCACAGAAATTGTAAAAATTTGCAGGAAATTATTCACATTTTGAAAGATCATTTTGAAGTGACCGAAAATGTTACTAAAAACATAATTTCACTCGTGAACTTTACACAGAGACCAAATGAGTCGGTTAAACAGTTTTCGATGAGAATCGAAGCTGCTTCATTTAAGGTTGTTCCGGAAGATGTAGATTCCGAAAGTGAGAATAAAATCAGGCAAACACTTTTAAAAACTTCATTTATTAATGGTTTATATCCGGAACTAAAAAGATTGGTGTTGTCACAAAACCCTAGAGATTTTTATTCGGCTAGAAAACTTGCAATTCTTGAGGAATCTATTTTAAATGAAAATAATGCTATGTACTTGACTAATCCGGTACTTACAAAAAAAGGTGTTCTCACACCAGAAAAATATGTTCTCACACCAGATCAAAGTGAAAGTATGTCAGATTTAAAAAGAAAAGTGTTAGAACAGGAAAGGGACATTGAATTTCTTAGGGGTAAAATAGAAAAATTTAAGTTTAATTCAGATAAAGTTAACGAAAAGCGTTCACCGCGTCCAAAGTGTGACAAATGTGGTAAATTAGGTCACGTTCAAGAACAGTGTTGGAAAAAGGTTTTTCAAAAAAGAGATGTGTACGGTATAAAATGTAGGAAAATTTATACCAGTCCTGGAACTAGGTATCACCAGGGTGAAAGACACAGAGGGCAAATGTCTGCAAATGAGTGGAAGTATAGAAAGCAAGGAACGCAAAATTATAAAAATAAGGAGTCATATAAATCTTTGCAAAATTCCAAAAATCATTCTTCTGGGAATCAGAGTAGATATCCCATGCACAATTATAATAATAGAAAAACTTTTGATAGGCAAACATCACATTTTGAGGAAAATAATATTTGTCATAATATTACAAATTCTTTGTCATCTTCTTCTATTATAAAAGGAAAATTAGTGAACAGTGAAGTGTCAATATTGATTGATACGGGTAGTTCAATTAATTTAGTGTATGAGGAAGCTTTAAATACTGTACCCATTGCACATATGTTGCTAACATACAAACCAACAATTTTGCGTAGCTTTAGTTCACAAGATACTAAAGTTGAATGTTTAGCCACTATTTCACTAAATTTGGGAAAAGAAAGATTCCCTACCGAATTTTTTGTGTTAAAATCACCAGCTCCTATTTCATATAATGTAATCCTTGGTAACAAGTTTTTACATAAACATAATGCTATTATAGATTATAATCACTTCTGTTTTAAGTTTTCAAACTCTTCCATTCCTTTTGTTGGTTATCAATGTACGAATAATTTACTTTCGATTTCAAATCATGAACCGGCAAATGAGTCGGAAATTGCAGACTCAAACCTAAGTAGTGTCGCAAAGCGTATTGCTGTGCCTGACTCGCAGATGAGTAGTGAAAAAAATGTTTTGCAAAACTGTATGCTATGTTAAAATGGATCCAATATTTCTGAACTTCTGTGTAATTTGCTTTATGTGTCAGTCAGCTGAATGTTCTGTACTGCAAGTTCTGTGCCAGTGCAGCTTTCTGAATGTGAGTGCCATGTTAATCAGGTTGAAGTAGTGTTTTAAAATTCTAAATACTTAAATAATAATTTTTTTTGCTTTACTTTAATGATAAGCAGTAATGTTTTAAAGTAATTTTAAGATAATTAAGTACTTGATGGATTAGAGTTTTGGTAAGGATTTTTAAGGATAACTGATAATTTTTATCTCTGTTTTATTTTATGAATGTGTGAATGATTTTTTTTAATTTAAAGGTCTAGTAAATTTTAGAAATTTTTTTTTGTCATTTGGTGTTTGTTGACTTATTGGTTGGGGGTACCGCCACCTCTAGGTTTGCAACTTTCTAATGAACTTGTTTCTTGCCTGGGTGCCTGATCAACATTCTTGGTTTGAAAATTTGTCTCATTTTCTAAATTAGTAATTTTTTTAAATGTCTTTTAAAGTAATTTGTTGGCAAGGTTGGATAATAGTTAATAAATTGATTTCTGTGAAAAGTAAATTTATAGAATTTTAATTGTAAAATTTTTGAAGAAAGAAAACTTTTTGTTTAGTTAAACTTTTTGTGAGTTGAGTAAATTAAATTTTCATGTCTCTGTGGTACTCACCAGAAAATGTATTAGTGTTTAAGTTTTAAAAGGGGCAATTTCATCATTTGTGTCTTGTGAATTTGGTGTTGTCTTGTAAAGGTCTATGCTTGTATTGAGACTTATTTTTTTTTGACTCACGAGTCAAACTTTAGGCCACTCTTGGATTTTGGTTATTATGCTGGTCATGATCTTGTTTGTTTTTGTTTTTTTCTTTGATGTACATGTACATCGCTCAAAATTTACACTAAATTCCTCTCAATGGAACATATGTCATTGGGAACTTAATGCAGGTATTTTCCTAGTATTGTGCGGAAAAATTCCCCGCTTTGCAGGAAATTTTTCTCCCGGGCCCCGAAGGAGTGTGATAAGGCTTTCACACCTCTGTGTTAAAATTGTATATTAAAGTATTGTTTTATTTCTGTGTGATTGAAAGTGTCAATTTCGAAATGTAAATGTCTTTTCTACATGTTTTCAATTACATTGACTTTTAAGGGAAGTGAACTCTAAAATCGCAAAAGTGTTTATGTTCCAGAAAAATAGTAATAGTTTTGTATTTTCGCTTCTCAGTCGCTAGTTGGGAACTTGCAGGTTTTGCGCACGCGCGCGTTTGAAAAAGGATTTTGGAAGCAGTGTGGAAGGAGTCGTGGAAAAATGTAGACGTGTGTGTTTGATTCGCGTATGATCGCGAATTTTAAGAAAAGGTGGATTAATTTTGAAAGTGGAAGGATGTGATTAAAATATGTAACATAGTTACTTTCATGTTTAATAAATGTGTTTGATTTCAAAACTTTGTCTTCTCTGTCGAGTATACCAAAACGTTCGCGACAAATCATGCATAAAGCATTGTTTATGAAACACTTTCAAACTTTAATGCAATTTTATTTAAACATCGCTAAAATGTGATAGATTCAGTGTTGATATCTTATAAATTATCATAGTACTGCAGTAATTTATTATGCCCAAAAATTTTACCGAAAAGGACAATGATAATTACACAAAATGAACTTTATTGAAATGCCGTAGTTGAAATATAAATCGTCTGCCTCTCTATGTAATATCTATATTCATATCTCTTATATTCCAGACTCCAGAGCTAAATAATTTTGTGTGAAAAAAAAGTCAGCTACTCTTATACAACTCACCTTACAATCCCTTGACTAGTTTACATTCTTCTTGTTATAGTATAGTGTAAAATTAGGCTTAGTTATAGGGAAATCAAGCTCAGTGCCAGCTGGGGGGGGGGGCGGGGGGCGAATGTTACAAAAAAATATTATTGTTGAGTTTCAAAAAATTGGGTGCCTCGTGATTTGTAATTTTTTTTAAATTTTACAATCACTAAGGAGGTGGAGTGATAAAAATACATTAAGTTTTCATCTCTTTTCTTGGTTGTGAGAAAAGTGATGCACTAACCACAAACACATATAAAATATAGTTTATATAGAAATAATCTCTGTAAATTTAGTCCATTTCATCTGACATTTTATGCAAGAAGATTAGCGGTTAAATTTTTGAAATATGAACACGAAATTAGCAGGATGTACCAGCAGGTAATTGTTTTTAACACTTTACAACATAGTTGAAAAGTGTTTATGACTTTGTTCATTCTATGATAACTACCGTAAAATTGTCTTTGTCAAAATGAAATTTTAGTATATTGTTGAGACGGTCTCTGGGACATATGAGAATGTAAATGAATACTATCACCCAATTAGTTTTGGATTGAACCCGAGTTGAAAAAATGAAATGCATTGAATCCTAAGGACCTAATTTTTCAAACATTTTTTAAACGAATTTAAAATTCACAAATTACTTCGAAAGTTTTAGATACTATTCAAATTATCCCATAAAATATATGAAAAAAAATTTCAGCAAAATATGTTCGGTATATTTTTAAATAAAAATTAAAATAATAATTACACCTATATATAATGTGAAGAGATCACGTGACCAACTTCAAAGTAAAATATGGTATCCATCTTTTTTCACAGAGTAAAAATCGTGATTTTTACAGTTCTTTGAAATTTATATTTTGTGTTGCATCCGTTCTAAATCCTCTTTATTTTTGCATACTTTTTGTGCATCTATATTCTGCGCCAACGCAATTATAATATTTTTGAGTTGAAATGATCATCAAACTTTGATTATTTCTACAACGAAGCCTAATTTTAATGGATGTAGAATTTAAACAAGTGATTGTAAAGATGAGTCGAATAAGAATTACTGAATTTTTTTTACGCAAAATTATTTAACTGTGGAGTCTGGTTATAAAAGTGTATTAATGAAATGTTCACTATTTTTACATGGCGAACTAGCTGATTTGTATTTCGACGACGTCATTTGAATAAAGTTAATTTTTTTCGAGGAAGTTTTAAGTGTTTAAGTAAAATAAATTATCGTAGTTCTGTGATAATTAAAAAAATATCTCCGCTGAATGTATTGCATTTTGCATTTCATTAATTATTCTTTATTTTTACTGGGACTTTAAGTAATTGAAATGAAAAAATAATTATTTTTTTTTTAAATAGATCGTACAATGACTACTTTGATTCTTTAAAGTAAAGCTTTTATTGAAGTTGATCATTAGATTTCTAATATATATTACATTTGAATTAGTTAAGATAGTTAAAAATTTAGGAATGAAATCCTGTAACACAAAGATACATGCCAGTGAAATATTAATTTACTAATAATCTTTAAAATAAGTTAACAAAAATATTAATTTATTAATACTTTAAAATATTAATTTACTAATAATCTTTAAAATGAGTTCACAGAAATTGAATAAATATTGTACGAATGATCGTCATTAAAAAATTGCAATAATGACTGTTAAAGAAATCCATAACATTTATAAATTCAATGTACATATTTAAAATCGCAATAATAACATAAACGACATAATGATATTAATAAAATGATAAGCATTTTAGAAAAATTAGAATTATAATATTTTATAAACACGCCTCAAATATAATACATATACATATAAAAGTATAAAAGTAAAAATATAAATATTGTTCTTTTACAAAGCTTTAACATCATTATATAACAAATAAGATTAGAATATCTTTGTTAAAAGCAACATACAGCACATAATGAATAGTGCTGACCGGTTTCAGCCATTTCCGTCAGGAAACGCAAGAAAAGTAATCATCCTGAGAGCTAGATCGGAGAAATTTAGAAGATAAATCCTGTAATACAGAATCACAAGATGCATGCCACTGGAATATTGATTTACTAATAATCATTCATATTGTATGAGTGATCGTCAATGATAAAATTACAATAGTGATTGTTAAAGGAATCATGAAGCCATAACATTATAAACTCAATCTATATTTTAAGCATAAATGACATAATGGTATTAATGTAATAATAGACATTTTAGAAAAATCAGAATCAAAATACTTGATAAACGCGTTCCTAACGTATAATACTACTTTATCTCACACTTAAATGTAAAACAAGGAAGATGAATCATGCTTAAACTGAAATGCAATTTTATTTAAACATCTCTAAAATGTGATACATTCAGCGGTGAAAACTTCATTAAAAAAAAAAGAACTTTATTCAAATGACATCGTCGAAATAAAAATCGTCTGACTCTCTATGTAAAACCTGTGAATATTTCATTCATACACTTTTATTCCATACTCCAGAGTTAAATATTTTAGGGTAATAAAAATTCAGGAATTCTTATACAATTCATCTTACAATCACTTGTTTACATTCTTCATCCATTAAAATTAGACTTCGTTATAGAAAAAATTAAAGTTTGATGATCATTTGAACTCAAAAATATTATAATTACGTTGGCGCAAAATATACATGCACAGAAAATAGGCAAAAATTAAGCGGTTTTAGGACGGATGCAACAACCTATATAAGTTTAAAAATACTTTAAAAATCACGACTTTCACTCTGGGAAAAAAAATATGGCTGCCATATTTTATTTTGAAGTGGGTCACGTGATCTCTTTATTATATGGGTGTATTTATTATTTTAATGTCTATTTAGAAAATTATCAAACATATTTTGCTAAATTTCCTTTTATATATATTTTATGGGATAATTTGAATATTTCTTAAAATTTTCGAAGCAATTTGTGATTTTTAACTTCGCTTAAAAAATGTTTGAAAAATTAGGCCCCATAGGGTTCAATGTATTCTATTTTTCAACCCGGGTTCAATCCAAAACTAATTGGGTGATATTATTCATTTACATTCCCATCTGTCTTAACAAGATACTAAAATTTTATTGTGATAAAATCATTTTTACGGCAATTATCGTGCGAACGGACAGATAGACAGACAGACAGAATGAACAAAGTCATAAACATTTTCCAACTCTGTTGTAAAGTGTTAAAGAAAAGCATTCTTTCAAAATTTAATTATCTGAAGTGTGGTTCAACTCGACCTTCTCAGCTGTTTTTTTTGTTCTCCAAATTTTACAGGAAATTTTTTGAAAAATCGGTGTTTTGAAACTTTACAGGAAAAATTTTGAAAGATCTGTGTTTTCAAATTTTACAAGAAGACTTTGTGTCATGGGTCCTAAGCGTGTTACCCTTCATTTTAAAGTGTTTGAAATTTTTTTCGATTGATTCCATACTTGTGCCAATGTATCCCTAAAGGGGCGAATTACTTGCACAAAGAGGTGGTGTTAATGACGTCACGAACAGAAAAATTGTATCGCGGTTGTTTTTCAGAACAATGATGCGAACAATGAAGTCTTGTGATCATTGACGCATAAATAAACCATTTTATGCATGATTGTGTCAAATTTTGTCGTATGCTGTCATGTTAAAAAATATATAAAATTTCAAATAAATTTTGAAGTTTTCGGATTAAAAAAAAAATTCTATCTAGTTCTAAATAATTTGATAACAAAGCCAAGTTTCGTGAAAATCTATTAGTATCTGTAGCCGCTATTGTTTACATAAGACGTACAGACGGACATCACTCCAGAAATAGACAACATGTTCATGATGTCTTAAAACATATTATCATCAAAATTTCAAAATCGAAAATTTTCGTGAAAACAATACTTTCTCAATGCTATGTATGAGAAAGTAAAAATTACTATTATACCCTTTGCCGTGACAATGTAATCTACAACATAATCATCCCTTAAGTTTCAGGTGTGGAGAATACAGAACAATCTCTTAAATATGCTTTTAAAAAGTAGAAAGAAAAACAAACAAACTGAGAACTTAAAAATAGACAACAACTTAAAAAAAGATCCCGTGCAAAGCTATGTACATTTTCTAATACTGTATAAAAAGGTGGGGGGGGGGAATTGAAAATTTAAGCCACTCAATAGTGTTAATGGTTTCACTATAGTTTATATGAAAGCAGATCAATCAAACGCATCTGATTTATCTACTTTTCTACTGTGCTGCCAATAATTGGAAATAATTCATGAAATTTGATTAGAAAAGTAAGTGTGTTTTTGGTCTAAATTGGGAGGCACTTACCGGTCGTCTAAACAGATATCTTATACCTTCTGGTAGGTCGGACGGTCTGGGTCGAAGAAAAAGAATATCATTTATAGTTTTAGCATAGTTCAAACTATCGTTTAACGACATATACTGACACAATTGTGCCATTTAACAGCATTACTGTTATGAAATTCTTACACTTCGAATAATTTTAATTCTAATCATGTGAATGACGGAAATTTCGAAAAATTCTAGTTTCTTACATAATGTATGTAATACACAATTACACAGTGGCAAAATGCACTAAAGAGATGTAAAACGCATTTCGAATCAAATCTTGAAATCGGAAATACTCGATAGAACAACAGCTACGAAGTTTAATTATCTAAATATTAGATTATCAATTATGGAATCAATAGATTTTCCATTATGAAAATTAAAAAAACATCAAGTACTAATTTGTTACATAATATATTCACATACAAATTTTCACAGCAGTGCAAATATTCGTTTTCTAGTTATCTTGTCCACACTGCACGTGCATACGTTTTTTTTAATAAGTATTCATTCAAGAGGTCTTAAAGCCTGTTTATCCTTAAAAATATCGAATTCGAAAATTTTCAAGAAAACTATGCATTCCTTGCACATATAATAGTATGTTGCTAGCAAAAAAAAAAATTTTTTTTTCTTGCAAAATTTCGAGTTCTATATTTTAAAGGAAGCATGTTTGTCCAGTCCAAGCTCCTTTTCATCTCGTTTTCTCCATTTTTAGCATCACAGGAAGTAGTGGTATGCTCCCAACCTTGGTATGCTCCCCCAGTGTTGTAGAAGTAATCTGTTAGAGCCCTGACACTCCCCGACCCTGAGGAGTGTCTATAACCTTCAAGTCCCCAATCCAAGGTCACAGGTGTTTATAGGACAGACGCACTGATGTAAACAACTGCGCTTCGTGCGTCGTCTGGTGCACAGACTACTATACAGACCTGTCACTCTGGATAGTTTCGTTTTCGCGGCGGCCATTAGAGATAGACCAAACATTGGGTTGGCGCGCTCTTGGCGATGGTCTGGTTTGATTCGAGCGCTTGGCGATGATCTGGTTTGGGTCCAAGCCGATTTTCAATGTTATAACCCTATTTCGCTCGGCGAAAACTTAGAACAACAGACTAGCGTGGTTTGAGTAACCGTAACGTGAAAAAGGATTATTTGTTAAGTGTTTAGATCATTTTATAGAAATGGATTGATAAAAGAAAACTGGTTGCGTTACAGGGTATGTAATTTATGTTTATTAAAATTGAAATAATTTTAGTTATCACCATCCTACATACGTGTTCATTATAAGTATACACGTGTTCATAAGTATACACGTGTTCATATAAGTATACATGTGTTCATCATACGAAATTAGTGCTGTGTTGTTATTACTGCCGGATTAGACTAAATTTTAAGAGGTAGTGGTATAATTAGTTAAATATTTTCCGTATTTTTATAAAATGTGAAATAATTGATATTTGGATAGCTTTTTCTTAGTTGAATGTGATATAGTATGTGTATATATTTATGTAAAATTTTTATTAAGTGCCTTATGGTGAAAAATCCCCCCCCCCCCCCCTCGGGTAATTAATGATTGAGTTCCACAACTTCGATAGTGCATTTATGTAAATTTGATATTTACTATATGAATATTTTTATATTAAAAAAAAAAAGTCTATTATCAGTATCCCAGAATAAATTAAGAACGATCAACACGCTAGTATACTTTTTAGACTGAAAGTATTATATAATATTTCAGTCTTTTGAGTATGTTAGCTTGTAATTTTTTGTGCATTATGTTTTATAGTGAGACAATGCAGTGTGTGTATTTTTTAATCTATTTTATGATTATTTGAATTAAATATATAACTATGTTTATTTAAATATTCTTAAACTAATGAATATATTTATGTTGCAGATTAATGTATTTTTAAATCCTGATCCTTTCTATAGTTTCAAAAATTATAAAAGTACAGTCCTCAACATTTTGTTCCCCTCCCGTTTAAAAAAAAATCGCCAAGCGAGCGATAACGCGCCAAATCTGGCAGACGCATCGCACTTCAGTTGGTCCATCTGACTAGCGCTAGTGTCTATGGGACATCCCATGTTAGAAATGTTGCCATAGGATCCTATGGGAGTGAGCCTTCTGAATATAGTATTCTGTGGTCTGGTGTTTGGGTTAGAGAAGAAAGAGTTCGAACTCAATTTAGTGAGCCCGAATTCGCCCGAGCCCGAAATATGTTTTTAACTTTCTCACTTTATTCTTACTAATTTTACAACGATGTCCATTCTTGAAAATGGGCGATTAAGTTAAAGCACAAAAATGTATAAACAATTAATTTGAACTCTGAAGCTTAGGAACAATATAAATTGAAGCTAGACAAAATGGAATCTCATGAAAACCATATAATGAATGACATTAAAATAATAATTTAACAATATTGTTGTTTGTAGTAGCAAAATTAATATTGGCCTTTTCTTCTTCCCACTCAATGATATAGTGCAAATGGGATTTAAATATTTATGATAATAAAAATGAAACCTTTCAATTTTTAGCACATTCTTTTGATATTATAGCCATTCCTTGATTGTTCTATACGTATGATATCAGATATTCCTATTTAACAGTAGGTCTACTGGGGAGGTCAATAATAAACAAACATTTTACAACATAACATTTTCTAGCATAGAATGATTTAAGATAGAATCCATTTACCAAGTGTTTTGACTTCAAATAAGATTTCAGACACCTGTTAGCAGTGACTGTTTAGAAATAAAATAAAATGTTAAGTCATTTTTTAATTATTAACTGTTTAAAAAATATGTCTATTAAATAAGAAAAAATTGTTTGGAGCCCGAATTGCACTTAGTACCGTAGACGTAGAGCCCGACGTAGAAACGTAGGAGACGTAGTGCCCATCTCATCTCTAGTTTGGGTGGCTAGCTATAATAGAACCAGGGCACGTGACGTCAAACGGAGATTTTGCCCTTACTTTTTCAAAGCTAAAAAAATTGATGTTGGCAGCACATAAATTTCCTTACATAATGCAATGAATTTACTTCTGAATGATTACAACGAATTTACTTCTCGGTGAAAAAGTGATTGCCATCGACCTCTCTGTCCATGCCAAGAGGACTGGGAAAAAGGTTATTCTCGGCCTGCCATCTTGTTTCTTCGAGAGTTGTACAGCCGGCCTAGCAATTTAATACTGCAGGAAGGGGGTCAAGGGGCAGAAATTGGAGTTCAGGGGTATGGCGGCACGAGCGTCTTGGGGGGAGGAATCTAACCAAATGTTCTTGGACATAGAAAATTTTTCTCTCATGCGTGTAGCGAAAATTATGGAGATAAAATCAGCGTTGGGGGGTGATGCAGGGAAAAACTAGCGAAAGACCAGGGTGACTGAATTGTGTTGTACAAATGTTAAATCTATTCGCTTTTTTTTATTCAATAATTACTTAGCATTATTAGATAGTTTCTAAATTTTAAATTCGAATTAATTTATTTTATGTTGAATTACTAAGTAGCTGCCCTCTTATTTAAGTAAATGTATATATATATATATATAAATTAATCATTTGAGGGGTTGGGGGGGGGGGATTCAAGTGGATGCTTAAAACATTATTTTTCGCAATTTACTTTAAAATATGCTCAGAACTCGATGTTGTGTTTTCACATAAGTAGAATATTACAGATTCTTCATTTGACTTGTTATGCATATGTGCATTGTGCAAGCCCAAATTTATTTATTTATTTTTTATGAATTTTTTTACTTGCTTCGACAATATAAATGTTAATATTATAACGTGAGTTTACTGTAAGTATTGCTGGGAAATATATGAAGATTTCTTTGAAAACGTAGGGGAAGTTCGAAACTGGTTTGTTTATTGTAACTTGAAAATTCAAGTAAATATTGTTAAAATTTTCAGTATAATTTTCATTTTCCCAGTCTGGTTCGATTCATATTTTAAGACGCGTAGCTATAGTGAATAACGACCGGGGGCAATCGCGAACCCCCCCCCCCCCCCCTCAATACACTTGTATGTAGAAAATCATATCCAGTAAAAAAATAACAATAGTTTGTGTAAGTTATGAAAATCAGATATATATTATTTTTTTCTCATTAGTTGTAACAATTTAATTCCTCGCCCGCAAGTCGAGAGAAAATTGGAAAACAAAGTAATCAAGCAAAGCATAAAATAAATCAAATTTTAGTGTTCTATAGTGAAAACTAGACCTCCCCCTCCCCCAGTGACGATGGTTTTTGTACATCTGTAACCCCCAGGGTCGCTGACAGGGGGAGGTGGCAAAAGGATGCATGGCACAGAGGCTTGGTTTATATAAATAGTGTATGAGAAAGTTGAATATATTATAAAATATGTCGTAGTGTGTGTGTGTGTGGGGGGGGGGAGCGAAAAATTGTGTTCATGGCTTTGGCAATCCCAATTTTTTTAAATTTGAACCGTCCATCCGACAACATTTACAGTTAACAATCAGGTTGGATTATCTGGCAAAAAAATAACAAAGCAAAAGTATGGAAAAACTAAAAAGTAAAATCTGGTTTAATAACATGCATTAAAAAATTTAATTGTTTTGTTCCTTGATTTTAGCAAAGAATTATTTTTTTTAGCCATTTTTACAGAAAAAAACTGGAAAAAAATTCTTTCTTTTAGAAAAAGCTTTTATTAAACTTCAACCCAATTCTGGGGCTCCCATCTTGCCACTCCTATGCATAGTTCTGGAATTCGATCAAAATTTTCCTTAATACTTAATTCATACTTAATTAATACTGCATTCTATAAAATTTCTCAATTACTGACAAAACAAATATCTGCTTTTAGGAGATCTTATTTCTTTTAAAATACTTCTACGCAAATAATGCTATTGGAACTTCGTTTAATTATGATATAATTTTTGTGAAGAAAGCAAAATGTGAAAAGAAAGAATCCAGGAGCTTTTTATATAACTTATATAAAAAAACAGTAGATGGCGACACCAAAATAGTCAAGGTAAAATCTTTTTATAAAGAAATTTTACATAGATTCATATTTTAATTTTGCTTTGCAGTGTTTCCATCTGATTGTTGCCTACGTAATAATAAAGCATAATTTTTTTTGGCAAAAAACTCGTAAATAATTAAAAATTAAGCTGCTAGCTTTGAAGGTTAAATAGTTAAATTCACATTATCAAAACAAATTTAAATCTACAAGATTAAATCATACATAGTAAATGATTTTAACGTTGAGAATCAAAATTGAGGAAATTCAAGTTATACTCGATTGCGAATGTAAAGAAAAATAAATTGAAATATAAATATGTCTTCATTAATATAATCACGATTTAAATCAGAATATCTGCAAAAGCTGTAAAAAGAGGATAAGGAGAAATTTTAATTTTGAAAAAAAATACGACAATATTTGTAAGGAATTACATGAATTTGTCAAAAAAATAATTTGAATTATTTTATAATCTTTTGCTTACGGGTGGGACAGCGCCAATCTCAAACGAAGAACCTCTCAAAAAGACAGGTATTTGACATACCCTATCCCAGACAGTTCGATCCCCCTTTGCAGACATTGGACGCCAATGCCTGCAAAGGGGGATCGAACCCCTTTATCCCAAATAACTCAATTTCCCCATCATTATTGATGGGCAAACCATTAGTATGTAATAATTTAATAAGCATTATTATTTTATATAACCCAAACTTATAAATGTGAAATAAATTAATGCATGTTCATGTTGTTTAAATTCAATTAATTAAAGAGTCATTGATTTTAAAGAATAATTTAAAAAAAAGTAACCGATTTAAATTAATGATTTTTTTTAAATCGAGTAATTTAAATCTTGATTTAAATGAATTTGATTTAAATCAATCTACCCTGTCGACCCCCCCCCCCCCTCAAATTTTTTTTAATTATACACCTCCCAGTTTATGAATCCTGGAGAACTTCCTGGCGCGGGGGGGGGGGGGGGGGGAGGGGTACTTTATGGCATGTTAATGAAACATTGAATTTAAAAAAATTAAAAATATTTTAATAATTTTCATTTAATATAATTTATAAAACTTAATTTTTATTTAATAATAATTAAAATAAAAAATTGAAATTTTTAAAATCATTAAAAAAGCTTGTTAATAAAAAAATTTCGCTTTTAAATTGAAAAAAAAATTCGCTTCTGACATCCCCCTTTTGGAATTTCGGGCTTCGTGCATGTTTACTTCCTTCTTCCCGAAAAAAATTATTTTAACGTTTTAATAATTAATTTAATAATAATTAATAACGTTTCCCTTTTTTAATTTGCTAAACGACAAAACATATTAAAGACATTAATTTTGTACTTCTTTCATTTACAAAACTAAAAATATTCTGTGTTAAATAAAAAATAACTATATTTATTAAACAAATAATACGCAAACAGATGCGGGTTTTAATTTATTAGATAATATAAAGAAATCTAAAAATACAAGGATTATAAGAACTCTGACAGAGAAATCAGTGCCTACAGGAAATAACAGCGCCATCTACCAACTGTTCTGGAACTACACATTCCCCGTTTCTAAATCGAATTTTCCCGGCCTTCATTATTACGTAGGTAACGATCTGATACATCTCCTTTCTGTTCCATATGTACACTAGAAAATGCTTATTTTAGCTTTCAGCTAAATTTAGAGAAAAAGATTGATTAGATATGTCTAGAGTGCTTTGATAAACCATACCATACTTGTTTAACTCTTTCCCTGTTCTAACTATCCCTACGCGCATGCGCACTCTAGTTTGGAGATTCAAAGGAAAATTCCCAAGTCCATTAACATTGTGGATAGATTTCTCTCCCCAGACGCTTGTGATGGTGGCTGAAGAACAAAAAACCTTCTTTCAGGACTCTCATCTGAACCACAGAATACTATGTTAGTCTGTGATCTGACTATAATACTAGTAATACTTCTACAGGATACAGTGAAACCTGGCAAAATGATCACCTTGGTATACTGACCACCTGGCTAAAGTGACCATAACATTTCCATGTAACATTTCCATAACATTTTCCATCCAAACATCACTATTTTCATAAAGTGACCCGTTTTCTCAGTCCCAATGGTGGTCGCTGTAACCAGGTTTCTCTGTATATTAGTCTGTGACTATATTAGTCTGTGATCTGAACGGACGATAGGACTCATGGAATTCCGAGTATTATGATGTATGAATTTGAATTGAATCTGTATATATGTGTAAATATTTAGGTGTAATAAATGTGTTAGTGTGATAGTAAGATAGTGTGTTGCATAAGCGTAGACGAAAGAACCATCGAGATGACTCAAGTGTCACCACCGAGAGCAGAGGACGGAGCACTAACTTTTGACGTCTCGGCTTGTAGGTCCACTGCGAGTAGATCTTCCAGATCGCGATCGGAGCTTTTGCTATTTGCTCCCCTTTTCGGTGTAAATTGTAAAGAATAACAATTTGTCAGTAAAGCAATAATATTCATTAAATTTGGAAGTTTAAAATTTTCTACAAATCGTAGAACAAACAAAGTGAAACGCAAGGAAATGCTGTATTTATGCTTGTTCACAACTAATTCGATAACTGGGTGATTTAAAAGATTAATATTGCTGTAAATTTCCTTAAAAGAAAATATTTATAATGTCTCAAATTTACTTTGGGAGCAAAGATGAATGGGTTCCATTCAGTTAGTCAGTGATGTTTTAATAAAAGTTTAAAAAATAATCCTGGGTATTTATGGCTTAATTAGGTATTTTATTTAAATAATTTTTCAGTGCATTCACTTACAGCTAAAGTATGCTGAAACTAAAATGATTACAGAATACTATCTTTTTCTTTCAATATCATAAGATAATCATGAAAAATAATCTCAGAATTTAATTTTCAATATGTTCATTTGTTTATTTATTTTTATTTTATTTATATTTTTGTTGTTGTTGTTGTACATTGTAAAA
Source organism: Amaurobius ferox (assembly GCA_951213105.1). Classification (NCBI taxonomy): domain Eukaryota; kingdom Metazoa; phylum Arthropoda; class Arachnida; order Araneae; family Amaurobiidae; genus Amaurobius; species Amaurobius ferox. Next base: position 16,286,334 of record OX578147.1, read on the forward strand.
TGATTTATAATTAAGATAAAATACTAGTTGAATGTCATTCATTAACCTATGCACTATAATTTGCAGAAGTTCAAGTTTTCTAATATAGTACATCTTATATTCATTTTTTTGCTACCACACATTAACAAATAGCAAACAATTTTGCTTAATTATAGTGTTTGAAATACCTCTGGGGCTTTGCAAATTTAATAAAGCTGTATGATAGAACTTTTTGGTATTAATATTTCATTTATAATTCCATTGAATTAAAAATGTAAGAAATATTAAATTAGCTTTGTATTATTAAAATAACATTAACTAAATGAAATATGCAATGGTAACTTGAAATTGTAAGTTGGTTACTTTACTATTTCCAAGCAATTTTAACAATTTTTAATAACATAATAACAGTTTATTCGCTACAGTAAAAAAAAAAGGGCACAACCTAAACACAAATCACTTCTTAACCCATTCTTTTAAAATTTCAGCATGCCATAACAAATAATGAAAAATATACATGCAATATATTAAGATACTAAATCTTTTACATGCAATTACTTGTCAAACGGTTAAAAATATGCTATTTGATGTATGAAATATTACATTTTACATTATAATTTTACTTTTATAATTTAGTGTAGCATTTTTATTGCTACGATTTCTGACTATTGACAAATCTTAAAAAGAGAATGAAATTTTTTTATTTATATAAATAAGCTAAGCAATTACTTGTCAAACGGTTAAAAATATGCTATTTGATGTATGAAATATTACATATTACATTATAATTTTACTTTCATAACTTTAGTGTAGCATTTTTATTGCTACGATTTCTGACTATTGACAAATCTTAAAAAGAGAATGAATTTTTTTTATTTATATAAATAAAATTGAAAATGAATCTATCTGTCTGCCTGTGTGTTTATATAACTCATCATCACGGTAGAACAGCTGCATCGAATTTCATGAAAATTTTGTCGGTAGCCTTGAAATAGCCCCACTTAAAAATTTAGTCCATGTTTCATGTTTCTAGGACCAGGGATTGTCGAGATATGAATAAAAATCCCATAATTAAACCTTCCACAGAAATAGCATTATGTAGATCATAAATTCCGCAAATTTAGTAAGAAAATAATATCATGATGCTTAGCAACTCAATTAAATCAAATGTGTTTATTAGGCAAAGGATAATTGTTAAATTTTTTCTGATTTAAACAATAAAGAAATTGATAAAGAATTTTATAAATGATCGGAATTTCATTTTTAGCTAGATTAAATCAATTACAGTTTTCGGGTTTAAATATTACGGGAATTGATAACATTTTTAATTTAATACCTCATGTGTTTTATTTTTGCAAAAACTCATGATGTATTTAGTCGATTAATTCATATATGGTGTTTAGTTAATTAATTCATATATTCCGTTTGATCAATTAACTCATATATTGTGATTAGCAAAATGTTGAAACAGAATAAAAGTTATAATACCATTTTAGTATATATTCATCCAATTTCATATATATTACTTTCCTTATATACATAATGTATAAGGAAAGTATTGTGACGGGGTCGAAAATTCGAATTCAAATTTTCGACGGGAGAGCACGTTTCAAGCATCCCTGATCACGAATCAAACATTTTTGAAGTGATGTCTGTCTGTGTGTGTGTGAGTGAAAGTATGTGTGTGTATGTGTGTGTGTATGTGTCAGTGAGTCTGTGGAGACGATAACTGACGAACGAATGGACCGATTCGAACCAAATTTGGTACAAAAATCACAATCCGTAAACACTGAAAGTCTATTGTTTTTATACGCAATCGAATGTTCAGAACCACCCTCAATTTTCGAATGAAATTTTGAAAAAATCGTCAAAAAATCAAAAACACTAATAAAGTTACGCAAATAGACATTTCTTATGTAATTTTTCATTAGAAAACGATTGACATAAATGTTAGAACGATAACATGAACCGTTCTTGAGATATTGTACATTTTTCAACAAAATTATAAAAAAGTCATATAAAATAAAAAAAAAATATTTCCTATTGAGAAACATGTTCACTTTTCATATGTAATACCATGCGATAAATTGAGTGACATCATTCTCGTGGATCTAACTCGTTCCATTCATGAAAAAAGATACTTCGAATAATATTTTTGTATTTGAACGCCAATAGTCATTTATCTGCTGTAAGCATAACTTTTTTAGTGCATAACGCTTGGCGAGATTTTGGCGACGAATTTGGCGGAATGTCACCAACTTGGCGACTTTTTTAGAATGTTGCCAAATTAACGAAAATCTCGCCAAATGGATAAAAATGACGCTAAATCAATGAAAATGACGACTAATTGTCGAAAATTCAATATCTTGGAAAGAATTTTAGTACCTACTATAAGATAAACCTGTTTTTTTTACTGTAAAAGTAGTAAATTCATTACATTATATAAGGAAAGTCATGTGTTGCCCACATCAGATTTTTTTATAATTTGTTTGCAAACGAAATAAGGATGTGTTTGTGCTTCAGATCTGCTTGTAAAGATAATTTTGTGTAGAAAACACAGAAAGGAGAATTAAATTTAGAAGAATTAATTGAAAGGAGAATGAAATAAATATTTTAATAGAATGTTTTGAGTAATAATGTCATTTAGAATACTGCAGGAATTTGCACATATTTTAAATCAGTCGGGTATATCTGCTATTAACAGTATACATAAAATTGTAAGTTGCGCATCTATCTGTCTGCTTATTATTTCAGCACGGTACAACTCACCTATTTTCTTTCTGTTTGAATTATTATAAAATTTCGAAAATAAAGACTACAAATATTAAAACTCTTGGTTTTATTAAATGAATTTCAATATAAGGTAAGTGATCCAAATATGGGCACTACACCTAATATGGACACTGCTGCAGAAAAGACACAGATATTCATCAATTATCTATCTCCGATATTTTTAAAAGACCAACAGAAAAAAGGCTTTAAATTATCGAGCTGTAAGACTGGTAAAATCGCTTTTTCCAGAAAAAAAGGTACCCAAGCATAAAGCAGCTGGCAAGTCCAAACGAGCAGCTAAGCCGAAGCCAGCACCCAAGCCTAAACCCAAGACAAATGTAATATCAACTGTTGCAGCTTAGCCGTCCTGCAGTAGTGTATCCAGCTCAAAAGAGTCCTGCTATTGTGTAATGTGTCGTCAAGAAAAACAATTAGACATGATACAGTGTAATGCGTGCCGTGTTTGGGTACATGAAGAATGTTGTGGACTTACAAGTAAGGGAAAATTTTATATTTTTGTATGTCCATCTTGTGCCGACTTTGATTAAAGTTTTACTTTGATTTAAGGTCTTTTAGCATAATTTTTAAGGGTGCCTATATTAGGTGCAAAGGTTTCAAATATGGGCATAGGTTCCCAACATGGATATTAGCACCTATCTGATGTTTTTAACTCAATTATAATTTTTTCCCTGTTACCCCCTGCAAGGAGAATACATCCACTAATTTTCAAATTTTTATCTGCTAAAACAAACATTATAATAATTAAAATGCTTAGTGGTGCCCATATTTGGGTCACTTACCTTATATAAAGATAAGGTAGTGAAATAAAAATCATTTAACTTTATTACATCTTTTTGTCGATAGTGCCTCTTTATCCTTGAGCGTTTGATTTACTTAATAAAGATGACAGGATTTGCAGCACGAATGACTACTACTATAATAATTTTAAATTATATTTTAATTGTACATTATTACTTTACAACATATATAATATACAGAGGATATTATATGCATGGAGTTCTACGTAAGAGTTCGACTATTAACCTCAGAGGCTGTGAGAGGGAAAAAAAATTGTGAAGATGAAGGGTTGCAGGAGGTTGGCGAGAAAGTGAAAGTCATAAAAGTCTTTTATCGCATAAACGGCGATTCATCACAGATATCCAACATCCCTACTTGATGTGAGCCGTATTGAAACCAATTTGGTTTCTAAGTGTCTGAAACTGTGGTCTTCCAAGTGGTTTTGTGAGTATATCTGCTACCATTTCATTGCTTCTGCAATACTCTAGTTCTATTTGTTCCCTTAAGTAGTGATGTTTTATGTTTATGTGTTTTGTTCTTGAACTGTTTTCATTGTTTTGTGATAGTATGATGCTGGATTTATTGTCTTCATACAGTGTTATAGGTAGAATTTACTTTAGTCTGAGATCTTCTGTTAGTCCAATTAACCATTGTGCTTCTTGTGCTGCGTTTGCTGCTGCAACGCATTCTGCTTCTGTGGAGGATAAAGCAATGCAATTTTGTCTTGTTGAATTCCATGATATTGTATTATTTCCAATTTGGAATATGTAGCCACTTGTTGATTTTCTTGATACCTTATCATTTCCCCAGTCGGCGTCGGTGTATCCTTTAAGGACTGGTTCTTCGTTTTTAGAGATTAGGTGTTTCAGATCTTTTGTAGTTATTAGATATCTCATTACTTTTTCTATGGCTATCCAATCCTTTTGTCTAGGTTTTTCATTTCTTCTGCTTAGTAAGCTGACTAAGTTTGCAATGTCTGGTCTAGTAATTGTGGCTATGTATAGTAAAGCCCACTACTGTTTTCCTCTATCTGGTATTATCTCCAAAGATATCTTCATCAGCATCCATTTTGCAGTAATCTGTGTTCATTGGTGTGTAGTTTGGTTTTGAGTCTTGTAGCGAGAAATTTTGTTCAATATCTTCGATTTTGCTCTTCTGATATAGTGTAAAATCTCCATTAGTTGATCTTTCAATTTTGATTCCGAGATAATAGCTAACTTCACCGAAGTCTTTGATTTCAAATTCCTTTTTCAAGTTTCTGATGATTTCTTGAACTGTGTTTCATTTTTACTTGATATAAGGATGTCATCAACGTATAACAGGATATATACAGGTTGTTCATCATTTCTTATGAAAAGACAAGAATCTGCTTTGCTTTGTTTGAATGAGTTTTCTTGTAGTTTCTCTCCAATTTTTAAGTTCCATGCTCTTGCAGCTTGTTTTAGTCAATATATGGCTTTTCTTAGTTTTCATGCTTTATTATCTTGTAATTTGTTGTAACCCACTGGTTGACCCATATAAATTTCTTGTTCTAAATCACCATGGAGGAATGCTGTTTTTATATCAATGTGGTGAACTTTCATATCCTTATGCTGCTGCTGCCAGGAATGTTCTTATCGTTGTATGCTTTGCGACTGGTGCAAATGTTTCGTCGTAATCTGCGCCGAATTTTTGACTGAAGCCTTTTGCAACTAGTCTGACTTCGTATCTTTCAGTTTTTCCATCCACATTCAGCTTAGTTTTAAATGTCTACTTGCATCCTATGGTTTTTCTTCCTTTAGGTAAATTTATTAATTCCCATTTGTCATTTTCTTCTAGAGAATTTATTTATTCTTTAGTTGCTTCAATCCATTTCATTCTTTCTTCTGGTTCCAAAGTTTGCATTTCTTCCCAATCTTTTGGTTCAATGACTTTTGTACCTTCAGTATAGGAACCAAATCTTTCTGGAGGTTGTCCTTTATTTATTCTTTCTGATCTCCTTGGTTCTTGAGTTTCAGATTCATGAATTTCTGTAACAGGAATTTCTACCTTATCTTCTTTTATTTCTTCTATGAACCTTACTGTTCTGCTGATTATTACGTTATTTTCCTTTACTTTAATTCGGTAACCTTTGCTCCTATTGTCATATCCAACAAAGATTCCTTCGATGGCTTTGTCATCGAGTTTTACTCGCTTTGTTTTGTTTATGTAAGTGAATAATTTACAGCCAAATATTTTAATGTGAGATAGATCGGGTTAGATAGATCCATCTTAGTGCTCTCAGTAAAAATAGTTTACTTGAGAGATTTGACCTTTCATGAATTTTTTTGAAAGCTTCCCATGTAGCTTTAACAGTGGTTTCATATTTACCATGAATGATTTGATTATCCTCAATACATAAATTTATCAGTCCGCGTGCCTGTTGGTCGGATTTTTGCCACTTTGCCGTTATCGGATCAGGCGAATCATCTTGTATGATACTATACAGATCTTCTTCTATGAGATACATTTCCATTTTAAACTTCCATGTGGCATAGTTAGTTGCATTTAATTTTGCAATATGAGTGCTGTCTTTTATGAGAGACATTTTGTTACAAATTATTATATATATATATATATATATATATATATATATATGCTCAAGAATGTTTATTTGTGAGACGGTCTCATAATCTTTTTTTTTTTTTATTAAATTTCAATATATATAAAGATATGGTAGTGAATTAAAAATCACTTACTTTTATTAACACTTCACTCAACAAATTTCCGGTCTGACACATATATGTCACCACTACAGTTACCTTACACCTTTCTGGTAGGTCGGACGGTCTGGGTCTCAACAACAACAACATATATGTCACCACTGTTGACAGACCCATATGATTTCTGGATAGTACCAATCTTCAAACGATACGTGTCAAAATTTCATGACATTCTGACAATTTGTTTATAGTTTACAGTGGTTTTAGTGACCCCAGTTTTGTAATTTTCAAAACAATGGATAAAAAATAATTTCGTGTGTTGATTAAACATTGTTGTTTGATGGGGAAAAAATACTGTTGAAGCCAAGCAGTGGCTTGATAAGCGTTATGGAGACTCTGCACCAGGGAAATCAACTATTATTGACTGGTATGCTGAATTTAAACGCGGTCCTACAAACACCGAGGATGCTGAACGCTCTGGTCGCCCAAAATCGGCAGTTATTCCAGAAAATATAAAAAAAAACCGTAAAGTGAAGTTGCGTGAGATTGCTGACACTTTGAAGATATCAGAAGGTAGCGTGTTTACAATTTTACACGAAAATTTGAACATGCGTAAGTTGCTTTCGAAGTGGGTGCCGCGTTTGCTTACACCGGACCAAAAACAAGAGGACATGCCCCGTGTCACAAGTCGATGAAAACGATGGTTAAATTATATGAATTACGCTTCGAATTGCTTCCTCACCCACCGTACTCTCCAGATATGGCCCCCAGCGACTACTGGCTTTTTGCAGACATCAAAAAGATGTTCCAGGGAAAGAAATTTGGCTCGAATGAAGAAGTGATTGCCGAAAATGAGGCCTATTTTGAGAGCAAAGACAAATCGTTCTACAAAAAAGGCATCGAAAAGTTAGAGGAGCGTTGGAATGAATGTATCATTCTTGAAGGAGAGTATGTTGATGAATAAAGTCGAATTTCTAAAAAAAAAATTGTTTTTCTTACTTAGATCGGAAGTAGTTATAAATTGGGGGTTCACCGGCAGATCGGGGAGGTGCAGCAAGTGCAGCACAGGAGGAGAGGCCCTCTTTGGGAGGATGCCTCTTTGGAGTGGATCCTCTCAGAGGGTCTTTAGACCCCCAGGAGGGAGGATGCCTCTCAGTGCTTTCTCCCCTCTTTTGGAAGTTTGGTGAGGTGCAGCACCGGATGCCTCTCTTGGGAGGATGCCTCTTTCCTAGTATTGTGAAAGAGGCATGATGACTCATACGGAGTGAGTTTCACTTCACTCGGAGTCTTGAGAGGGAGTGTCACAATCGTTGACCTGAGGAAGTGGTTTCAAGCGATGTCGCAATCGATGACTGAGCCTTGACCTGAGGAAGAGGTTTCAAGGGATGTCGCAATCAGACAATCTGGAAATGACGTGTCGCGATTGATAACCTTAGAAGTGACCTTTGACAAGAGCACACGTCCTCCCTCTCTGCTGTCTGGGAACAAACTGAAAGATCTTATCAGCGGGATGTAGTTAAAGCGCCCTCTGGCGAATTTTGATGAAGTGCTGCCATCTATCGGCATTTTTTTCCCAAAAGAAATTAATGTCTCACTGGTCAGGAGCTGGATTCGAACTTGGAACCAACCGATTACAAGCCACGCGTCTTACCGCCGTGCCACAAGGCCTTGCTTCATAGATTATTTTCTTCGAAGTGTACCTTATCAGCGGAAGTTAGATTATTTTTCGAAGTTCATTCGAATCGCACGGTGAATAGCGATGCAAGGGTGTGTTTTAAAACAGAATGCTACGGAGTGAATATAAAATTGTGTATTATAACACTATGATTTTTTAAAACAAATTGTGTTCAGTGGACACAAAAATTGTATTCAGTGGACACGAAAATTGTATTCAGTGGACACAAAAACAGTGTTAAGTGAATAGGATTCCACCATTCTAAGTGTGTGTGTGTGTGTGTATACCAATGCGGATTTTTTTTTAAATAAATCTAACACCATATATCAATATGATTTTTATAATAATAACGAAATGATTTCGAATGTTTAAAAACAAATTGATTACAAATTTCCAATGAACACACAAATTGTGTTCAGTGGACACAAAAATTGTGTTCAGTGAATAGGATTCGACCCTTTTAAATGTTGTGGATTTAAAAACAAATGTATGCACAATATATTTGACAACCTTTAAAATAGTGCATTTAGTTAAAATGAAGTGAACAAGATTTGACCATTCTAAGTGATATATGGCAATGTGTTTAAAAATAAATCTAACAGTATATACGACTAATAACGAAATGATTTTTTTTTCTTTTTATAAAAATAATAATGAAAATTAGAACTCACGGAACGACGTCTTCACTACCCGCTGGTCAAACTCCAAATGAGTGAGACACTCTCATTACGCTATTAAAAATTAGATCTTATCTATAATGACGTCACCATTATGAGGTGTTGCCACCTATTTTTTTTTCTAATAATATATTTCTAGTAACTGGATACTTCAACGGTCTGATTTGCTACATGTAATCTGAAACACATCACTTTAATAATATTGTGCATTGAATATGATTTGACCATTTTTTAAAGTGGTGGGTGTAATTGAAATATCGAAGTTTAGAATTTAACAAGCTAACGAATTTTCACCCCCAAAATTTTAGCATTCAGTTTATATAAAACCCAATGAATATGATATAACCATTTTAACAGTGAAGGGTATAATTTTTACTACCATTATAGAACTTAGAAGTGAGTGTACATTATTTTTACACCACATCAACACTTTTAAAATCTATTGCAAGTTTGGCTTAAAACCTTTTTTAAAAATAAATCTAACAACGTATATGACTATTATAATAACGAAATGATTTCAAATGTTTAAAAATATAATAGATTACGGATTTCCAATGAACACAAAAATTGTGTTCAGTGGACACATAAATTGTGTTAAGTGAATAGGATTCAACCCTTTTGTGTGTTGTGTATCTAAAAATTAATGTATTACTACATTGTACTTAGGCATTTTCAAAAATGGTGCGACAACCTAGCCAGTCCGCTCCAACTGAAAAGAAAGATAAAAGTTTCCATTAGAAAATACATGTTATTAAGAACTGTTACATATTATAAATTATATAAAGTGTTAGAAAAAGTAGGAAATGTTAGTAGAAGAAGAAAAAGTTTGTGTGATTCCGACAGCCCCATGAGGTGTCACACCCTGTCACTACGCTCTTTAAGGGCAGCGTTCCCCACCAGTCTGAAATGGGTTTTTTTTATTAATTTAAATTGTAATTTTATTTTACAAGTTTCATAAAGAATTTTAATCTTTATTGTTTTTAAAAACATTTTAAAATAAGTAAAGTTAAATTTTAAAATTGGATACTTGTAATTTTACAAGATAAAATTTTATAAAGAATTTTAATCTTTATTGTTTTTTTAAAAACATTTTAAAATAAGTAAAGTTAAATTTAGATACTTGTAATTTTACAAGACAAAGTTTTATAAAGAATTTTAATATAAATCTGAATTTTTAAATTCAGATACTTGTAATTTTACAAGATAAAGTTTTATAAAGAATTTTAAAATAAATCTGAATTTTTAAATTCAGATACTTGTAATTTTACAAGATAAAGTTTTATAAAGAATTTTAAAATAAATCTGAATTTTTAAATTCAGATACTTGTAATTTTACAAGACAAAGTTTTTAAAAAAATAAATCTGAATTTTTAAATTCAGATACTTGTAATGTTACAAGATAAAGTTTAAAAAAAAAAAAAAAAAAAAATCTGAATTTTTAAATTCAGAAATTTATATTTTCTACTTTACAAGATAAAGTTTCATAAAGAATGTAAACTTAACTGTTTTTAAACAGTGAAAAATTAATTTTAAATGTAAAGTAGTATACTTTCAAACTGGCAGGCCTATTTCCCAAACATTAAACATAAAAATGTTTTATCATAAAAATGTTTTAACATAAAAATGTTATAACAGTGGAATAAAATCTTTCCACAGTACATGGATTTTTTTTTTCTTTTCTTCTTTCCATTTTTTTTTTTTTCCCAATGCAGTTGGATTTTTTTTTATTTCTATATATATATATTTTTTTTTTCTCAATTTTTACTTTTTTTTTTCAATTTTTACTTTTTTTTTTTTTTTCATATCTCCACATCTTCCTTTCTTTGCTCTTCTCTTTTAATTCTGTGGTGGCCGTAAGCATAAGTATGCACGCCATCGTCCATTATGTAGCGTTTATCATCGTACGGAGAGAGTGACACCTTACACTGTTTTAGAGTGTATAATTTGTGACACTCACTCCCGATGCGATACTGAACGTGACGTGCAACTTTTTTATCAGTAAGACAACTTTTGTACATTTCATGTCTCAGTTGCTTACTGATAACTGATCGGGAGACCCCCTTTGCTGTCTTTTTTGTACCACTAACTGCCAGTAGTGAGTACATTTTAGACCTGAGCCCCATAAACTCAAGTCCCAGCTGCGCGTTCAGTTCATCCTTGAAACAACCAATCTTCTTTTTATTAACACCACTGAATGCCGGATGGTTCACGGGGAAATCAGAGGTGTCAAAGAGATGGCTGTTTTTCTGCATGTCCTGATAAAAATCACGACACTGCACCTCATAGGTTAAAGAATCAGTGTCAGTGAATAGTAACGCAGCCTTTGCTCCTTAGTACTTTTTCATGTAGCCATAATGAAATGTGTACATATGGAGTTTGCTCAGCTCCAGAATGGTGAATCCAACGTAAATCGGTCTGTTAAAGACAATGCAGTTCTTCACCCGCTCAACCCCAACCAAGTCTTCATCAAAAATTTTGAAGCGCTTGAATGTAGGCGCCGCCACGAGCTTTTCACCCCGCCGCGTGTCGGTGACCAAATCTACATTAACTCTGTTACGCAGATTTTCCATTGATTTTCCGTATACGGCGTTGTTCATGAGCTTGAAGAAGTCCTTCTCAAACCCCGATTGAGACCTCTTCCTCTGTTCGGTGTTGAAATCGATGTACGATCTCAACCAGGGCCGTTGATGGAAGCGAAGGACTTTGTGCACAGATGTTACATGCAGCCCCAGTTCCAGGTACATTTTCAAACATCTATAATGTACCACATAATTTTTCTTATTACAGAGATTTGGGACAAGTTTTTCTTGTTCTTGGAACTGGGGAACTCCAAGCTCCTCCATGATCTTTACCGTATACGGCGAGACATCTTCCTCTCGAATCAACATTCTTTCTGGCGCAACAGGATAATCATTATGGAGATCGTGAAGTTCTGGCGGGTACTCCAAGTCGACCTCCAAAATGTAGCCAACCGATGCATGGTCGGGGCAAGACAGGATCCAAGCCTCTGTCGCAATCGTGGGTGACACCCACTCAAACTTTCCATATGGAAGGGGCTGAGACATAGCCCACCCGTACAAATTGTTGGCATCCAAATACATGATATACTGGGTGGGCTGTGCAGGGTCATACTTCGCCATGTAAGGATTATTTGCATGTGCCAAACACTTCGTAATGACAGACACGCCACCCCTGATACCACGCTCAATGAAGAGATGTTGGTCAATCTCTGTCATTAGATCGAGGGGCTGCTTGCACATCTTGAGAGCAGCCTGCCATGCCAAGCCGGGTGCTGTCATCAGGTGGACACAATCCAACCCATAGTACTCCCTGCACAGGTGTCGAAACTGCTGAAATACGTCGGCCAACAGAAGAACATCACTTTTAACGTAGAGGTCGTGGTACTCCCCTAATGTTTTCAAGTTGAATGTTCTCCATACATTCTGAGCATGAGCATAATCGTCAGCGGTGGGGGTCTCATCCGTCAGAGTGCTATAAAAAGCCGAGAGTGGAGGTAATACCTGCTCATCGAATTTCGCCAACGAATTCATGTACTCGTAAGGGTACACTCCCTTGCGAAGCAGCAGCTCAAAATTGTCAGGCATATTACTCTTCATGATCTTGAATTTATCAACTGGTAAATTGGCCACTAACTTCTCCAAGGAAGCATTCATGAATTGGAGGCTATCGATGAATTGCAGCCTCACACTCTCCTTTCCCTCATACAGGGAGATGGAGATATATCTCTCCATATTTTGTGGAATGACCTCTAAGCTGTGGTCTTTCAGCTTTCCAAGCCCCGACATTAAGAGGTGCGAATCATAGTTTTTCAAATTGTGAAACACTACAGGGACACTCTTGCGTAACTTGTATCTAAGATTACAATTCGAGTGTGCTGCACCCCTATAGTTTCCAACAATGTGACAATGATCGCGAACCTTCATAATGTACCGGTCACCGTCCTTTGCAAAGGCCCTCTTACACAGATAGCAGTGGGATGCGCTGTTGAAGGCCAGTGCTTCACTCCTGGTAAGACGCATAGGTGCTATGCTATTAAAACGAACGGCCAGTTCGTCTCTTTCCAAGAGCATCCTCTGCAGAAAATGGGTTACGGCGTCAGGGCCCCGATAGCAATACACGGGCTTGTGTGATTCGCCTTGGGGTCCCACGACGACGTATGCGTAGCCGCAAGCCTCATGATGGGCTACCTTTTCTACAAAGGACCGACTATCGCTAGGCTGTGCGCTGGGCACTTCTACCAAAAGCGACTCAAAGTCGGCATATATGACGAACGGGACCGGGTGTTGATACTCCAAATTGGAGAACTTTAAACAACTTTTCTCGAGGCTTGGCATCTCAACACGTTGCGGTGCGTGCTCTTTGCAGTAGGGAGTGTGTGCCACGAGTAAATCTTCTCGGGAGAAGCGGTGGAGGCACCGATAACATACGTGAGAAGCAGCACGATGTAGAGTCAAATCCCCCAGAAGTCTCGACATACTGCGGATCAGGCAGTAATGTTGTTGTGTATCCTGACTTATGAGGAGAAGGTTAATGCAGTCTGCATCGTCTCTTGCAGATACGTGCAGAGGAAACACTTCTTCATCCTCATAGCCGAAAACATTAATCCGGCAGTTGTTCAGCTTCTCTAGGGTACTAACCTTACTCACGGGTACCGGACACTCCACATTCCCCAGGTTTATCTCATGCTCCCTAGGCAAATAATGAGTCACACGTTCGGGTTTTTCAGCCCACTGCAAATTGAGTCTGTGAGCGAGAAGGCACCACACAAAACACTTCTGGTCTCTGTTTTCAATATTTAAGAGTGCTTTTTTGGCCGCAAGTTTGGGGGGCAGGGGCAGATAGCTTGCGGGGCGAAGAGGCCTGTACTTGCCCACGCAAACATCCATCTTCATGACTTGATCCAAAGACCACCCCGACCCCAACTGTTGGTAGTCCTCGAAAGCACTCTGAATCTTCAGGTACCCCTCACTCACATGTTGCTCAATCGTGTGAGAAATCAGGTCAATTCCACACCTACTATGAAAGTAGGCCGTCGTGCTCTCTTCCTCCCCCTCAGAATTCAGTCGGACCATCTTTGCGTAGAGGACCAGGTACCATTTAATCTGATTGGCCGAGAGTTCTTCACTCAACAAGGCAATCAGTGGTACACGCATCTCTTCTAACGCCAGTGTTAGATCCTGTCGATTCTCCTCGGTGGGCTCCAAAGTGTGGGTCGTGAAAACGCCCAAAGCTCGCTGTGTGCGACGAAGAGCTCTCATCGCCTGGGTGCTTCGTTTCTTTGCTATTCTATCAACGTCGGCCGTCTTGCGTTTCACGCCCTTGGAGGAAGGGTGAGGGTGAGCACGGCGAATATGCTGTAACAGCACGTCGCGTCGTGTGAATGCTTCATCACACAGTTCGCACTTGTGCTGTACAGTATTGTGGTGTCGCCTCGTGTGGCGAAGGAGGTCCATTCGGGACAAAAACTCTTCATCACACACACCACATTCTAAACTTGCTTCATGCATTTTAGCATGTCGTATCATCGCACTTTTTCGATTGAAAGCCATCTGGCAGACTTCACAGACAAAGGGTTTTACCCCCGCGTGGGTCTTCATATGTTGCGTCAAATTCCGCTTCTGCGTAAAAGACTTGTGGCAGGTGGGACATATCTATAAAATAGATAAAATGTCCATATTAGTTTTTCTAGAAAAATTCCAAAAAACACACTATAAAATCGCGAGTCAGCTGTTCCTTAAAATTATTAATTGCCCTTCCTCTAAAAGAAATAACAGTTTCTGTAATAGAATACTATACAATCCTATACTCCCAGAAACAGCCGATTTTCCCTATCTCCACCAAAAGATGAAATAAAATAAGTTACATGAATACCACTAGGTCCGGCCTTTCCCACCACGGTCGGTGCTGCCACAGCTTTCACGGTCGGTGCTGCCACAGGCAATGCAGCATGAGTAGTAGAGGAACGAGAGTTCAACATCAGCAGGAGCAAGAGAGCATGAATGACGTCATCGGCTTATCTTATCGGATGACGTCATCGGCTTATCTTATCAGATAAGCTTATCTTATCAGATGACGTCATTGGCTTATCTTATCGGATGACTCACTCGATAAGATTATCGGATGACGTCATGTACTGATACAAACAGTAAAGAAGACCTTGTCGGCCATCTTGGTGGCGCCCTCTATTGACAGGTTGGAGAACTGTGTTGGCTAAAAGGAAAGAATTGGTTCTGGACTGAGCTGGATTCGAACTGGGGACCTCTTGCACCGTAGGAGAGTGCTTTACCCAGTATACAGTTTGAGACTTGTAGGTATATGGTGAATGATGATATCTTCCCTGCGAAAGAAGCTGGGTACTTAGAATATTTTCTGAACTTCTACGAGGGGATGGTGCGAGTGAATTAAAATTTTAATTCATTTTTAATAAATGAATAAAATGTATTATAAAAAAAATGGAATATAGTCATAATTGAATTTTAATAAGAGGATTATTTTTTTTAAATGATTTTGTAATTATTGTTTTTATGAAATGTTTAGGAAAGTGTTTGAAGACATTTACGAAATTTTAATGGGCGGTGATGGCGCCCTCTATTGGCACTTGAATGAAATAATGAATGATGTCTTCCCTGCGAATGGAGTTGGGGACTTAGAATATTTTCTGAACTTCTACGAGGGGATGGTGCGAATGAATTAAGATTTTAATTAATTTTTAATAAATGAATAAAATATATTATGAAAAAAAATGGAATATAGTCATAATTGAATTTTAATAAGAGGATTATTTTTTAATGATTGGGTAATTATTGTTTTTATGAAATGTTTTGGAAAATGCTTGAAGACATTTACAAAATTTTAGATGGCGGTGATGGCGCCATCTATTGGCACTTGAATGAAATACATACGACGAATTTTAATAGAATAAATTTTTTTAATGTGGTTTTTGTGTTCTTTTAATTCGATAGTCGAACGATGCCTTAATAATTTTAGCTTCACGCTCATACATGTTCTAATGAACGAAGATAATTATTTTTTTTACATTGACCGTTCATCAGTGATTTTTTAAGGACGGGGTGTATGTTACTGAATTTTATTAATTTTAATGAAATGATTTTTGGGATGTTTTTGAATGAAGGAATGGGGGACTCCATAGTGAAATAGAATATCGCATGTTTTACATTTTACCACAAGATGCGAACAGAATTTGACCCTTTTAGAAGAGGTGTATCAGCCAAGATTTATGTTTTAAAAGCCTGTGAGATTTTAAGGATAGGTTATAATGCCGACTGAACACGTTTCGACAATTTTTATTTTACTGGGAATGCTGTTAGATTTTTTTTAATGATATTCATAAAATTGTTAATTAATGCGAAACTTTAAATATTTTAATTCCGACAGAATGTCTATAAAAATATGTTTTAATTTTATTTTTATTGGACTGTAAAGTTTACTTTTGCGTCGGGATTCGAACCCTCGACTAAAAAGCGTCTATGGGTCAGCTGCCGAACACCTAGCCAGCTGGCCCATAGAAGCTCGGTGGGAACTCCCTATTTAACCTTCTCTATCATATTGAAAGCAATAAGATGATCAGCGGCGCCATCTATTGGCAGAGATCTTTGTTATTTATTCAATCTTTTATTTTTTTTTTTAATTTAGTGACATGAAGTGTGTGACTATAATACTTACTGACCATGACTCGACACTTTTCAGAATGATTGTGTCTGCCATGCGATTTTTTTTTTTATGACAAGTATCAAAACCTGCTGAATCCGTTTCGACTGTTTTTATCTATGAAAAATAGCTGTATTGATTTCTTTTCAAATATATGGGAAATTCAAGACTTTGCTATATTTTAGGACGTAGTTAAAATGAATAGGTGTACTGAATTATCAGTGAATGGAATAATTGGGAGATATTTTTAAAATGCAAAGTACTGAAAGCTTCACAAGCTAATGTTGTGCACAGATGTGACTTGTATATGTATGGAGCAAATGTGTGTCATGGATGTTCTTACCAAAGTTTTCTAAAAAGGGAATCCATATTATTTTTAAGACTATACAGGATTACTTTAAAGAGTCATATAAAATGTTATGTATTAGAAAATAGCAAGATCCATTTCTATGTAGCAATAGTACATGCATGTCATACATTAAAAAAAAATGAGTGTATGCCAATTCTAGTTTAGAAAATAGGTTTTAACGATATTGTGCATTGTATGCGATTTAACCATTTTTAAAGTGATGGATGTAATTTTAACACCGAAGTTTAGAATTTAACATGCTAAGGAACACGAATCGAGCATTTTCACAGACATGAGTGTATCCATAAAATTTTACTATTTTACCGAATTGTTTGCTTCTTAGCGAATGTTTGATGAACTAGGAGTTTTTTTTTTTAATCTTACACAAGGCCTAAGACTCCTTTATCGCTTAAAATTATGGCATTTAAATTAAATTTAGCAAAAATTACTCGACACATAGTGCATGTACGAGGAATTAGAAGTAAGTGTTTTCGATATTCCATGAGGTCAAAGACCCTAAAATTTCATGAATTTAGTGAATTGTTTGGTTCTTAGCATATGTTTGGGGAACTAAGAATGAATTTTTTAATGTTACATAAGCCGTAAGACTCCTTTAGCGCTTAAAATTATGATTTTTTAATAAAATTTGCAAAAATTGCACAATACTTAGTGGATAATTACTGAATAAGAGATATGTTTTTAATGGTACAGCAACATCTAAAGCTCTTAAATCGGTATATTTTTAAAACTGTCATGAATTTTAGGGGAATAGAATATCATTTAACGATTTTTTTTAAGGACATGCGATTGTCAACATTGAATTTAAATGAAAGACTGACCCTCTAGGCCAAGTGTAGTACATTGTAATAATATTAAAATATGAAAGATATGCATTTAACTCTTTAAAAGAAACATGTAATGAGTTTTGATATCTTAATACGAGACATTATTGACATACAAATAGGAGTATCATGATCTCGCGGCTGTAGGTGCACCATAAAATCATTCAATTCATAATGAATGGCCACATTTGAATGTACATATTTAACAACACCTGGAAAATGATAGGGCGAAACTGAGACAAAATTTTACACTTCCTACGAAATAAATCCCAACTTCGTAGACTTTTAGGAAACTAGGGTTGAATTTTCACCTATTCTTAGAGATTGAAAGGCCCAGACCACCCGACCAACCCTAAAGCTTACGGTAACTAACTCTGTGGCCGACCTATTCTTAGAGATTGAAACACCACATTCTTTATAAATCTTCATACTTTTAGAGAATGGAACATAACTTAGCATTTATTTTTAGTGAATAAGGGTATATAATTTCAGAATTTTAACACTGAATATAAATTTTATAAATTAATCTCTGTAAAGTGCAAATATCGTTCATTACGAAACTCACACTGTAAACATTTTATATGATTCGAATAAATTTATTTTTAATTTTTTTTGTATTTTATTTTAAAAAGCGATATTAGTAAACCTGTTATACTTGAATGTATAGATACATAACCTACGAGCACATAGCATTTTTAAATAAAACATGTTAAAAATGAGTTGATGAACGTAAATAAGGAGTTCAGTTTGAAAGATAAAAATCCATTTAATGAATCTATTCTTCATAAAATACACATTAAGCATTATTTGTTGCACATTTAATCAAACAAGTTAAAATAATTTCCTTATCGCACATTCATAGTCCTCTGATTTAAATGACTTGAAAAAATTTCGATCATACCAGTAAAAGACTTCTTCACCACGCAACAAAACTTTCTTTGCTATGTTATTAATGTCAAGATTTAGAAGTACCTGTTCAGCCACTCTGTTGTACATTTCTAATGGAGTACTGTAAAGACATTCGTGGTAACTTTGTTCTTCAATTTGACTAACACAGCCAACACATTTGAAAAGTTTTCTTACATGATACATCATGCTCTCATGAATACAAGAGATTAATTGTTCGAATGCAAAATTTTTGTCACAAATAACTGATGGTAGAAAGGTTATCGTGTCCTTTATTTTTAATATTTGAGCAGGAAGCCACTCTAGAAATATACTTTCTCGAAGTTCCATACTAATGTTGTTGACATAATTCAGTAAACATGCTATTTGATTTTTATCTAAGGTAATATGACACTGCGTTAGACAAAATTTTGAATCATATAATTGAATTATCTTCTGTAAATGAAGTTTTCCATTGTCATTGAAACAGAACAACTCATTGTGACTGACGAAAGAGGTATCCGCATATAGACTATTGAACGACCACAATTTTTGTGAAAATTCACTCCAAGTAGCAGGTGACAATGTAACCCATTCCCGCGTAGGCACTAGTTCATTTCGTTCGTTAGAGATATATCTCCATATATACACTTTTAGCTTCTCATGGCGAAGTTTCAAATATACATAGACACCAGAACCTAAATGCCAACGACGGAGTGCATCTTGCACGGAATCTGAAGAAGTAAATTCAGTCGAAACAGATTCTGTAGTGGTGGCTAACACTCCGCTGTGTGTTAGAGCACAAGAAAGCAGATCTTGAGATGAGTTTCCGACGTCGGTGAGGACTTGTGAATCGGCAGTGGTAGGTGTTTCTGCTGGGGGTATGGAAGACATAAGATAGGTGTCTAACCAATCCACCACAAAGTTTGATGAAGGTGAATGAATCACATTTGAGACGATATCCACAGATTTTGCTTCATCTAGGACACGAACCGACAACTCCACACTATTTCCACTAGAAATTAACTGTTCGAGTGATGGCATACTTTGAATTTTAGACATTACTTGCAGATAATAACATCCAAGTACCACATTCACAGTATAAGATTTATTTTTAAAACACTAAGATCTTAAAATACTATAAATTTGTCACAGCTATGAACGAACCGAACCTATCCACGCAACACACAAGGTTGAAATGACTGATCAGGCTACGTCATTTGACTAATCACGTGACCTAAATCGAGTGTCGTGTGCAAATAGATTACATAAGATAAGACATGAAGGGGTTAGAACTTGTAATTTTCAATGAATCGCACAAAATCGGTTTGTGCCAAGCGCAATTGTTATCTACGTGGGAGACTGACTACATTATTTTATTCATCTTCGAAACCATAAAGTGGAAATATGTACCAAAATTAGTTAAAATTCATAATTTTTAATCACACTATCATTAAATACATAGGAAAATTATGTATATTTTTATATCTTTAGCGGATATGCTTACCACATCGCACAGAATATACAAGAATAGTTAGCAAAAACATGAAAATAAACTTACAGAATGAGATCTTCACCAGCCGTCATCCATCCAAACTAGAAATGAACGATACTGCAATACTAAAATGAGAGCTTATCTTATCTAAGATCTAACATATGATGACATGCAAAAGTGTCACGTGACATTTTTTGACCAATCAGGTGCCGTTTCGTGCTATGTCACGTGACATTTTTTTAAACCAATCAGGTGTTGTTTCGAATATCACGTGATATTGCGTGATCTTTTAAGTGCCGTTTCGCAGTGCATAATTCACGTGCTAATTTTTTTTTAATTACTCACTATTTTTAATTACTCCCTATTTTTATAATTATGAATAGGTGATCATAAGTAATTAAAAATAGTGAGTAATTAAAAAAAAATTAGCACGTTCTATGCACTGCGAAACGGCACTTAAAAGATCACGCAATATCACGTGATATTCGAAACAACACCTGATTGGTTAAAAAATGTCACGTGACATAGCACGAAACGGCACCTGATTGGTCAAAAAATGTCACGTGACACTTTTGCATGTCATCATATGTTAGATCTTAGATAAGATAAGCTCTCATTTTAGTATTGCAGTATCGTTCATTTCTAGTTTGGATGGATGACGGCTGGTGAAGATCTCATTCTGTAAGTTTATTTTCATGTTTTTGCTAACTATTCTTGTATATTCTGTGCGATGTGGTAAGCATATCCGCTAAAGATATAAAAATATACATAATTTTCCTATGTATTTAATGATAGTGTGATTAAAAATTATGAATTTTAACTAATTTTGGTACATATTTCCACTTTATGGTTTCGAAGATGAATAAAATAATGTAGTCAGTCTCCCACGTAGATAACAATTGCGCTTGGCACAAACCGATTTTGTGCGATTCATTGAAAATTACAAGTTCTAACCCCTTCATGTCTTATCTTATGTAATCTATTTGCACACGACACTCGATTTAGGTCACGTGATTAGTCAAATGACGTAGCCTGATCAGTCATTTCAACCTTGTGTGTTGCGTGGATAGGTTCGGTTCGTTCATAGCTGTGACAAATTTATAGTATTTTAAGATCTTAGTGTTTTAAAAATAAATCTTATACTGTGAATGTGGTACTTGGATGTTATTATCTGCAAGTAATGTCTAAAATTCAAAGTATGCCATCACTCGAACAGTTAATTTCTAGTGGAAATAGTGTGGAGTTGTCGGTTCGTGTCCTAGATGAAGCAAAATCTGTGGATATCGTCTCATGTGATTCATTCACCTTCATCAAACTTTGTGGTGGATTGGTTAGACACCTATCTTATGTCTTCCATACCCCCAGCAGAAACACCTACCACTGCCGATTCACAAGTCCTCACCGACGTCGGAAACTCATCTCAAGATCTGCTTTCTTGTGCTCTAACACACAGCGGAGTGTTAGCCACCACTACAGAATCTGTTTCGACTGAATTTACTTCTTCAGATTCCGTGCAAGATGCACACCGTCGTTGGCATTTAGGTTCTGGTGTCTATGTATATTTGAAACTTCGCCATTAGAAGCTAAAAGTGTATATATGGAGATATATCTCTAACGAACGAAATGAACTAGTGCCTACGCGGGAATGGGTTACATTGTCACCTGCTACTTGGAGTGAATTTTCACAAAAATTGTGGTCGTTCAATAGTCTATATGCGGATACCTCTTTCGTCAGTCACAATGAGTTGTTCTGTTTCAATGACAATGGAAAACTTCATTTACAGAAGATAATTCAATTATATGATTCAAAATTTTGTCTAACGCAGTGTCATATTACCTTAGATAAAAATCAAATAGCATGTTTACTGAATTATGTCAACAACATTAGTATGGAACTTCGAGAAAGTATATTTCTAGAGTGGCTTCCTGCTCAAATATTAAAAATAAAGGACACGATAACCTTTCTACCATCAGTTATTTGTGACAAAAATTTTGCATTCGAACAATTAATCTCTTGTATTCATGAGAGCATGATGTATCATGTAAGAAAACTTTTCAAATGTGTTGGCTGTGTTAGTCAAATTGAAGAACAAAGTTACCACGAATGTCTTTACAGTACTCCATTAGAAATGTACAACAGAGTGGCTGAACAGGTACTTCTAAATCTTGACATTAATAACATAGCAAAGAAAGTTTTGTTGCGTGGTGAAGAAGTCTTTTACTGGTATGATCGAAATTTTTTCAAGTCATTTAAATCAGAGGACTATGAATGTGCGATAAGGAAATTATTTTAACTTGTTTGATTAAATGTGCAACAAATAATGCTTAATGTGTATTTTATGAAGAATAGATTCATTAAATGGATTTTTATCTTTCAAACTGAACTCCTTATTTACGTTCATCAACTCATTTTTAACATGTTTTATTTAAAAATGCTATGTGCTCGTAGGTTATGTATCTATACATTCAAGTATAACAGGTTTACTAATATCGCTTTTTAAAATAAAATACAAAAAAAATTAAAAATAAATTTATTCGAATCATATAAAATGTTTACAGTGTGAGTTTCGTAATGAACGATATTTGCACTTTACAGAGATTAATTTATAAAATTTATATTCAGTGTTAAAATTCTGAAATTATATACCCTTATTCACTAAAAATAAATGTTAAGTTATGTTCCATTCTCTAAAAGTATGAAGATTTATAAAGAATGTGGTGTTTCAATCTCTAAGAATAGGTCGGCCACAGAGTTAGTTACCGTAAGCTTTAGGGTTGGTCGGGTGGTCTGGGCCTTTCAATCTCTAAGAATAGGTGAAAATTCAACCCTAGTTTCCTAAAAGTCTACGAAGTTGGGATTTATTTCGTAGGAAGTGTAAAATTTTGTCTCAGTTTCGCCCTATCATTTTCCAGGTGTTGTTAAATATGTACATTCAAATGTGGCCATTCATTATGAATTGAATGATTTTATGGTGCACCTACAGCCGCGAGATCATGATACTCCTATTTGTATGTCAATAATGTCTCGTATTAAGATATCAAAACTCATTACATGTTTCTTTTAAAGAGTTAAATGCATATCTTTCATATTTTAATATTATTACAATGTACTACACTTGGCCTAGAGGCCGGCCGTCCAACTAGTTACTCTAAGTCCTCTGGACGAGTCGGACGGTCTGGGTCTTCAACTTGGCCTAGAGGGTCAGTCTTTCATTTAAATTCAATGTTGACAATCGCATGTCCTTAAAAAAAATCGTTAAGTGATATTCTATTCCCCTAAAATTCATGGCAGTTTTAAAAATATACCGATTTAAGAGCTTTAGATGTTGCTGTACCATTAAAAACATATCTCTTATTCAGTAATTATCCACTAAGTATTGTGCAATTTTTGCAAATTTTATTAAAAAATCATAATTTTAAGCGCTAAAGGAGTCTTACGGCTTATGTAACATTAAAAAATTCATTCTTAGTTCCCCAAACATATGCTAAGAACCAAACAATTCACTAAATTCATGAAATTTTAGGGTCTTTGACCTCATGGAATATCGAAAACACTTACTTCTAATTCCTCGTACATGCACTATGTGTCGAGTAATTTTTGCTAAATTTAATTTAAATGCCATAATTTTAAGCGATAAAGGAGTCTTAGGCCTTGTGTAAGATTAAAAAAAAAAAACTCCTAGTTCATCAAACATTCGCTAAGAAGCAAACAATTCGGTAAAATAGTAAAATTTTATGGATACACTCATGTCTGTGAAAATGCTCGATTCGTGTTCCTTAGCATGTTAAATTCTAAACTTCGGTGTTAAAATTACATCCATCACTTTAAAAATGGTTAAATCGCATACAATGCACAATATCGTTAAAACCTATTTTCTAAACTAGAATTGGCATACACTCATTTTTTTTTTAATGTATGACATGCATGTACTATTGCTACATAGAAATGGATCTTGCTATTTTCTAATACATAACATTTTATATGACTCTTTAAAGTAATCCTGTATAGTCTTAAAAATAATATGGATTCCCTTTTTAGAAGACTTTGGTAAGAACATCCATGACACACATTTGCTCCATACATATACAAGTCACATCTGTGCACAACATTAGCTTGTGAAGCTTTCAGTACTTTGCATTTTAAAAATATCTCCCAATTATTCCATTCACTGATAATTCAGTACACCTATTCATTTTAACTACGTCCTAAAATATAGCAAAGTCTTGAATTTCCCATATATTTGAAAAGAAATCAATACAGCTATTTTTCATAGATAAAAACAGTCGAAACGGATTCAGCAGGTTTTGATACTTGTCATAAAAAAAAAATCGCATGGCAGACACAATCATTCTGAAAAGTGTCGAGTCATGGTCAGTAAGTATTATAGTCACACACTTCATGTCACTAAATTAAAAAAAAAATAAAAGATTGAATAAATAACAAAGATCTCTGCCAATAGATGGCGCCGCTGATCATCTTATTGCTTTCAATATGATAGAGAAGGTTAAATAGGGAGTTCCCACCGAGCTTCTATGGGCCAGCTGGCTAGGTGTTCGGCAGCTGACCCATAGACGCTTTTTAGTCGAGGGTTCGAATCCCGACGCAAAAGTAAACTTTACAGTCCAATAAAAATAAAATTAAAACATATTTTTATAGACATTCTGTCGGAATTAAAATATTTAAAGTTTCGCATTAATTAACAATTTTATGAATATCATTAAAAAAAATCTAACAGCATTCCCAGTAAAATAAAAATTGTCGAAACGTGTTCAGTCGGCATTATAACCTATCCTTAAAATCTCACAGGCTTTTAAAACATAAATCTTGGCTGATACACCTCTTCTAAAAGGGTCAAATTCTGTTCGCATCTTGTAGTAAAATGTAAAACATGCGATATTCTATTTCACTATGGAGTCCCCCATTCCTTCATTCAAAAACATCCCAAAAATCATTTCATTAAAATTAATAAAATTCAGTAACATACACCCCGTCCTTAAAAAATCACTGATGAACGGTCAATGTAAAAAAAATAATTATCTTCGTTCATTAGAACATGTATGAGCGTGAAGCTAAAATTATTAAGGCATCGTTCGACTATCGAATTAAAAGAACACAAAAACCACATTAAAAAAATTTATTCTATTAAAATTCGTCGTATGTATTTCATTCAAGTGCCAATAGATGGCGCCATCACCGCCATCTAAAATTTTGTAAATGTCTTCAAGCATTTTCCAAAACATTTCATAAAAACAATAATTACCCAATCATTAAAAAATAATCCTCTTATTAAAATTCAATTATGACTATATTCCATTTTTTTTCATAATATATTTTATTCATTTATTAAAAATTAATTAAAATCTTAATTCATTCGCACCATCCCCTCGTAGAAGTTCAGAAAATATTCTAAGTCCCCAACTCCATTCGCAGGGAAGACATCATTCATTATTTCATTCAAGTGCCAATAGAGGGCGCCATCACCGCCCATTAAAATTTCGTAAATGTCTTCAAACACTTTCCTAAACATTTCATAAAAACAATAATTACAAAATCATTTAAAAAAAATAATCCTCTTATTAAAATTCAATTATGACTATATTCCATTTTTTTTATAATACATTTTATTCATTTATTAAAAATGAATTAAAATTTTAATTCACTCGCACCATCCCCTCGTAGAAGTTCAGAAAATATTCTAAGTACCCAGCTTCTTTCGCAGGGAAGATATCATCATTCACCATATACCTACAAGTCTCAAACTGTATACTGGGTAAAGCACTCTCCTACGGTGCAAGAGGTCCCCAGTTCGAATCCAGCTCAGTCCAGAACCAATTCTTTCCTTTTAGCCAACACAGTTCTCCAACCTGTCAATAGAGGGCGCCACCAAAATGTCCAAGATGGCCGACAAGGTCTTCTTCACTGTTTGTATCAGTACATGACGTCATCCGATAATCTTATCGAGTGAGTCATCCGATAAGATAAGCCAATGACGTCATCTGATAAGATAAGCTTATCTGATAAGATAAGCCGATGACGTCATCCGATAAGATAAGCCGATGACGTCATTCATGCTCTCTTGCTCCTGCTGATGTTGAACTCTCGTTCCTCTACTACTAGCATGTGTAACAGAAGCTTTCATAAGGGGTGTTGCATTGGCTTCCACAACTGGTGTAACACCAGCTTTCACAGTCAGATCCTAAATATTAAAAACACAAAGCATGTAAAAGGGTGAAATGTGTATGAAGCTAATTTTTGTGTTGTACATTTTAAAAGTTTTTGTGTTATGAATTTTTTAAAAATGTATCTTTATTTTTAATTCGAAAACATTTTGAACTCACTTTTGAAACAATCATCATTGTGGTAAATTCGTTTGTCGATATTTTAATAAAGAGGAGCAAATTAAAAGGACGTCTTTCCTAGCGCAAGTCTCGAGTCAAAGTGAGCTCCACGTAGCATGTATTGTGGGCGGAAACCTTATCTAACTTGTCACGTGATTCCATGGTGGAACCTTGTGATTCGCTAACAAGATGTCACGTGATTCCATACGTGGAACCTTGTGATTCGCTAACAAGATGTCATGTGATACATCACGTGATGTGTCATGTGATACGATAAGAAATATCGTGTGATACATCACATGATGCGATAAGAAATATCATGTGATGTGTCATGTGATTTACAGATAAGAAATGTTACGATAAGGGATATTATTTAGATAAGAGCTCATTCATTCAACGTTTGTTCTCCTAGAAGGTTGTCGTTGCTTATTTTTAAAAATGTCTATCTTTTTTAAACGCGAGAAGTTGAATGTAGAATATGTTCGCGAATTTTATTCGGTAAATGTAGCCGATTTAATTTTTCAAGAGTTGAAAAGTCTGCCCTTTCAACAATCACAAGGGGTGGTGCATGGTCGTCCATACCAACCAGCTCAAAAAGTATATGCATTTGGAGACGGTGGAAACAGCTCTGAGGGATGGACACCTCTCTTATCGGAGATAAAATCACGTGTGGAAGAACATATGGGATACAGCTACAATTTTGTGCTAGTAAACCACTATGTGGATGGACATGCTAAAATAGGACAACACAAGGACAATGAATCCTCCCTATGCTCTAAAACACCTATAGCGGCTCTCAGTTTCGGTGCTACGAGATCTATCATTTTCGAAAGAAAAGGACAATCTCCTCTAAGTATTCCACTTCAACACGGATCGCTTTATGCGATGCATGTGCCAACCAACAAATTCTATTCTCATGGAATTGCTAGTGAACCCGAAGTCTCAGAAGCTAGAATAAGTCTAACATTTAGAAAAATTCTACCTAAAACGCCTGTACAGAAACGCAAGTGCGAGTTTCCAATGTACGTCCCGCCTGCAGCGCTTTCGCCTATACCTGAAATCGATTGGAGCCATATGCATACTCCATCTATAACTACTATAGATTCGCAAAGTGATTTGGTATCGTCGGCTCTGAACTACGCTACTTCTAAAAGTGGATTGGTTTCGATAGAATTATCCTCATCTGAAAAGTTCCGTTACCATTTGGGCTGTAACATTTACGTTACCGTGCAACATTTTCGAGGAAATGTTAAAGTACACTTTCGTGTCTACAAGATGAATGCTTCTGATGTTATCGTGGCTACCCCTCATGGAGTAACACTCACGCCTAATACGTGGAGTGTATTTTTAAAACGCATTTCAAATATGGACAGTGAAAATTCATCTTTCACAATTAATAACGAATTGCTAGTATGTGTATATGAAGGCAATCTATATTTACAACAATTACCACCTTGCACTGGACAGTTCAAAAAGAAATTAATCTTATTAAATCAGGATAATTTTCATACTCTTCAGTACATTAGTCAAGATGTTACTAAATGTGTTTTGGATCAATTACTGACAAATATCCTACCCAATTGTATTGTGAAGTATCAGAAACCTGTCGAAGCACTACCGACTTTGCCACCCTATGAATTAAAACGCACTTTAATGCAGTGTGTACATAAAAATTTATGTGCAGAGTTGTATAAATCATATCAACGCGAAACATGCAAAAGTCACGGGTGTACCGATTTGAAACACAAGTGCTGTACGCTCTCCACTCATATGCAATTTGTGGATTATGAACTAGTCGATCACGAACTTTTAATGATAAACATTCAAGAAATTGCGCGAGAGTTTTGTGAAACAAATGAAAACAATGTTTCACCTGAATTTTTTAAAAGTCTCACTGTAAAGGAGTATTATACAGCGATGATTGCGCTGTTCCATATATGAAATACAAGTTAGTAGAATATTACTTTTGTAAAAATCTATGTATTACATAGCTTTCATTAAAAATGTTTTTTTTTCTTTAAACGTTGCTTCATTCTTAGTTTTATTTTAAGTTATGTGTTAAACTCATTATTTATTTAAATTTAAAAGTGTTATTAAAACCACATACTAAAATGTTGATATAAAAAAAATTATAGTTGTAAGATATAATTTTTGGAAGCCCACACAAATCTATCACTAAAAAAAAAAAAAATGATTCCACTCCGATGGAAATAACGTTATATTTTTCAAAGTACAATTAAACTGAATGGTTCAATATGTGAAACATTAAAAAATATATGTGCGTCCTATTAAATGTTTTAATAAAGTCAGCGGTGGCTTCGCTCAGATGGAGCGTGAAATAAGTTTATATTTTTCATGGTTTAATTCAATTGTTGTGTTTAATTTCTAAATGTACTGAACAGTATTTTAACAAATGCGTAAAATTAAAACAAATACATTTTTCAATTAAAAAAAATTATTAAAATAACTCACCTGATTTATATCGTCTTTGGTCGTGGGATTGTTTGCACATATAATAGCCAGCTCCTCAGCTGGGATGCCGAAGTCGAACTGAAAATCCATAAAAAAATAATTAATATAAAATTCAAGTGCTAATCGTTGAGTCTCATAAAATAATGAAAATCAAAATTTTACTTACTTCAAATGCACGGGAGGAAGACATCGTAAATATTGTCGTTATCGTATTTAATTCAAAAGCAAAGCACTGGCTGAAAAAAGAGCAGTTGACCATAGCTCGATAAGGATCGCATTTTATACCCTTTTCCGAGGGGACCTTTGCTTTGTGCTAAACAAACAGCGTCCTCCGAAAAGTCAGAAGCACATGATTTCCGATAAGGTCGATGACTTGCTAGAAATGGCTAGAATTTGAATAGTTTTATTTTCGAACATAATTCATATCTACTTCTCTGATGTGTTTTATTTACATATATTCTCAATCTATGGGTCTTCATTGCAATTTTAACTAATTATGTGTGTTATTTAATGCAGTTAAACTCCATTTAATTAAATATTAGTGATTAAATATTAGTATATATGTAACAGTACGTAATAACATATATTTTCTAGTGGAAACTTTCTTTTCGAATGGAGTGGAGTTGTCACACCATTTTTTTGAAAATGTCTAAGTACAATGTAGTAATACATAAATTTTTAAACACTTACAAGGGTTCAATCTTGTTGACTTACACAATTTTAGCTAATGCATTTAAATTTTAAATACACAACACACAAAAGGGTAACACTTAACACAATTTATGTGTTCACTGAACACAATTTTTATGTGTTCATTTGAAATCCGTAATCAATTTGTTTTTAAACATTTGAAATCATTTTGTTATTATAATAGCCATATACGTTGTTAGATTTATTTTTAAAAAAGGTTTTAAGCCAAACTTGCAATAGATTTTTAAAGTGATGATGATGTGGTGTAAAAATAATGTACACTCACTCACTTCTAAGTTCTATAATGGCAGTAAAATTACGATGCGAAAAGGGTCAAATCATATTCAATGCACAATATCATTAAAGTGATGTGTTTCAGATTACGTGTAGTAATGAAAGTGCCTCACTCATTTGGTATTTGCCCAGCGGGTAGTGAAGAGGTCGTTCCGTGAGTTCTAATTTTCATTATTATTTTTATAAAAAGAAAAAAAAAATCATATATGCTGTTAGATTTATTTAAAAAAAAAAATCCACTGAATACAATTTTAGCTAATTATTACATTCGTGTTTTTAAAGTTTGTGTACGTGTATACATTTGTTTTTAGATACACAACACTTAAAAGGATCGAATCCTATCCACTGAACACAATTTGTGTGTCCACTGGAAATCCGTAATCAATTTGTTTTTAAACATTCGAAATCATTTCGTTATTATTATAAAAATCATATATGCTGTTAGATTTATTTAAAAAAAAAAATCCGCATTGCTATACACACACACACACACACACACTTAGAATGGTCGAATCCTATTCACTGAACACTGTTTTTGTCTTCACTGAACACAATTTGTGTGTTCATTGGAAATCCGTAATCAATTTGTTTTTAAACATTCGAAATCATTTCGTTATTATTATAAAAATCGTATTGATAGTTAGATTTATTTAAAAAAAAATCGTAGAGTCCACTGAATACAATTTTAGCTAATTATTACATTCGTGTTTTTAAAGTTTGTGTATGTGTATACATTTGTTTTTAGATGCACAACACTTAAAAGGATCGAATCCTATTCACTGAACACAATTTTTGTGTCCACTGAACACAATTTGTGTGTTCATTGGAAATCCGTAATCAATTTGTTTTTAAACATTCAAAATCATTTCGTTATTATTATAAAAATCGTATTGATAGTTAGATTTATTTAAAAAAAAATCGTAGAGTCCACTGAATACAATTTTAGCTAATTATTACATTCGTGTTTTTAAAGTTTGTGTATGTGTATACATTTGTTTTTAGATGCACAACACTTAGAATGGTCGAATCCTATTCACTGAACACTGTTTTTGTCTTCACTGAATACAATTTGTTTTAAAAAAATCATAGTGTTATAATACACAATTTTATATTCACTCCGTAGCATTCTGTTTTAAAACACATCGCTATTCACCGAGCGATTCGAATGAACTTCGAAAAATAATCTAACTTCCGCTGATAAGGTACACTTCGAAGATAACTTTCTATGTAGCACGGGTGCTTTGGCACGGCGGTAAGACGCGCGGCTTGTAATCGGCTGGATCCAAGTTCGAATCCAGCTCCTGACCAGTGAAACATTAATTTCTTTTGGGAAAAAAAATGCCGATAGATGGCAGCACTTCATCAAAATTCGCCAGAGGGCGCTTTAACTACGTCACGCTGATAAGATCTTTCAGTCTGTCGCTGACCAGCAGAGAGGGAGGACGTGTGTTCTTGTCAAAGGTCACTTCTAAGGTTATCAATCGCGACACGTCATTTCCAGATTGTGCGATTGCGAAATCCCTTGAAACCTCTTCCTCAGGTCAAGGGTCAGTCAGCGATTGTGACATTCCCTCTCAAGACTCCGAGTGAAGTGAAACTCACTCCGTATGAGTCATCATGCCTCTGTGAAAGACTTCGCAATTGCCCTCTTTGGGCGGAGGCATCCGGTGCTGCACCGCCTCACCAAACTTCCAAAGGGGGGGGGGGCATCCTCCCAAAGAGGATCCACTCCAAAGAGGGAGGTCTCAAGAGAGGCATCCTCCCTCCTGGGGGTCTCAAGACCCTCTGAGAGGGTCCACTCCAAAGAGGCATCCTCCCAAAGAGGATCCTCTCAAAGAGGGACCCTCCTCCCAATGAGGGACCTGATATGTGAGTCATCACACGTCAGGTATTGACGCTATATAGACCGATCTCGTAAAGTGGAGTAAATTAAAATACATCTAATAAGAAACTAAAAATGAAGAGACAAATTTTAAAACAGAAGTAAATAAACATTTATTTATGCGATAACCATTACTAATATTTGATAAATTCAACAATTCCACAATGCATGTTTAATACTCCAGACCTCGTATCAACTCATCTAATTTTACAATCATGCCGCGGAACCAATATTTCAAATCATATACTGATAGATCTCCTTTATCAACATCTGCCTTGCGTGAGGCATACATTACACAATGGCATAATTAAATTTAATAAAACCTTTTTGTCACTCTTAACACTAGTCTTAATTAATGAGGAGAGAGGGTGAGAGCATATTGAACAAATTGACCTTCGTGCAAAATACATGTAAAGAAATTGCCTACCTCTGGCATCGTCGTCGACGGAAACTTGTCGTTGGCGGGAATCGGACCTCTCCGATCGGACTTCTCCGTGTCTCCTTGTCGCTCTCTCTAGCGACCACCTTTCCGCACTCACAAAATTCAACTCTCTTCTCCATTTTTCAAATTTTAAAAGTTTAAGTCTATCTTCATCTCTCCCCTCTCTTTTAGGCCCCCAGACTCTCATTGGTTCCGTAAATACATAACTCCGCCTTCCGGCTATCTAACTGGCCGAAGCCCCCCTTGAAATATCAGATATTTGAGTATTGTCTTTTTCGTGCAGAAAGTTCTCACGGACATTTTCCCATGTCCATCAGGAAGTTAATTGACTTCTCGGGTCAAGAGGTTCAACCCCTTCCGTCTGATATAGTACCTAGTGATGACGTGAATACGAGAAGCACCCTTTTTCACCCTCGAACTACGTCCGGTCCAGCTGTGTTCAAGGGAACGTTATATGAATTGTCTCGCTGTATGAGGGACCATCTTCTTAGATCCCCTTCCACTTTCAAAATAGCAATGTTATATTGGGAATTGAAAATTATAATATAACAATTACCCTTCTTCCCCCCCCAACATTTGGTGGGAAAAAAGCCAATTATCGAGTGGCGAGTTCATCATCACACTGGCAGAGTTACCTGTGACATCACCTCCTTTCTCTCTCAAACACTGAATCATCTGTAACATTACACTATATATACATATATCAGTCATTTCAGTACAACAAAAATATTACTGGTAACAAAATATCAAATACTCTTTGCATATATACAAATCACAGTGCTCCTGTAAAGTTTTTTTTGTTGTTGTTGTAAGTATCAGTTCGATTTATTGTTATTCTGTATCTGAAACATTGTAGCTGCATTCGTGGAATGTCTTTTGAAAAGTTTATAGTAAAGAAAAATGTTTAAACTGTACATCTTTGTAATGGTACGATTGATTGTACACTATCTCCTTATGGTTAAACACTGGCCTTGTTGCAGAAATGGACATGAATCGCTGGAATTGCTGGGTAAGGAATCGTTGATCGTTTGGGAATCGTTGCACGTCTGGAATTGTTGAATCGCTGACCACTTGAGAATCGTTGTTTGTCTGGAATTGTTGAATCGCTGACCACTTGAGAATCGTTGTTTGTCTGGAATTGTTGAATCGCTGACCACTTGAGAATCGTTGTTTGTCTGGGATTGTTGAATCGCTGACCACTTGAGAATCGTTGTTTGTCTGGAATGGTTGTGTAACCGGAATCGCTGACCACTTGGAAATCATTGGGCAACAGGATCTGTATGCTATTTCATGTTTTGTTTAAGCAAATCAATACATATACATTACACTCAGGCCAACTTATTATTACTCTCCTCTCTTAAAAACTCACCAAAGTATATTTTTTTACAAATTCAATTTCCATAATTTTAATTTGTCACCCGGCACACGAAACATTACCAAAAAAACTTCTTTTTTTTTTTTCTCAAACTCATTTAAATTTGTTAACATTCTCAAAATTTGCCCCATTGAAATTTCTATACTTTATCTACTTTAAATCCTTCCCTATAATATATACATTTTTTTTTTCAAATTTGATACACCCTTCAAACTTAAATTTTTCAAATTCCTACTATTTATTTATTTTACATTTCTCTGCCTTATGTTTTTCCACACTATATATATACATTTCTTATTTAACATCCTAACCATTTATCTACTTTAAATCCTTCCCTATAATATATACATTTTTTTTTCAAATTTGATACACCCTTCAAACTTACATTTTTCAAATTCCTACTATTTATTTATTTTACATTTCTCTACCTTATGTATATATATATATATATATATATATTTTTTTTTTACATTATATACACTTCTTATCTAACATGCAATCCACTTAAGTTTGATATCTTATTCAATACTTAAAATATTGAAATTCTTACACTCTCTATACATTAAACTTCCCCACTCTTATCAATTTATATTTTCCTGACTTCATCATGTGTTCTCAATTGAACGTGCCATAAATATAACTCATGTACACATTTAAACTAATATACTTAAACAATTACACTATTCTCTCAAATACTATCAAGATAAGACCTATATAACTCCAAAAATTTCCGCACAATACTTTAAAATTTTCCTACAAACTGAGATGACAGAAAAAAAAACCATGTAATCATTTAATTATCATCCTACTGAAAATCTTATAACTCCCCTGCGATTCTATATTACACTATCCATAATTATACATTTTCTTTCACATATCACCTAGTTTAATCCAAAAATATACTTGGATACGGAATTTCCCGAATTCATTAAATTATTCACTTTCCCACTTAATGAAACCATACTTAAATTTTTCGTAAATCTTATCACTCACTGAAATTCTCTCAATGTATACATAATTACAAATTTTCTCTCAAATATCCTCTAACTCAATTCATATTCCATACTTGAATACCAAAATGTACATTTTCTTTTCATATATCCCTTGTAATTGAATGCAAAGTCTCCTGAATTAATTCGTTTCACCTCTTTCTCTTTTCAACTTCCAAACTTCATGTAACATTTATTCGAGTCTCCAAAGCATTCGTTCCAATGTATTTTTCCCAATTCTCCCAAGATCCTATTCCTTAAATGTTGTTTGGACACAAGGTCAACACGTCCTTGCTATTGTGTCATTTTCCCTGGAAAGCGGTCCCCTTTCTGGCCTGCGGCTAATACGGGCATTTCTTCGTGTGAGTTCCCATGGCCAATTAGCTGTACATGGCTCGTACATGTCGCCTTTTTGAAAATGGTCCATCTCGTCATCCGCCATTCTGGCCAGTGTTCAGTGGCTTATGAATTGTGTGATGTGAAAGTGCTCTACCGAGGCCCCCAAATGGATTAAAAACTCTGGAATTACCCGGATTACCTCTAGGATTATACACTTTCTGGATTAATTAAAATGCGGTTAGTGTTATTTTGTTCTTACATTCTATTTTCTTTATATATCCAAAAACTCCGTCGTCTAGCGTTCCCTTCGAAAGTTTGTCTCTCTCAAAAAAAAAATTTATATGTGTGACCATATCAAAATATATGTAGAAACGCTCTTTTTTTTTTCAATGCTTTATATTTAACCTATAATTCGCGTATGTTTATTAAAATTATCTATTCATTTTAAATTATAATTTGCGTATATTACAATTATCTATTTTCTTTGAACTGCCATTTTGATTTTTAATTAAAATTCTCTATCCATTTTAAACTCTAATTTCTTTTTATTTCAATTACCCATTATTTAGTTATTTAAATTACAACTTTTATTTTGAATTGCCAATTATTTATTTATTTAAATTACAATTTTTATTTTTAATTATGAATTATTTATTTATTTAAATTCTAATTTTTATTTTTAATTATGAATTATTTATTTATTTAAATTCTAATTTTTATTTTTAATTATGAATTATTTATTTATTTAAACTAGAAAAAAAAATTTGTTTTTCTTTTTTTTTTTATATATTTACCAATTATCTACTTATTTTAAACTATAATTCTATAATTCCTATTTCCTCACGCGTATTCATCCAACAATGGTTGATCAATCCGCTAATTAAATGCAGGGCGTGTGGAGAAAGTTTACTTTTGTTTTAAAATTTTACTGTTTTTCTTTTTCTTTTTTTCTCGATTTCCTTAAATGATATATTTATGTTTTATTTATCTCAGATTCCCCCTATTTATAGTTCCATATTTATTTAAACTTTCCCGTTCATTTAAACTTTCATCTTATTAATGTAAGAATTATTTAACATTTCCTCAATTTTTTTATTTTTATTTCACAATTTGTTTACACTTCCTTAATTAATGTAATATTTATTTAAACTTCCTTTATTTATAATCCAATATTTATTTAAAATTTGCGTTCCATCTTTCGCGTTGCATTTTGTGAATGCCGTGTGGTTTCTTTGTTACATATTTTCAAAAATTTGAATTACGGTTTGTCCGCGCTCTTACCTATGTTTAAATTTCTCTCGTGCTTTAATTGAATCAATTTAAATTTAAATTCTTTAAAGATCTCAAAGCATATCTGTGTTTCGGCCTAACCGGTGTTGGAAGAAGCACTGTGCGTGAATCAATTGTACTGTTTATACCGTCCCCTTGTGAATTTCCCGCTGATTCATCCTTCCCCTGAACGTTTTCCTGTTCCGTCTGTATACAACCCCCGTCTATCCGTGTTGGTCCGGGGCCGGCGGGATTTCTTCTTCTTATCGGGCCTAGATGCAGGTTTCGTGACGTCACAACTTACATCCCATCCACGGCGTTTACACTTTGCTCCAGTTCTTAAGTAAAAATGATTTAATTGAATAAATATAACGAAAACAAATTATAAATATAAAGAAGGAATATAAGTAAGATTGTAAAGTAAAAAAACACTGAATATTTCCGTAGTTACGAGTTTTTTTTTTCTTTTCTTCTAAACGATTCAATGCCAGGTTTTAACCTTTTGAATTTTATTTTTTCATAAAATTCATTTACTTGAGAAATCTGGCTTTTGTTCTTAAATAACCTAATGCACAGAAACACAATATGACCTCTTATATATATATAATAATGCTTTTGGGCAGAGTTAATTAAATTTCTAATTACATAGTTCTCCTAAAACATTTTTGTAATAAGATCTTTCAAAAGTTTTAACTGTCAGATTTACATAACATATATCCTAATATACATACATACTTAATAATAATATTTAATAATTAATATGTTATTAATAATTATTTAATACTATTAATTAATATAATATTAATACTTATAGTAATATACATACATACTTAATATATATATATATATACTTAATAATAATACATACTTAATAATATATATATACTTAATAATAATATGCATACATACTTAATAATATTATACATATATAATAATGCAGACATTAGATTTATATTTTAAGCGTCAATAAGTGATCACGCCCATTATGAACGACTATTTCGGAAGTTACATTTGTAATTGACAGCAGGGTTGTGATATAAAAATATTTATTTTTTGTTATTGTGCACTTTCAGATTAAATTGAAATCCCTGTTTTGGTAAAATGAAATGTAGAGATTAGATGAATGACAGGAAAAGACAGTAGTCTCAAATAGTAATAATTTAAAAAAAACTAAAAAATCGCTTTCGGGTTATACGCTTTTTTACAACAGAAATAATTTAATAAATTTGAATAAATCGGTTAAATATCAAATACAATACTGTATTACAATGACAAACTATTTTACTAAACTTATTTTAATAGCTTAAATCTTACCTGTTTTTTTTTTTTTTTTCAGCGAAAATAATTTTAGACGTTACTTATTGACAGACGATTTTTACCAGTGATATGAAGTTTTGAAAATTCTACTTTTAACACTTTAAGGTTGCTGAGTGTTGTCATCTGCATTTTAATGAAACAATAATAAGCTAAATAATCCACGAAAAGTTTTCGGAGCCAATATGAATTTCAGTTTTTCCAAAAAAATTATGAAATTCAGATTTTCTTTTGTAATTACAAAAATGCATGTAAAAAAAGCAAAAAAAAAAAAAAACCCAATGATTTGTGTATTTCACATTTTTATATTTAATACACATGTGCATAAAATAAATAAAACCATTGGTTTCCAGTCTCTTTGGAGGTCAGATGATTGAAAGAATAAAGTTACATTATTCATTAATTGATAGTACTGTAGCAAATTCTCAATTTTAATCTTGCCTTTTGCTACGACAATATGACAATTGCCCATAGACCATTTACAAATTGCAGATCAATGATTCCTTTTTGACTCACTAATAAAAAATCAAAACACGTACACAAAAAGAACAAGATAACGTAAAAATTTTATTTACATGAAATTTTCTGCACATTTACTTTTTTAATTACTTACACCAAAAAATGTGAGGGTGTATAATCCATGAATTTTTTTTTTTTTTGGGGGGGGGGGGTACCAAAAATTTTAGGGGGGTGCAACAACAATCCGCAAAAATGTCTAACTCTACACTTTACATATATAAATCGAACAATTGTTTATATTGACAACAACAAACCTTACTAAGAAAAATTTCATTATGCTAATGCATAAATAAGAAAACATGTATTTGCATTCTACTTATTCCATTAAGGTATGTTTATTTATACCTTTGAAAAGTTGGAAATGATATAATTTTCATTTTCTACTTCATTTTGTATTTCAAAATTTACAGCTTTTGTATTCTGAAATTGTTTCTCTGAATTTACATTCATTGTTCAGCGATTTCCATCAGCTTCTTACGTAGCAAAAATACTCGTTCAACGTACGAATTTGACGTTGGATTTGAAAAAATTACGCTACATAAAATCTTGACATCCATAAATCTAGTTCTAGATCACTTCTAATCATGTTCTAGATTTTAAAAATACACTTAAAAGAAAACCCCCTTCGGTGATACGTTCGTTAGACCTATACTGCATGTGCATCACTTTGAGTATCTTGAAAAAAGTGGACAAATTGATTACATTTTCCCTTAAATATTAGAAATTAACAACACCATGCATTATTATTATTACCTAGATTAATAAAAATATTAACGATATAGCTTACTTTATTAGGATACATCTGTATCTTCGTCAATATTTACACGATCATACTTTCAAACACATGCTGTAAGTTGCAAATTGAGGGATGTACTTTATGACGTCACGAGCTACAGCAGCGCCGCAGGCATAGGCCCGATAAGGAGCAGAACTAATCCCGCCGGCCCCGGTTGGTCCCTCTTGTGTATCTCGTTCTATTTCTGCAGCCTCTTTATCCGTGTTTCCTTCAATTTGTGTAGAGTCCCTCTGTTCTGCAAGTTTCAAATTCTCCTGCATTTCTAGCGTGATATGTCTGTCAGAGTTCCCCCCCGTTGAAAGAAT
Source organism: Amaurobius ferox (assembly GCA_951213105.1). NCBI lineage: Eukaryota > Metazoa > Arthropoda > Arachnida > Araneae > Amaurobiidae > Amaurobius > Amaurobius ferox. Next base: position 16,325,201 of record OX578147.1, read on the forward strand.
GTTTGCGTTCGGAGAGTCTTTTGTAGGGATGATTGCATTCTCTTGTGCGCTCTGAGTTGTTTCGTTTTGCACTTCTGCGGTAACTGGTTTCGCGGATTTAAGAGTAAGAGTGTTTCCGTTAGGATGCTGTGGCATCGCGCTGTGCGAACGGGTTTGACAAGACTCTCTGTACTGTCCGTTTGCTATTTCCTCCTCCAACATGATAAACGGAATATTCTCATTTTGACTCCTGACTTCCTTTAGTTCCGGTTTTGGTTCAGAGTTTTGTTGCGTGTTTTTAGGAGTTGGAAGGAGAGGTGACTTGTATTTGTTTATGCAAGGTATTTTTAGATGGGGCTTGCGGTCGGGTAACGTCCTCAATCTGTTTATGTGGGCTTTTATGATTTTAGAATTTGGTTTGTCACACAGTTTTATTTCATATATAAATCTATTTATTCTATTAATTACCCGATAAGGTCCGTGTGGTTCCCTCTTTTATATTTATTATTATTTTCCATGAATACCCTAGACCCGATTTCCAAATCCCTGAATTTAGCTCTCTGGAGTTGTTGACTTTCTTGGCGTTCTTTCGCGAGAATTAAATTTTTATTTGCCTCCTTGAATGCGTTATTCATCACTGTTATTTTTTTTGATATGTAATCCTGATATGTTGTTTCTGTATTATTTTCTGTTACATTAGTTTCAAAAAAGGTTGGAAGGTCTCTTCCAAAAAAAAGAAAGTTTGGTGTTTCTTTGGTGCTTGAATGTACTGTTGCGTTGTAAACAGCTACGTGGCATTGTACTGCAGTATCCCAGTATGGAGAATTCTCCGCTAATGTCGCTAAGGTGTGTTTCAATTGTTTGTTAGTAACCTCCACTATACCGTTAACCCATGGCGAACGTACCGATGCTATTCTGGCAACTATTCCGAGTTTTTCTGTCATAATTTGGTGTATACTAGATGTAAACTGAGAGCCTGCGTCCGATAACACTGTCTTAGGACATCCCCAATTCATAAAGTAATTTAAGAGTCTATCAGCAACCGTAGTGGCCGTTATATCCGGGATTGGAAACATTTGTATATGTTTGGAGAAGTGGTCTACCACCGATAACACATATTTATTATTTGAAGTGCTAGTTTGAAATGGTCCGCAAATGTCTGTCGACAAAATTTGCACGGGCCCATCAGGTATAGGGTTTCTTCCCAGGGGAACGGGCTGATTTTTTCCCTTTTTCTTTCTACACTGTTCGCAGGATGTAATAAAATTTTGTGTGTCACTGTACATACCCGTCCAAAAATATCTGTCCGATAAGAGTTTATAAGTTTTATCAATCCCTGCATGTGTTACGTGTATAATCGCTAAAATTTCTTTCTGTAAATTTCTGGGTATAACTATAGTTTTGTTCAAATTGTCTCTCCAAGGTCTGTCCTTCCAGTTTCCTACGTGCATTAATAAATTAGTTTCCTCGTCAATATATAATGTGTCATAATGTTTACCCTCTTTAAAATTCCGATTTTGTAAATTTTCTCTGATTATTTTTAATTTCGGATCTTTAATTTGTTCATCTAAAATTCTATCTAATGCCGGGATTTCTGTTATTGTGTTTATCTGTGCAATATAGACACTATCCTCATTCACATATCCATTTCTTTTCACCGTGTTTTCTCCCTTAATTTGTTCTATCAGGTTAATTTCTCCCCTTGGATTCTCAATGTTTTGTTTTCTCTCATTCTGCTCTGTTTGTTTACTTTCAAAATCATCTCTACTTAAAAAATCCGCTAATAAATTATCTTTACCCGGGACGTGAATAAATTCATAATCGTATTCAGATATGTCTAAAAGCCACCTCTGTAATACGCTGGGTGGGTTTTGTATTTTTAAATGCTGTCCCAAAGGTAAATGGTCAGAAAGCACAAAAAACTTTCGTCCGAAAAGAAAATTCCTAAAAAATTTCATTCCCTGATGCATAGCTAATAATTCAATTTTCATGGCCGGATACTTTTGCTCCTGTATCGATAATTTCCTGCTAAAATATGCAATCGGTTTTAAAATCCCATCTCTGTATTGTAAAAGAGCGCCTCCTATGGACTGAATGCTGCCATCGATATTCAGATAAAAGTCTTTGTCAAAATCTGGCTGTATAAGTAATGGTTTCTTGAAAAAACATTCTTGGAGTTCCTGAAATGCCTCCTCACATTTATTATCCCATTTAAATTTATTATCCTTTCTTGTTAAGTCTGATAAAACCGCGGTTAATTGAGCATAATTTTTTATTGAATTTCTGTAAAAATTACAAATGCCTAAAAATCTTTTTAATTTTCTTAAAGTTTTTGGTACTGGAAATGAAGTGATTTTGTTTATATTTTCATCTGTTGGTGTAATGCCTTTTTGACTAATTTCAAATCCTAAATATGCTACTTTTTCTACAAAAAATTTACATTTGCTGGGTGTCAGAGTTAGGTTGTATTTTCTTAATTTATCGAATACTAATTTTAATTTATGTATTAATTCTGAATAAGAGTTAGCCGGGATTATTATGTCGTCGATGTAAGCTTGTATGTTTTCCTCTCTTAAGTCCGCTAAAATGGTATCCATAACCTGTTGAAAAATTGGAGCGGAGCTTACATGTCCAAAAACGAGTCTTTCAAATTGGTAATTGCCATAGGGCGTTGTAAAAGCAAATAATTCTTTTGTGTCTTCAGGCAAAACCAGTTGGTTGAAAGCACTATGAAAATCCAGTTTCGAAAAGTATCTATGTCCGGCTAATTTAGTTATAATTTCATTCACACGTGGAATTTTGTAAGGAAACAGAGTGGATATGTTATTAATTAATCTCAGATCTAAACATAAGCGGTACTCTCCACTTGTTTTACGCACTAAAATCATCGGCGATGCAAAATTTGATTTTGTTCTGGCAATTATCCCTGCTTCTTCTAACTCTTTTAATTGACTTTTTGCGGTATCTTGCAGTGCGTACGGAACGTCGTATGGCCTGGAACGTATTGCGTGGTCATGTGCAAGCTTTATCACCGGTTTTACGATGTCAGTCGCTCCTAAAGTTTTTAATGATTTTGAAAAAACGTCCGAATATTGCATTACAAATTTGAGGAAATCTTGTTTAACGTTTGGGTCCATGTGGTCCGTATTAAAATCTTCTGTTTTCAAATCTTTTTTCCTTTCGGCAATTATCTCCGGTTTAGCCTGTATTAAATTTATCATCTCTTCGTATTTATGTGTCCGTTCACTAATTTCTGGTTCTTTAATGTCCTGTTGTTGTATCGTAAAATCTGTTGTAATGTTCCCTAAAGCCATGTTTTTATTTAATGTAATTGTCGCATTCGTGTTATTCTGAACTTCAATTTTAATTTTGTTCTCATTCATGTGATATATTCCATAATTACAATGTATGATTTTTCTTTGGGTTCGAACAAAACCTCTGTTCCATTTTCTAGACTTTCCTCACTATATACTACAACATTCTCCCTCGAATTAGGTTTGATTTGTACTTTTCTTAAAATTTTGGCTAGATTCGGTTTTTCCTGTATTATCTCATTTATTTGTCTATCAATTTGCCTATCAGAATTTAAAATTATTTCTATGTCGCCTATCTTCAGAATGTTCTTTTGTGTATTCAAAATGGCTTGATTTTTCTGTAAAAAGTCAAAACCCAATACTCCCTTGAATTTTTGTGTAAATTTTGCTGTTGTGACAAAAAAAATGTGTTTGAACTGTTTTCCCTGAATTTTGAATGGAATTTCCACAGTCTTTATATACTCAATACTATGTCCTGTTAAAGTTGATATTGTAACACTCCTTGACACATATTTAATTTTGACATTATCTTTAATTTTATTGAACAATTCTAATGATAATACACTAACGCTCGCTCCAGAGTCTATCATGAGTTCGCTTTGTATATTTTTAAATTGAGCTATTATTGTTGGCAATTCTGTTTTTTCAATTTGTTCTCCTACAGATGCAATCGTTTCCTCATGTTTTTCAATACTTTCATCGTTATGTATCTCCAATTTCTTATTTTCTGTTTGTACAGGAATTTCAATTTTTCTCGGGAACTTTACCCTGTAATTTTTCTCTCTTTGTAAGTTATTATTTAAAGCTCCCACAATTAGTTTAAATTATCTCTTCTATTAGGGAAATTTCTGTATCCAAATCTTGTATTCATCTCTCTTCCATCGTTCCTTTGCACACCCGTTTCTCTGATTCTGTTTTGGTTTGACTCGTCCCTATTATATCGTTATTCCCTAGCAAATCTACTTTGTGTAGGGGGTGCTGCATAGTAATTTCTGCTCTGTTGATAGTTTCCAAAGGCGTGGTTTGGCCTATAATCGTATGTGTCCGGCTGGGAGGAGTAAGTTCTGTGGTCATCATACGGCTGGGTTTGAAATGAGTGGGGAGGAGACTGTATTTGATTATGCCAATGTGATCTCGCGTTGTTTATGTTTTGACTCTGTGTTTGCTTAAATTGATCAGCTTTGTATATTCGGCATTCTCTCATGAAATGTCCCTGTTTATTACAGTAGTGACATGTTACTGGTTTTTTTGTTTGTGTCGTGGGAATTTGTACTTTTTCTTGGATTTTTAATGTGTTTATTTCTTGGGTAATTGAATTTAAAATATGTGCGTTAAATTCCTGTTGCTCTTTGCGGAGCGTCTCAATTTCTTGTCTATAAGTAGCACTATTTACATTTGCCGTTATCGCAGCTAAATTTGCCTGTTCCAAGTTTGTGGCTATTTTTACAGCTTCATCAAAATTTTGTGCATTCGTTTTTATTATTTCTCTCTGGAATTCAGGTGTTACTGCCTCTAAAAATTTACTTAACCTTAATTTATCCATAATCTGTTGTGTCGCTTCACTGTGCTCTGTGTCGCCAATATAATTTAAAGTTAGTGTTGTTATTCTGTGTGCCAGCTGCTTAATCGTTTCTCCCTGTGTCTGTTTTGCGGTCGTGAAAAGGATCTGATTTGTTGTAATGTTCGGTTTTTCTGTAAAGAACTCTAATAAACTATCCCTAAATTTTTCGAAAGATGTTTCCCTTCTTAATTCTTGTGACCCTATATAAAATTTTCTTGCATTCCCTCTTAACCGAGATTTCACAATTGCTAACTTTTCCTCCTCTGACCAATCCCCCAAGCTGCTTAAAGATTTGATCTGGTCAAAAAAAATTTCTACATCATTCTCTATGCCATTGCATTCCCCTAATAAGTGTATAAGTCCTGGTAACCTACCCCTCGTTGTTGGACTCTCTCCGCTTTCCGCCATTCTAAATTTCACTTTCTCGAAAAGAAAAAAAAAATTCTATATCTAAAATTATTTCCTTTTCTTACACCTCAAAATGTTCCCCCAAAATATTTAAATACAATATCACATAAATTCAAAAACATAATTCTAATCATTTCACTATCTACGCATGCAAATACTTCAATCCTCATAATAAACTCCTAAAATATTACACAAATATTTATATAATTCAAAAATTTCTTAAAAGCTTCAAGTTCCCTAATAACTATATTTTCACATACAATATGGCATGTCTCATTAAGAACACATAATGATTCACTATTCTGTTTGCTTCTCATACTGTGAAATAAATTTTTTTAAATTTACTTATATTTATTTTAATTTTAAAATTCTTTCTTTAATTTAATCCTTATTTTACACAAAAAAAATTTTATTCAATATTTTCATTTTTCATTAATTCCAAATATTTTTATTCTTCATTAAAATTTAAATTCTGGCATATAACTGGTCTACAACAGCAAAGTCGCCAGAAGGGTGAAATAATTTTGAATCCAGGTTTGATTGGTCATGAGCACCAATATGATATGGGTGCGATAATTTTGAGTCCAGGTTCGAAACTGGTTTAAACGGCACCAAAATGATATGTGAGTCATCACACGTCAGGTATTGACGCTATATAGACCGATCTCGTAAAGTGGAGTAAATTAAAATACATCTAATAAGAAACTAAAAATGAAGAGACAAATTTTAAAACAGAAGTAAATAAACATTTATTTATGCGATAACCATTACTAATATTTGATAAATTCAACAATTCCACAATGATAAATTCAATTTGATAAATTCAACAATTCCGTGTTCATGCGGAGTACGATCACGTTAAACATGTGGGTCCGAAAGTCCTTCCGAGAGGTTGGTGGTAGGGGAAGGAGGGTACGGTCCCTGTGGATGCCTCCCCCACTGGGTTCCGGTCGGAATTGGGTGGCACTTCCCGACCGTCCAAACAGTTACCTTACACCTTTCTGGTAGGTCGGACGGTCTGGGTTTCAACAACAACAACAATGCATGTTTAATACTCCAGACCTCGTATCAACTCATCTAATTTTACAATCATGCCGCGGAACCAATATTTCAAATCATATACTGATAGATCTCCTTTATCAACATCTGCCTTGCGTGAGGCATACATTACACAATGGCATAATTAAATTTAATAAAACCTTTTTGTCACTCTTAACACTAGTCTTAATTAATGAGGAGAGAGGGTGAGAGCATATTGAACAAATTGACCTTCGTGCAAAATACATGTAAAGAAATTGCCTACCTCTGGCATCGTCGTCGACGGAAACTTGTCGTTGGCGGGAATCGGACCTCTCCGATCGGACTTCTCCGTGTCTCCTTGTCGCTCTCTCTAGCGACCACCTTTCCGCACTCACAAAATTCAACTCTCTTCTCCATTTTTCAAATTTTAAAAGTTTAAGTCTATCTTCATCTCTCCCCTCTCTTTTAGGCCCCCAGACTCTCATTGGTTCCGTAAATACATAACTCCGCCTTCCGGCTATCTAACTGGCCGAAGCCCCCCTTGAAATATCAGATATTTGAGTATTGTCTTTTTCGTGCAGAAAGTTCTCACGGACATTTTCCCATGTCCATCAGGAAGTTAATTGACTTCTCGGGTCAAGAGGTTCAACCCCTTCCGTCTGATATAGTACCTAGTGATGACGTGAATACGAGAAGCACCCTTTTTCACCCTCGAACTACGTCCGGTCCAGCTGTGTTCAAGGGAACGTTATATGAATTGTCTCGCTGTATGAGGGACCATCTTCTTAGATCCCCTTCCACTTTCAAAATAGCAATGTTATATTGGGAATTGAAAATTACAATATAACAGGACCCTCCTCCTGCTGCACTTGCTGCACCTCTCCGATCTGCCGGTGAACCCCCAATTTATAACTACTATCGGAGACTTATTGAGTGATGTAGTACATCTTTTTGTCGGTAGCGCCTCTTTATCCTTGAGCGTTTGATTTACTTAATAAAGATGACAGGATTTGCAGCACGAATGACTACTACTATAATAATTTTAAATTATGTTTTAATTGTACATTATTACTTTACAAAATATATTATATACAGAGGATATTATATAAATGGAGTTCTAATCAAGAGTTCGACTATTAACTTCAGAGGAAGTGAAAGTCTTTTATCTCTCAAACGGCGATTCATCACAGATATTCAACAAAAACTTCACTACAAATTCTGAATTTTAAGTTTCTTGTATTATATAATCAGTACGAAGAATAGTCATACTGCAAGTCAATTATAAAATATCCCAAAACTAACAACATTATTAAATATTTTAAAATATTTGCAGGAAACTGAGTAATTTAGGACAACAATTTAAATACACTAGGCAAATGCAATGAATGACACAAGCTAACCTGATAAAATATACATTTTAAACATTGATATTAAATACTTCACAATTATTTAATAAAGCTTAATTTTACAAGTGCCTGGGCAGTTTTCTCAATTAATGTGACAACAATAAAATTTTAAAACTAGCTGAGAAAACTCTAAAAAAGTTTGTTGACGTTATAATTAGCAACAAAACAATTTAGAATCCAGTTAACTTTAATTGAAAAGAAATTTAGACAACAAGGAATAATATAATTTATATATTTTGAATAGCATATATTTGAAATGACATGAGAAGAAGCAGGAAATGGTAAGCACTTACTTCTAAGGAACATCTACACTCTGTATTTCGATATTATTTATATCCAATGCATGACGATAAAAGTAATAAGGTATTTCCCTGATTTGAAACGGATTTTGCATAAGAAATTATCACACAAAACACAATATTGGAATAGTGTTTTTAAAGAAAAAATATCCCTTGACTGTTATATCCACCACGAGCCACACGATCCAACTATTCAATGATTTTCTTCTTTGTGTGGGCTGCTGGAGAGAGTTTTCCAGAAAAGGTCAGGCGAAATTTGAAGGCCACACTACGCGTTTCATTTTTTTGGAGGGGGGGGGGATTGTGCTTCGGCTTCTACTCTCGTCGGTGATGGCTCATGGCGATCAGCATTAAAAGTAGAGAACACTTCGTAACAGTGATGAAAAGATCTACAGCTCAGTGTTTGTAATGTTAAATTATACATTTGCAGCACTGTAAATTGTACATCCGGATGACAACATCTAAAACTATTTAGTACCCAATTAACTTATATTTTACTCAACTCTAAGTTAAAAGTTATCAATATTGATAGCATCCTCAATAAGCAATATTGTCCATATATTTAAATATTTTAATAATAAATTCATCAATTTAGCATCATTTTCATTGATTTACCGTCATTTTTATCAATTTGGCGACATTTTCGTTAATTTGGTAACATTTAAAAAAGTGATTTTGTAGAGATAAGTGTTTCGCATTTTTTTATGCTGGATTTTTTGTTTCATTCCAGGTCACATATATAAATTTTACAAAGATTATATTTCCGTTATTAAACAAATATAAAAAAAAAATGAAATAGTACTTTTACTTCAATAAATAAAAAATACTGAATCCTTCGGGATAGCGGGATTGAAGATTTTTCGATCCTGTAATCCCGGCATTGAAACTGATCTACGAGATTGCAATTCCTAGATCGTAACGAAACTTGGCATGAAGGTACGTGTCAGCCAGATATGCAAATGATTAGAACTACAGTGTGATTGCGTAATATCACCAGAGGGCGTTGAACTTCTTTCTCCTTCGCGCAGAGAAAAAGGTACGCAGAGGATTTTAGCCTATATTTAATCAGTTGCAGTACAGAGGGATGATTTTTCATTAGAGATGCAGTTACGACAATATGTTCAGCAATATGATAAGGTAATATGATCAGCAATATGATAAGGTAATATGATCAGGAATATGATAAGGCAATATGATCAGCTATCAGAGTTCGAGAGGCGAAGAATCATCGGTATGATGGATGCCGGGTGGTCAGCTCGGCGTGTAGCCCGCCACCTAGGCCGTTCTGACTTCACTATGAGGAGATGTTGCGACAGAGAGAAATCGCATACACGGCAGTCAGGGTCGGGTTTCACCTCTGAAAGCAGCTATTGGAGGTCAGGGCTCAGGAAGCCCTCAGCAGGAAGACCGTCACATCACCCGACACGCACGCACAGCGCCAACTGCATCATTGTCCGCCATTCGGACACAGGCAACAAAAAATCTCTAACCGTAAAGAAAAGAAGCTTCCGTAGACCCAATGTAAACACCCGTATCGCGATTGGTAACGTCCTGTCATGCAGGAAAAGCAACGTTACAGGACGAGAATCCGGGATGAAAGAAGGATTCTTCATTGTTTCTTCTCGGTTTTTTTTTTTTTTTTTTTTTTTTTGACTTTGATATTCGTATGACAAGTGGTGCAATTTAAATGGAAAAATATTTTCATTTACATAAAGACTTTTTAAAGCAAAATAAAAAAAATTTTAATGCGTTTTTATATCTCCAGTTACATTCAAAATAAGAATTTAAATTTGTATGCTTTTTCCTTGCATAAATTTCTTCTTTATCATTAAAAGATATTACGGTTAAATAAAATTAGATTTTATTTTATTTTGTATGCATGATCTTACAAAAAACTTTTACACTCAAATTCAAGTGCACTCTTATATGTAATATTAATAAAATAGAAATTATAAATGCACTTACCTTTGACATGATCAGGTAAAACAAATAAAGAGTAAGAAGTTCCACAATTTTTTTTCACACTAAATATTATTTTCGCTCTACAGATATATTTTATTCTCAGATTTTATTTCACAGATATATTTTATACTCTTCATAGAAGATAATTTTTGTAAATTTTAATAATACAACTGCAATTTATAAGTTGCAGATGAAATGTTTTTAAGAAAGAAACTCTTCTATATTTTACATATTTCTTTCAGATAAACTCTTTTAGCAGAAGTGTAACTTAAACTACAGAAATTAAGGAGAAAAAAAATACTCCTGTAATAATTGTAAAATCAATAATGGTTCCTACCAGGAAAAAAAAACGTCCTATAAAAATAAATTAGACAAAGAAAATAATGAAACATGAGTAAAGCTAAGCAAAGTTTAATCAAACAATTTTTATTTACACATATTCATTATATAAACACATTTGCATAAAAAGAAAATCACAGTTTAAATAATCTAAAAGTATTTTATTTCTAATGTTATCTGCTTCAACACATCCAGCAAATCAGCCTGAACAGACAAAAAATTAAGTATAATTCTATATCAAACAAGCTAATCAACTGGCTTATGTCAAGCTAATCAATTGGATTAGTAAAATCAAAAGTTCTAAGTATACAAATATAATCATGATAAGGATCCTAAACGACAAGATGCTTTATTTCTAAAGGTGTTTATTGCGATTATATATGCATATTAAATAAAACAATAGATTAAATACTTTTAGGATCGAAATATTTCACGTACCTTTTGTGTTTGCAAGAAACTCAGCAAATCGGTCATTTTAAGACAATTCCAATCGGAAAATCAAATGTACACAGCTCAGAATTGTAATACACGATTAAATACATGTCAACCATGTTGTTGTTGTTGAGACCCAGACCGTCCGACCTACCAGAAAGGTGTAAGGTAACTGTATGGACGGCCGGGAAGTGCCACCCAATTTAGACCGGAACCCAGTGGGGGAGGCATCCACAGGGACCGTACCCTCCTTCCCCTACCACCAACCTCTCGGAAGGACTTACGGACCCACATGTTTAACGTGATCGTACTCCGCATGAACACGGCGGCATTTGTGGCAGCGTGCAAATCTAGCGCGCAAACCACGGGGATACCGCACCCGAGATGGCCAACAGCACGCGGCGTTCCGAGGTGGTCACCCACCAAGTACTAACCGCGCCCGATGCTGCTTCACTTCGGTGATCTAACGAGAACCGGTGTTTTCAGCACGGTACGGCCGTTGGCCCCTATGTCAACCATGTAAATGAAGTGACAAAAATATGAAATTAACAACTTAAAATTGTAAATAAAGTCGGCCCACGTGGTAATACAACACACAAACACAATGACATGCGAAAGAAATAACCCATTTCCTTCCCCTCCTTGACAAAGAATCTCTTTCCATCACCCAAGATGCATTGCGCGAAATCAGACCAGCGCTCATCCAGAAAGGATTTTACTCGAAGGAAATACCCCTGTACGGTTATTTCTCCTTTTAGCATCTCGTTGGCAGTTGGCAGACGGAGATAGTCAAGTGTTAAGCCAATCTTACCCCGTCTCACTTTCACTACGGGTTCCTGTGTCTGTCCGTACCATCACGATGCGCCTAGCTGAAGAGCATTTGGTATCGTGCCGCCCATTACGTGTTCTGCCAATGACACTCACCCATCGTCGCCTACGTTTGGAATGATGTCGCGCTCGATGGGATTGGCTCGCAACCGAATGGAACCAGGTCGTCCTCAACGACGAATCGGGATTCAATTTGGGCAGTGATGACAACTGTGTACGTGTGTGGAGGCCCCGTGGTGAACGCCTCAATCCTGCCTTCGCTTTACAGCGACACAACGCTCCCACAGCTGGTGTGATGGTATGGGGTGCCGCCGAATACGACACCCGGTCACCTTGAATCCATGAAACCATGACAGTCCAGCGGTACGTTCGTGACATCCTTCAGACACACATGACAGGGCTCCCAAGAGGCATTTTCCAACTTGACAATGCTCGACCACACATAGCAAGGGTGTCATAGGAATGCCACCCTTCCCCTGCCTGCCCGATCCACAGAATTGCCACCGATCAAGCATGTCTGGGATCACTTGGGACGACAAGTTGGACAGCCTACGAGTTGGTTGAACTAGAGGCGCGTTTGCAACAACTGTAGAATGAGATGACGTAGGACACTATACGGGATCTGTCTGTCTCAATGTTTGCCCGTATTGCATCGTGTATTCATGGTCAGGTGGACCAACAAGGCAGAAGAACATCCATTCATTTGCAGTTTTTCCTGTAATAAATTATCCTTCTGCTTTGATTTTGTAATCACTTACTTATACATCAACGTTGCACTCACATATATAAAATTTCGTTCGATTTCGATAACCCTTTCTTGGTGCTCAAATTTTTACGGCAAAGAGTGTATATTCAATTTTCTACTTTTAGAAACACATACAGTTTAACAAGAAAGACATACATTAAACGCATACAGTTTTATATCACACTTGCCACACTATGGAGAAGCAAGATAATTATATTTAGCGGAATGAACATAATAAATATCTCATAAAACAGTTTGAAGACTTACCCAAATTAAAATTTGAAATAAAAAAAATACCGAGTATATTTATTCAATTTTCATTTCAATCTTCATACGCAATAAGCAATACATTACTTGAAAAGAAAAACTACATGTCCAAAAGCTGTTACCTATTCTTGGAAACATTATTTGTAGCTGAGAAAGGAGGTTAGTGTATTACTGGGGCAGGAGGGTTTGCAGAGAAACAATATATATAGACGAACAACTCCACCTCCTCGATACCTCCTTATCTTCTGCAACCATTTTCTCTACGTAAGGAAGAATTTGGGAGTGCAAGACAATAAGCAGGCATACATTGCTGTATCTGTAACTTAATAAAATTTCTATATTTTATTTTCTTCTATGAACTGATTTGTTAAACTTTCATCATTTTAGGGCAGATATTATGCTATTATTCACTTTCATACAATTAAAATTAAATATTTATTTTTGATTTTTTTCTTTCAGCTATCCAACATATCCAGAGAATCAGTCATAATATAATTTTTCATCCAACTAATTAAGAAGTTCACTTACTTGATGATTTTAAGAGCAGTATGCTGTCGTTGAAAGAAATTGCAGTCGTAAAACTTTCTGTTGAAATATGCAATGCCCCTCAGTTGAAGAAGGAAATACTTTGCGCACCTGGCTCGGACTATGATGCGAATAGATCAAGGCATCAAAACCGTTGTTGGCCCCTAAAATGTCAATGGGACGAATTGGTGGAAGAAAAAGCAGGAATCATATTAGAAAACTTAGGCGTATTGAAAAGACTACACGAAAAAATAATAGGCATTGTTCTTTCAGTCGGATTGCGGATATTGTCTTGGGCAGAATATCACGAAAGGGCTCTCGGATTTTCGCGTATGTATAGCTTTAACTTTCTAAACGGATCATTTTTCACAACACGTGGGATCGTAGATCGCAAAAAAGCGGCAGAAGAATTGATGAATGACAAAAGTCTGAGCATTCAACAGAAGTATAAATTGGCTCTTCTTTATTGCATGAATAATCATATTCCCAACTTGTACAAAGAAATGGCAGAAAAAGATAAAGATGAATTTTATGATTCTGAAAATCCAAGTAGGATCAAGCAACCGCAGTTTGTAAAGTTTTGGTCTTATTATCTTAAGGATGAGGTAGATAAATTAAAAGGCGATGCAGATCCTAATTTATATATGCTTGAGATGGCCGTAAAGAGTGGAAACAAAGATGTGGTTGAATATTGCTTAGAGAAAACAAATTTGTTGAGAGATGAAGCTCTAATATATGCTGCACTGCAAGCAGTCAGAAATTACTCAACAGTAGAGAATGATTGGTGTATTTTTACAGATTCTCGTGTATATAATGATGGGACAGATGGCAAGTCGAGGTATCGTTATTGGAGTGAACCGTGGATACCGAGCCACTATTATGTTGATATTTTGTGTTTCCTCTTCTCGAAAATGAGTCAGGATGCACAGAAAGCATTTTTAAAAAAAGACATTGAAGGTCTTGAGTATGAAAATAATTCTCGTAACTCTCATACACGTTCGAGAGTATTAGAATATTTTCTGAACTGGCCGTACCAAGATTACTTTATGAAAACTGTAAAATTGATGTGGGAATTTTTACCAGAGAAAAGTTTTGCAGATCTTATAAAGAGCTTTTCTCGTAAGATTGGTACTTGCAAAGGATATTACAATCACGGTGAAGAAAAATGTTACAACTACAGAGAGCTTCTGACAAAGTTTTTGGAGGAAATTCCTGAACCAAATAACATAAATATTATTAGAAATTCTGAAATCGTACCTGTACATGGTGAAACTGAATTACCAACTGCGGGTCTCATGTTAATGCCCTACTTATTTGGCCACAAACACTATACTGATGAAGATGATATAATCATCGGTTTGATATTAAAGAATGCAACTCAAGAAGAGAAAGAGAGAATTATATCTTCTGAAGAAGGAATATTTATGTGCATTCAGCTAATGAAAAGAAAGAGTTGGGAGTTTCTTGATAAAGTTATATCAATTTGTTATACCTCTAAAGAGGAAGTAAGTAAGTTTAAAAGACTGTTGAGCTTCAGGGAAGAAGCAAAGTATGTCTGCATTGATTTAATAACAAATGATGAATATCATGCATTTGAGTCTTTTATAAAGTGGAGTCCTTTATCTGATGTGGAAATACATAAACTTAAGGAAAATAGTATTTTTTCAGAGTATGGAAGAAAGGCATGTTTGAGCATAATTTCATCTGATAAAAAATTAGCACCTGTTGATGATGTAATTAGGCGGTGTGTTTCTTCTGAAGACAGAATAATGGGATTTAAGAAAGAACTACTGTCTTGTCTAAAAGGAATGCAAAAATGCGTCGAATTGCTAGCTGCAGATCATGTAGAAATTGCAAATGAGTTTATCAAGTGGGGACATCTTTCTGACGAAGAGGTTATACAGTATAAGAAAAATGTGGCCAATGGAATAGGAAGAAAAGTTTGTGAAAACTGGATATGTAATGATAAGCTTTTTGACTATGAATTACCTGTATTTCCCAGTCACTTCTTTTTTTATGATCATATTACAAACAATTTGAATTCCAAATTTTCAATCAAAGGTGGTTGTAGGTGGGAAAAAGTGGAGAAACTGTTAACTTGGTGTTTCCTCTCGGAAAATGAAGTAAATGATTTTAAAAGAACTCTTATGATGAAAGATGGTACTCGCAATCCCCTAGTGCATATGCACTTTCGCCTAGTGTCCGCTAAATTGTGGAAAGACGTGGAAACATTATTTGCTTGGTTCGATTTATCTGCTAAAGAAATATGGGAAGTAAAGAAAGAAACCATTTTATCTCGAGGATTTATGACCTGGAGTATGATCGACTTATTTAATTCTCTGATCTCTTTCGATGGCCCAAGACGGGATGATATGAAGCAATTCTTTAGATGGTGCTTAGCAGATGAAGATGATATTCGCGAATTCAAAAATAAATTTGATGAAGAGTATGGGTACAAACGTTTTGAAGAGCTTGGAGAAAATATTTCAGAAAAAGTAATGAATAAGTTGAATGAATTTTATTTGTTTCTTGAGGATTTTGCGAATAACTTATGAAAACATAAAGAAACGCAGTGTTCAAAATCTTTCTTCAGAATTTCGAAAGCAAATAAGAGGAAATTGCTGGAAATAAAATAAAAATATGCATATGTATACATTGTACTGTGTCAGCTTTTCTTAAATCAAGTTTACATTTATATCTTGTCTTTTTTTTATACTGTTATACACACCGATAGATGAGATCACTGCAGTCCCAGAACCAACCAATAGTGATGCATTCCCAAAGCTTGTAATCACGTTCTAATATCAGCATTAGTGGAATGCGTTCGTTCTTATCAGCACTCATCCGCAGCCAGTAACTCATGATTTTTTTAACAGCAAATACCTTACCATCTGACCTACATTTATAACCTGCATTGTTAATGTCCGTGTCAATTGTATCAAACTGCTGGTTTGGTTTAACATTCCAACAGTTGTTTAAAAAATTGAGTCACTCAAGTTTTAATGTTGGCAGTGTATTTTTGTCCATTCCGTGGTAATGAATTCTAGCAAATACAAATCTGATTCACCATGCAGATATCTAAACTAATGGCGTACTTCTGAGATCACTGTTTATATGTATGTCTTTGTGTCATTTAATATATGCATATCCGTATTGTACAAAACACGAATGTAAGGATTTTCTTTTTTAAGTTATAATCGCTATACTTTAACAAGTAGCAGGTGTGCTATATCTTTACTTTTTATCAACATTATAAAACAATTTCAAATATAAACGACTGAATACGATGCGAAATTAAATAAATTTATTTGAACTTCATAAAAATAACTTAGTCTGACAGATAAAATAAAATGAAATAACAGTATCTAACACAATTTAATCTTAGATTGATGATCCTGCTGAGATACAAAGCTTGCGCGCAATAGCTTGCAGAATTAGAATACGCTCAATTCGATTCGAAATTTATTATTTACACTAGCAGTATTAAATGTAATCTGAACACATTTAAAAATAGCAGTGTAATTTTTATTTTTGAAATTAAAACCAAGCAACGTACATATAAATAAGTGAAACAGGGAATTATCCATATATGATATTTAAACTGAATGTAGAATTAATTATAGCACACAGTAAAAGCCTGGCAAACTTAGAATTTAGAAATATTTGTTACTGATCATTTGCGTAGCTGGAAAAAGTAGCAGAAATCAGAAATATTTAAGGTAACAATTAGCGATGTAGCTTTATTTATGTATAAAAAATGTAGCATTTTAAATGTTTTCTTATTTCTAATTTAGATCAACTTTTGCAATCATTTTATTAAATATGGAGTCGTAGTCGCTTATATGGAATGGCAAGGGAGACACACTCTCCCTTGTACATTCAAGATAACAAACTAGTCGATGATAACAAGATAACAAACAAAGATAGTAAACTAGGCGAGCACTAAATTAGTCGATGTTGTATATCTTTTGCTTGAGTTTGCACCCATCTGGAAAAAGTTCTACGGGCGCCTATCTATGAAGAAGAAATATATTAGAACATTATTAGCAAAGTGACAGAGAAAAATATATTAGTTTTGTAAATATAAATAGCTAGAACCAGCGAAACAAAACAATTCAATGGAGTGTCCTGAAAACTGGTGAGAAATAAATATGGAACGTATGCTTAGTTGAAAATCCCTGTAGTCAACAAGGCCATTAAGTATATTAATTACTTACAAATACTATGAAAAATTTTAAAATAGCTTATACATGCTTTTTTAAACCTATTTTTAGCTATAATATGCCAAAAATTCGCTAGAAAAATATTTAGTCAATTGTGTCTAACTCAGATCGTGTAGTATGGGATTTTTAAAGGGATATCAGATTAATTCTTTCTAAAACTCCAAATATACAAACGTATTTTTCGCCACATTGATGCCAAGATAAAGATCTAAGTCTACTTCGCTAACTACTTAAGTTTAATGGTAGTAATTCTTAGTGTATGTCTTCTTATTTTTGTTTAAATTTACATGAATGTTAAGTTATTCTAGAAAAATGCCTCAAATTCTCTGAATCAAATCCACTATTAAATTCAATGGTGGGAAATTGGAAAAAGTGGAGAAATTTTTAACATGATATTTTCCTCTGAAGAAGAAATAAATGATTTTAAAAAGTTTCTTACGGTGAAAGATATAGATGACACACGAATAATTTAATTCGTATGCACCTTAACCTAACATGCAACAATAAGCCAAGACGAATTTTTCGAGGCGCCTGTGTTATCAACACTTATCCCCATGGTATAACAAAAGGAATTTTCTTTTTTTCATTAATAGCTCTCTATATTAATTCAAACCTTTCTCTCTTTAAAACGCTATATTAAGTCAACTTTTTTTTTAAGTGGAATCGATTGTATGCAATGTAAAATTACATAAGTATATTTGAATTTAAAGTGAATTAGCCTGAATGATAAAACAAAATAAAATAACTGAACCGAACATTAAAGTCTAATCTTAAACTGACCATCTTTCAAGAAATACAAGGCTAACTCGTAATAGCTTCTTGTTAGAATAAGATTAATTCTATCACCAATCCTGAACCAATAATCAAATATGATATTATTAGGAGAGATAAGTGATAATATTACTAAGATAGATAAGTGATAATGTTACTTTTCCCTACACTGAGCTTGCTTGTTCGTAAGGCAACAATGTTGAACCGCCGCAAGTTGCACATAGTTATGATGATGTTCAGATTATGTAACGACTATGTTCAAAATTTGTTGTAGGTTGAGTGAAATCATAACCAAGAAATATCAATCATGCATGAAACATTGATTATGAAACATTTTCTAACTTCAATGCAATTTTATATAAACATCCTCGGTAATAGTTTTAAAATTATCACAATACTACATTAATTTATTATATTTGAAAACATAAAATTTCATCGAAAAAAATGAACTTCATTCAAATGACAGCATTGAAATAAAAATTGCCTGGTTTAAACATCTCTGAAATGTAATACATTCTTCGGTAATATTTTTAAATAATACTGCAATAATTTATTATATACTGCAATAATTAATACTGCAATAATCATAATACTGCAATAATTTATTATATTTGAAAACTTCATCGAAAACAAATGAACTTTATTCAAATGACGTCATCGAAATATAAATCGCCTCTATATAAAAGCAGCATTTTATTCATAAAACTTTATTCCATAAATTTCATTCACCATAATACTATAATAATTTATTTTATTTAAAAACTTAAAACCATGGAGGTACAAGTAATTTAACTTTATGCTTAAAACACCAGCGAATAAAGTCTTTTTATCTGTGTAAAATCAACGAATGCCATTCATATCAACTATATTGCAGACTCCATGAGCTAAATAATTCTGCGTTAAAGAAATGCAGCAATTCTTATACAACTCATTCTACATCTTTTGGTATTTACATTCTCTATAAGTGAAAATTAGGCTTCGTTGTAAAAATAATCAAAGTTTAATGATCATTGAAACTCAAATATATTGTAATTGCTTTGTTTCAAAATGTAGATGCACAAAATGTAAGCAAAAATAAAGCGGTTTTATGACGGATACAACACTAAATATGAATTAAAAAGAACTTTAAAAATCACAATTTTGACACAAAATGGCTGCCATATTTTTATTTTGAAGTGGGTCACGTGATCGCTTCATATAATGGTCATGTGATCTCTTCATATAAAGGGTGTAATTATTATTTTAATTTTTATTTAAAAGCTACTGAATATATTTTGCTGAAATTTTTTTTATATATTTTATGTGATAATTTGAATATTTCCTAAAACTTTCGAAGCAATTTGAGAATTTTAATTTCGCTTAAACAATGTTTGAAAAATTGGGTCCCATAGTGTTCAATGTATTTCATTTCTTCAACCCGGATTCAATCCAAAACTAATTGGGTGATATTATTCATTTATATTTCCATAGGTTCCACAGACCGTCTGAACACTATACTAAAATTTAATTTTGATAAAGTCATTTTTACGGCAATTATCGTGCTATCGGACAGACAGATAGAATGAACAAAATCATAAACACTTTTCAAATATATTGTAAAGTGTTAATAAAACTGAAATAATTAAAAAAAAATTTAAGATGTTCCTCAAGCAGCTAATGCTGCAAATTTGGATTTCAAAATTAAAAATTGTAAAAGGAAGTAATCTGTTTTAAAATTATTATTTATACTAATAGCGTTAAGGATGATCAGATCTTAATTAAAAGTAATATATGGATATTATCTTTGAAATTGAATCAGTCTGTATGATACATATAAAGAAGAGAAAAGAGAAACATTCCATATAAGAGATAGAAACGTGAACGTAGAAGTTAATATAGTAGAAGGAAAATAACATGATAACTCTAAATCTAAGAAATACTTAATATTAATCTTTTACTTAGCAAAGAAATGGCACAATTAAAAAAAATCTCATGTGGGCAACACATCACTTTTTAACACTTTACAACAAAGTTGAAAAGTGTTTATGACTTTGTTCATTCTGTCTGTCTGTCTGTCCGTTAGCACGATAACGGCCGTAAAAATGACTTTATCAAAATGAAATTTGAGTATGTTTTTCAGACGGTCTGTGGGACCTATGGGAATATAAATAAATAATATCACCCAATTAGTTTTTTATTGAACCCGGGTTGAAAAAATGAAATACATTGAACCCTATGGGACCTAATTTTCCAAACATTTTTTAAGCACATTTAAAATTCACGAAGTGCTTCGAAATTTTTAGGAAATATTCACATTATCCCATAGAATATGTATAAAAAAAATTTAGTAAAATATGTTAAGTAGTTTTTTAATTAAAAATTATTTAATATAGGAAAAAAAACAAATTCAATTAAATTCTGACTTTGGGATATCCTCCAGAAAGAAAAGTGAGATATATTATATAATAAATATCTTTCCAAGTGTTTAAGTATTTTGCATATGAGAGAGGCTTCACATTTTAAAATAAATTTGGTAGATAACAATTTTTCATTTTTTTTTTAAATTTTATATAACTCTTTATGATATACTTATTTGATGGCATTTTTAATGCACTTTCCTACGTCCTAGAGAGTTAAAATTTGGTACACAGCTTACATTTGTTGAACATTTTATTCTACAAAAATTTGGTGGATCTTTAAATGTAGTTGATACATGTTTTTCGAAATGGCCTGCAAATAATCCCCGTTCACTTCTATAAATCATTGTTGTAATATTGTTAAAAATTCTGATGTGGGCAGCACATGTCTTTCCCAGCAGACTCATATTCACGTTCTCTTTATTTCTTCAATAATAATTTGAGTTTATCTGCACAAAATAACAGCCATAAGTATTTTAGATGACATTGAATTTGCACGTTAAACTTAAATTTGGTTCTCATTTGATAGCTGGACTTATTGTCAAAGGTGGCGTAGCGAAAACGTTGGGGCGTAGCGAAAAAACTAGAATATCTCGAGAACGGCTAGTCCTAGAGTAATGGGGTCAGTCTTATTCTTTTTGTTGTCAAAAATCACGTATAAAATAGGAATTTAATTGATATAATTGAGCACACGTAGTCTTTTGCTTTCATATATAACGATTTTTGCGGGCCATTTCGCAAAAATAGCCCGTTCCTTTTTCCCGAATCGTACAAGAATAACCTACAAATTATTTATATACAAAATTTTGTTAAATTTGGTATATAAATCACTTGTAGGTTATTGAAATATTATACACCAAATTTTGTTAAATTTGTTCCATTAGTTTTTAGCTAGAGTGGATAAAGGCAATTTCTGCGGCCATTTCGCAAAGAAGGCAGATTCTTTTATTTTGAATCGTACTATAATCTAATGAACATCAGGATTTCCCGCAAAAAACATACCTACCAAATTGTATGAAATTCGGTCCATTAGTTTTTCAATTAGAGTGGATGTAATATCCTCAGAGACACACAGAAACATACACAGATACACCCTTACACACACAGACGTCTTCCTAAAAATAGTATTTTCGTTTTCTAGAAGTCCCAAAACGTGTAGATCCCGTGTACATTCACATACACACATATATTATCTGTGTATCTGTGTATTATCTGTGTATCTAAATTCCGTGCCTATGCAATTACGATAGTTGTGATTTTAAATAATCCCTAAACATTTATTATTTCTTCAACGAAGCCTAATTTTAACATATGCAGAATGCAAATATCTCAAGCGATTGTAAGATGAATTACAACAGAATTGCTGAATTTTTGTCACACAAAATTATTTAGCTCTGGAGTCTGGAATACAAGTTATATGAATGAAATATTCATTGATTTTGCATAAAGAATCAGATGATTTATATTTCGAAACAGTTTTAAATATTTAAGTATAATAAATTACTGTAGTACTGTGATAATGTAAAATATATTACCATTTAATGTATCACATTTTAGAAATTTTTAAATGAAATTACATTTCAGTTGGAAAGTGTTTCATAATCAATGCTTATGCATGATTGATCTTTCTTGTCTTATATAATGCAGTGAATTCACTCTTTTTACAGTCAAAATGTAATGTATAAGATTCACGATACTGTGTTTCTAACGTTGAATTGTATATTTGGTGATTTTCCCATGACAATATGTAATAATATTTCAAAGTACCTAATTAACTTATATTTCACGCAATTCCAAATTAACAATTATTAATATTGATGGAATCCTCAATAAGCGATAATGTCCATATATTAAAATATTTTAATAAATAATTCTTTAATTAGAAGTCATTTTTATTTATTCGGCGTCATTTTTGCAATTTTTTTTGCAACGAAATTTTCGTCAATATGGGGCGAAACATTGCCAAGTTAACAATACTTTGCTAGATTATTCACCAAGTTTGCTAAATACATCACCAAGTGTAAGAGACAAACGGAAAGAAGAGCATTTCTTTTACTAGAATATAAGCCCGTCATATAACGGAAATCAGAATCTACGACACGTTAATTCTCATTTGGCGACATTTGTGTCACTTTGCCAGCAACATTTTTAAAAGTTGCCGAGTTGGCGACGTCACGCTTAATTTCTCGCCAAGCGTCTATGGACGGACAAAGAAATGGCTTATTCTTATAGTCTATTCTTAAGTTCTTTCCAAGATTTTGACTTTTCATCAGTTAGTAGTCATGTTATTTATTCAACGATAGTTTTATCAATTTGGCGCAATTTTATCAATTGGGTGACATTTTTGTCAATTTGGCAACATTTAAAAAGTCAGTAAATTGGAGATATTCTGAAAAATTTGTCACCAAAATTTTATCCAAACGTAACGGACGGAAAAATAAGTTATTTTTATAGTACTCGTAGATTCTTATATTCTTTCCAAGATATTGCATTTTCGTCGATTAGTCGTCATTTTCGTTAATTAGTCGTCATTTTCGTTAATCTTGCAATATTTAGAAATGTTGGCGACATTTCGCCAAATTCGTCGGCAAAATCTCGTCAAGCGTTATGGACGGAGAAATAAGTTATTCTTACAGCAGATAAATGACTATTGGCGACCAACTGCAAAAGTATTACCTAAAGTATATTTTCTCATGAATGGAACGAGCAAGATCCACGAGCAATGATGTCACTAAATTTATTGCATGATATTACATATGAATGTTGAACATATTTCGCAATAGTTAATATTTTTTTTATTTTATGTGATTTTTTGATAAAAGTATTTAAAAAATGTGCAATATCTTGTAAAAGATTCATGCTAGCGTTCTAAAATTTAATCGTTTTCTAATGAAAACTTACATAAGAAATGATTATTTGCGTGACTTTATTAAAGGTTTTGATTTTTTGATGATTTTTTTCAAAATTTTAATCGAAAATTTAGTGGAGTTCTGAACATTCGATTGCGTTTTAAAGCACCAGGATTCCAGTGTTCACGGATTGTAATTTTTGTACCAAAGCTCGTTAGAATTGCCCCATTTGCTGGTCAGATATCGACTTCAAAGTCGCACTGACACACACACACATACACAGACATCACCACAAAAACGTATGTTTCGTGTTCAGGGATGCTTGAAACGTGCTCTCGCGTCGAAAACTTGAATTCGAATTTTCAACTCCGTCACAATACTTTCCTTATACATCATACTATGTATATAAGAAAAGTAATAAAAGGTAAATGTAGACAATGTACCTTTAATTATTTAGAAAAAATATCCGGTGTTTTATGCACCAATCGACTATCTTATGCAACAAACTGTACAGCTCAAATTATGCCAAATTGCATCAAAATGAAAAAGTGCAATTCTTTATTATATCTCATTTACATATTATGCAATTTCATATAATATGCAGTAGTGAATGTAGTAAAAAATATCCAGAAAATGTGTATAGGGTGTTTAAAAATAAGTAAAAGCGGAAGTATTTTTAACCGTTGGCTGAAGACGCATAGTCACAATGTTTTTCTTAATACATTATACTATGTATATAAGGAAAGTAATAAAAAGTAAAGGTAGACAATGTAGCTTTAAATATTTAGAAAAAATACCCTGTGTTTTATGCACCAATCGACTATCTTATGCAACAAACTGTACAGCTCAAATTATGCCAAATTGCATCAAAATGAAAAAGTGCAATTCCTTATTATATCTCATTTACATATTATGCAGTTTCATATAATATGCAGTAGTGAATGTAGTAAAAAATATCCAGAAAATGTGTATAGGGTGTTTAAAAATAAGTAAAAGCGGAAGTATTTTTAACCGTTGGCTGAAGACGCATAGTCACAATGTTTTTCTTAATACATTATACTATGTATATAAGGAAAGTAATAACAAGAAAGATCAATCATGCTTAAAGCATTGATTATGAAACACTTTCCAACTTCAATGCAATTTTATTTTAAAAAGTCTAAAATGCAATACATTCTTCGGTAATATTTAAAAATTTATCACAATACTACATTAATTTATTATATTTGAAAACTTAAACCTTCATTGAAATAAATGAACTTCATTCAAATGACGGCATTGAAATATAAATTGCTTGGTTTAAATATTTCTAAAATGCGATACATTCCACGGTAATATTTTTAAAACTATCATAATACTACGATAATTTATTATATTTGAAAACTTCATCGAAAACAACTGATATTCTTTCAAATGACGTCATAGAAAAAATAACACGCCTGGATCTCGCTATAAAAACAGCATTTCATTCATAACTTTCTCCCATTCATTTCATTCATCACAATACTATAATAATTTATTTTATTTAAAAATTAAGACCATGGAGCTACAAGTAATTAAACTCTATGCTTAAAACTTCATCGAAAAAAATCGTCCTTCTTTTTATAAAATCAATTAAAATTTCATTCATATCAGCCATGCAGACTCCTTGGGCTAAATTATTTTGTGTTAAAGAAATAGAACAATTCTACTACAACTCATTCTATATATTTTGCTGTTTACATTTTACATAAGTGAAAAATAGGCTTCGTTGTAGAAATAATCAAATTTGCATAATCATTTAAACTCAAATATATTGTATTTGCGTTGTTTCAGTATGTAGATGCACAGAATTTAAGCAAAAATAAAGAAGTTTTAGGACGGATACAACACTCAATATGAGTAAAAAAGAACCTAAAAACTCACGATTTTATAACAAGATAGATGCCATATATCATTTTGAAGTGGATCATGTGATATTTTCATATCATGGTCACGTGATCGCTTCATATAAGAGGTGTAATTATTATTTTAATTTTTATTTAAAAAACAACTGAATATATTTCGCTGAATTTTTTTTTATATATTTTATGGAACAATTTGAATAGTACCTAAAATTTTCGAAGCAATTTGTGAATTTTAAATCCGCTTAAAAAATGTTTGAAAAATTAGGTCCCATAGGGCTCAATCTATTTCATTTTTTCAACCAGGGTTCAATCCAAAAGTAATTGGGTGATATTATTCATTTATATTCCCATATGTCCTACAGACCGTCTGAACAACATACTAAAATTTCATTTTGATTAAGTCATTTTTACGGCAGTTATCGTGCTAACGGACAGACAGACAGAATGAACAAAGTCATGTGAAGTGTTAACAAGAAAGATCAATCATGCTTAAAGCATTGATTATGAAACACTTTCCAACTTCAATGCAATTTTATTTAAAACAGTCGAAAATGCAATACATTCCTCGGTAATATTTTAAAACTTATCATAATACTACATTAATTTATTATATTTGAAAAATTAAACCTTCATTGAAAAACATGAACTTCATTCAAATGACGGCATTGAAATAAAAATTGCCTGGTTTAAATATATCTGAAAAGCGATACATTCCACGGTAATATTTTTAAAACTATCATAATACTACGATAATTTATTATATTTATAAACTTCATCGAAAACAACTGAAATTAATTCAAATGACGTCATAGAAAAAATAAATAAAAAGAACGAATATGAGTCTGCAGGGAAAGACATGTGCTGTCCACATCAGAATTTTTAACAATATTACAACAATGATTTATAGAAGTGAACGGGGATTATTTTCAGGCCATTTCGAAAAAAATGTATGATCTATATTTAAAGATCCATCAAATTTTTGTCGAATAAAATGTTCAACAAATTTAAGCTGTGTACCAAATTTTAACTCTCTAGGACGTAGGAAAGCGCATTAAAAATGCCATCAAATAAATTTATCATGAAGAGTTATATAAAATTTAAAAAAATGAAAAATTGTTATCTACCAAATTTATTTTAAAATGTGAAGCCACTCCTATATGCAAAACGTTTAAACAAATGGAGAGATATTTATTATATAATATATCTCTCTTTTCTTTCTGGAAGATATCCCAAAGTCAGAATTTAATTGAATTTGTTTTTTTCCCTATATTAAATAATTTTTAATTAAAAAACTACTTAACATATTTTACTGAATTTTTTTTTATATATTCTATGGGATAATGTGAATATTTTCTAAAAATTTCGAAGCAATTCGTGAATTTTAAATTTACTTAAAAAATGTTTTAAATATTAGGTCCCATAGGGTTCAATGTATTTCATTTTTTCAACCCGGGTTCAATAAAAAACTAATTGGGTGATATTATTTATTTATATTCCCATAGGTCCTACAGACCGTCTGAACAACATACTAAAATTTCATTTTGATAAAGTCATTTTTACGGCAGTTATCGTGCTAACGGACAGACAGACAGACAGACAGACAGAATGAACAAAGTCATAAACACTTTTCAACTTTGTTGTAAAGTGTTAAAAAGTAAAGGTAGACAAAGTAGCTTTAATTATTTAGAAAAAATATCCGGTGTTTTATGCACCAATCGACTATCTTATGCAACAAACTGTACAGCTCAAATTATGCCAAATTACATCAAAATGAAAAAGTGCGATTCTTTATAATATCTCTTTTGCATATTATGCAGTTTCATATAATATGCAGATGTGAATGTAGTGCGGGGTTTATGGTGTCGTTTTGTTTTGATTGTGTGCGCTAAACCTGACATGCGGTTTAGCCGCATGTCCCGACATTTGTTGTTGTTGTTCTGTAGGCAGAGAGTTAACGTAGGCAGAGCGTTGCATAAAAATAAAACATTTATTTACAATTAAATTTACAGCCCTATATACATCATTGTAATACTTTGCAGAGAGATTCTGCTGCAGGCGGCTACGTCCTGATATTTGGAATTTTAAGTTCGAGACAGTCGAACGGAGGTTCGACCGCTCAAGTTGAGATTTCAGGAGCGAGTCTCTGCCCGAAAGATGAAAGTTATTTTCTAAACTGAATTTTGTATACGCCCCAGAAGGAGTGGCGGACCATCTTATTGGTCGTAGTCGGTCTGGGGCTCATGGGGGCTCATGTATGGGGGTGTCCCCCATGCGCGCCACGTGTTTTCGGTGTGCACCATCGTATTGTTTTTCACACATGCCGGTGACGAAAATTATGGCTTTCACATGCCAACATACTGTCACCGGCGTTAAAGTTATGTGTAAATCCAGTCTTTGGAAGTCAGGCGTCCCCAAACTAGGAAACGGCATGCGGTTTCCTCAGTTATCAGATGCACAGAGAAAAGCGGCTTTGGTTCTAGTTCGTTTGAGGGAGGTGGCATAAATGGCGATAGTTAACCGCCACAGTAGAAAAAAAGAAAAACCAGAATGTGTACAGGGCGTTTAAAAATAAGTGAAAAGCGGAAGTATGTTTAACCGGCGTTTGAAGACACATAGTTTCAGTTGCAAAAATGCTTTAAATAATGTAAGGAAATATCAAATTAATTATGTGTAATATTTTTGTAAAAAATAATGTATAAAGCCCCACTAGTGAAAAGAGCCAAATTAAAAAATTTTTCCCAGACTGTATTTAATAAAACTAGCAAAAATTTGTTTGTAATATGACAAAGTTATCATTGATTAAAATGTTCATTGGGAAATAAGGGGTGCATCCACAAATTTTGGTTGCAATTAATAATTAAACCTTTACTATTCATTCAAATTTATTTTCTGCAAATATTTCATTAAAACAATTACGTCACCATTAGACAGATTGGTATTAGTGTTTACCATAACACAGATTAGTATTAGTATTTACCGTTACGCAGATTGGTATTAGTATTAAAAGAACTAAGTAACTTTACTACATAAATATTAGAGTTTAAATTATGATGCTGTTCAGGAATGCCGAACTTAATAACTCGAAAATCAGAGAAAGCAGGAAACCTAAATTTAATATATCGTTTTCTTTTGAAGTATATTTTAATTCTTTCAATTTTGAAAAGTATCGGGTTAGTCCATTATGGGCCCGCATTAGACATTTATCCGTTTTTGCGGAATCACTCGAGAACAGGTGTATCTAAAAATTTGAAGTTTAGCGTATCCTTGTCATTTGCGGTGTATTTTAACTCTTTGGATTTAAAACCTTATCGGGCTAGCCCGTCCTGAGCCCAACAAAAAGAATATACTCGTTTTTTGAGAATAACTCAAAATTTTGAGCATCTAGAATGTCTAAATTTAATATATCATTGTCCTTTGGGGTAAATAACATTTCATCGCATTTCGAACGTTATCGGGCTAGCCCGTCTTGGGCCCGCCATAGAAATTTACTCGCTTTTCAAGATTAACTCGAAAATCGGAGTAGCTAAAAAATGTAAATTTAAAATATCATTTCTTTTTGGATAGATTCTAATTTAGATTTTGAACTTTATCGGGCTAGCACGTCTTGGGTCCGCTGAAAAGTATATTCGTTTTTGAAGAATAACTCGAGAACCGAAGTAGCTAAAAATTCTAAGTTTAACATGTCGTTGGCTTTTGTGGAATATTTAAGTTTATTCTGATTTGAACTTTATCGGGCTAGCCCGTCCTGGGCCCGACATAGGAATGGACTCGCTTTTTTAGAATAACTGAAAAATCGGCGGAACTAGAAAATATAAATTTAGTACACCCTTATCTTTTGAGAAATATTTTAATTCATTCGATTTTGAACCGTATCGGGGGAACCCGTTTTGGACCCGTCATAAAAACTTACTTTTGGGGGGAAGTAACTCTAGAAACGGAGTAGTTAACAGTTTCAAGTTTAGAATGTCGTTCTCATTTGCGGTATATCTTAACTCACTGGATTTTAAAACTTTATCGGGCTAACCCGTCCTGGGCCCAACAAAAATAATGTACTTATTTTCTTAATAACTCCAAAACTGTAGCAGAATGTCTAAATTTAGTATATCATTGTCTTTTAGGGTATATTTTATTTCTTTGGATTTTGAACCTTATCGGGCTAACCCGTCTTGAACTCGATATTGTAATAATGTACACGTTTTTGAGAATAACTCGTGAATCGGAGCAGCTGAAAAATTTAAATTTAGTATATCATTTTCTTTTGGTGTTTATCATAATCTATATTTTGAACCTTAACAGGCTAGCCCGTTCTGAGACCTCCTTAGGAATGCTCTCGTTTTTTATGAGTAACTCGAGAATCGAAGTAGCTAAAAATTGAAAGTTTAGCATGCGTTTGTCTTTTGTGGTATATTTCATTTTTTCGACTTTGAACTTTATTCAGCTAGCCCGTGCTGGGTCAGCCATAGGAATATACTCATTCTTTTAGAATAACTCGAAAAGCGGAACAGATTGAAAATCCAAATTTAGTATATTAATTCCTTTTGGGGTGGAATTTAATACTTTCGAATTTGAACCATTTACTCGTATTTGTTTATTTGTTACAAATGCAGTTGTTTATTCGTAATAAGGGGTGTAGGGAAGGAGAGTGGGGATGTATGGTAAACAATCTCATTTTCCGAACAATTAGATTAGTCTCAAAGTTGTCCATATTTAACAAAATAAATTTTGTACTGTAAGCTCCATTCGATCGTCGACTCCCCTTTTTTTCCAAGATCCATAGTTACATCCATATGCAAATGAGCTAAGAAGTGCGAAGTTTATCCACGGATGTTGGGTCGCTGTACTGGGAGTACGAGTGAAGGTTGCGGTTCTTTGTGACCAGACGAATATATTTTGCCTTCGAAATCAGTCAATATTAGTATTTTGCGTTGTATTCTGCTTTTAACGAAGGTATCTTAATTTTATTTCCTTAACAGAAATTTGGACAGTACGTATTGATATTGTTTACTTGAAATAGAAATGTTTCAATAATTTTTAAAAGCCTTTTATGAATAACTTGAACGAATGCTTTAAAACCAAACTTTTGTTTTGCATTTTGATACAGATTATCATGTAAAACGAAAAAAAAAAAAAAAATGCATCAGAATGTCGAGCAGATATTTTGTTTTATCTTATATATTCGGCTACTGAGGGAAATGCCTGTGGGTCGCCCTGTGAATTTGGAAGAAAAATATGTAATATCATTGCCGCTTTAGCATTAGAATAAGGTGGGGGCTGCCTACAAGTACTGCCTCTTTGTACGGTGAAAGGTAACGTTGATAAGAATTTCGATTGAGAACGGATATGTAACCGACCGCTATTTCATTTCGACAGACGTGTCTCCTTAGCTTCCCATGCACCGAGAGTGCTTGCTGCCCATACACCTACATTTTTATTTCCAGACAGCCGGATATATCAAAGGACGGTCCCTGTGTGGTAGTGAGAGCACACGAAATATTTTCCTTTCTTCTGCTTGATATTTGGATGGTCTGCGGGGGGGGGGGGGGGGCTTGCGGTTGAAGGTTTGCATGTTTATGACCGTTTGGCACATATTTATTTTCCTTTGGCGTCTTTTCTTCTTTCAGAATCATTGGCGACTTTATTCGTCGGGGTTAAAAAACCCACTCATTTAGCTAAAATATTTTTGCCACTGTATTCATCTGCGAAAATATGTAAACGTCTTACATAATTCTAGTAGAGTGAAACTTTGCACACTTGTGGTATCGTGGGCATAACCGAATTGAATTTCCTCCCCTCCCTCAATTTTCGAATGAAATTTTGAAAAAATAAATTACTTATAATTTTATGAGCTATTGATTAAGATGAAAAATAAATTGAAAAGGAATGCATATCATTTCAATCCAAACTTATTTAATTTCCATACAGTTATTTTGGGCATGATTTTTACTCAACTTTTTCGAAAAATCATACATTAACCATCCAATTTTGAAAATACACTTTTTCAGAGCACTCCTTAAAAATTGCATTTTTATACGGAAACGGAAGGGAAGGGTTATTAGGTGTTTCATCCTCATTATGGAAAAATTACATTAGTTATCCAAAGGAGTCCATATTATAAAACAAACCCTTTTTGCCAGATGATAGGTGTGTGTGTGTCCGTGAGTCTGAGGAGACGATAGCTCACAAACAAATGGTGCGATTTGTACAAAATTTGATATAAAATCTACAATCAGTGATGACTGTAAGTCTCTTGATTTTAAACGTAATCAAATGTTCGGAAGACTCCCCCCCCCCCCCAATTTTCGAATGAAAAAAAATTATCAAAATATCGCAACCTTCAATAGTATTTATTACATGAATAATCACTTCTTATGCCATTTTTAATTAGAAAACGATTGACACAAACTTTAAAACGCTAGCACAAACACACGCTGTCTTGAGTTACTGTGCTTTTTTTCAAATAAATGTATAAAAAAAATCACATAAAATTAAAAAAAGGATTAACTATTACGAAATACGTTCACTTTTCATAAGTAATATTATGCGATAAATTTGTGAATATCATATATATATATATAAATATATATATGTAAATATATATATTTCTTTT
This sequence comes from Amaurobius ferox, assembly GCA_951213105.1. Lineage (NCBI taxonomy): Eukaryota > Metazoa > Arthropoda > Arachnida > Araneae > Amaurobiidae > Amaurobius > Amaurobius ferox. The sequence continues at coordinate 16,357,018 of OX578147.1, forward strand.
TTTCAAAATGAAAAGAGGTATGGATGGAAGTAATGTACCAAAAGATGGCCGGGGGGGGGGTTGTGACCCCCTCACTCCGGTTAAGCATACTTTGCGTCGCGACAACACTCCCGGAGAGCCGGTACATTGCAAAATAGAATACGAATGTATCAAGTTTTAAGATGAAAACCAGACATTATACACAAACAAATATAAGAGAGAATTGTTGAGATCCAGCCATATCAAAAATCACTAACAGTAAATGTTTGAAATATGTTCACTAGTATAAATGAGCAAAACTACATAGCTTTTACTTAAAGAAGACTTTAAATATTGACATTTAATAGGACAATAATAACAAATTCTATCTCTAAAACCATTTACCTCAATGACAGTTAATATTATCATACATGTAGATGTACATCTTGTATACAGTATTATACCAGATGAAATAAATCTTCCATACCGTATTACACAATAGACCCTATTCAAGAGGTCCCATATCAGATATCACTATGCTTTACCTGTGACTATCTCCAGTTTGTATATTGCCATCAGTTCTATTTAAATATAATCGATAACAATCGGTTACAGTTATTTTATAAAATTTGTAGATAATGTTACATAAAAAACACTTAGGAAAACCTTGTGAGATGGTGTTTTGTAGGAAACGAAAATCGCTTAAATATCGATTTTCCTTTTTACTGTTTATTCTCTGACTACGCATTAATTGCTAATATATATATATATATATATATATATATATATATATATATATATATATATATATTTATATATATATATAATTTAAATGTAATGCAATTTAGTATATTACTAAATAAAGAATAAGAATATAAGTATTTGAAATGTTGGCGCTAAGCTGCCGAACCCAATCGAATATTAACATAGCTAACCAAATTGAAAATTGGACTGGAAAATGGAGGCGTGGGGGTAATCTCCCCCCCCCCCCCCCCCCCCCCATCCAATTTGTGGTATCTTACTCTTCATTTTGTCACGCATTTGGCAAGATACATCTTTCATTGCAGGCGATAACAAGCCAATGTGTTAAACCCAATTTCACAGTTGGGAATTCACCAAGGTAAATGGATGTAAGGTAAATGGATGTACCTTTCAATAGACCTTGGGAATACACCTCGAATTTTTTTTCCAGACAGCGGGAGGTCGGCCCGTCGACGGTCGGTCGGGGTGAAAAACTACGGGAGGTCCCCGAAAACCACTTGTCTTCCTGGATCGGAGAGAGTGTCAAGTCTGAAATTGGGTTTACCAAATTGGCTTGTTTATCGCCTGCAATGAAAGATGTATTTTGCCAAATGTCTTGATGTAATGAATGACTTTCGTGAAATCAAACCAACTGATAAATGGGTCTTGATATGACTTTCATTTCGCTTGTCTGTTTAAAAAATAGTGTTTAATGGTAAAATTGATCTTGCCTTTTCTAATCGTATTTGATAGAACATAAAACTTTTGAAGAGAAGATATTCGCTAACAATTGAATTCGAATCAGAAAAAAATGAAAAATATTTTAAGGAAGTCTAAATTATGAATGTGTTATAACAAGGTGTCAGTATATTATAAATGTGTAATAATCGAGTGTAATAATAATAATAGCTGTACTCAACCGGGATTCAAAACCAAACATCTTCTATCTAGCCAATCGAGGCTATATCTATTAAGCAACAGGGAAGAAATTCATTTCTCTTATAATGATCCTACATTCTCCTCCTTCAGATTTCAGATTGAAATGAACATACAAAAGCAACATACAGATCTACTAAGGGATGTATATTTCTGCAAAATTGTTAAATGTTATCTAGGGTAATTTAGAAAATATGGCCAACACGAGTCATGAAGTCATTTAGGATCCTCTCATTTATACATACGTATTTAAGGTAGTTGCGGTGAATCATGACACAAATCATGTTCTCAATAATATATCATTTGTAAAATTCTTACTAGCTATGTGACACTTTTAATGTGATCCTCTAATTTTTTTTATGGAAATATATATTAAAAAATATAATACAAAAATAAAATAAATATAAAAAATAACAAAGAATTAAGCAAGGATTAATTAATAAAAAAGCTTAATGCAAACCTAAAATTTATTTTAAAATACATATATTTTTTCAGACTTGTAATTCAAAAGTTATTTTCTGTGTTCGCGATTTTTAAAAATTAGATTTTGTCATCTCACTAAACAATTTTGATCAATTTTGCATAGACGTATGTAATTTCACAGTCTTGCGCAGAATGTCTGAACATGATCACGGAAAAAGGTGGATTGAGAATGATGGAATGGGGTTTATAGTGGCTGATTTCGTTTTCCAATATTGACCAGATAGAGCAGTAATATAATTGTTCACTAATATGGGGGGGGGGGGGGGCGATCTGTAATCCTCCTGTCCACATCACTGCATTCTTGATATATGTTCAATTTATAAACGTAGGCGAGATCTGGTAAAAGGAGTATGTGACCGAATGCAGGGTTACAGTGGTGAATTTCGTTTTACGGTATGGACCCCTTTGGATAGCTAATGTAATTTTTCCACTAATGAGGGTTATAGCACCTAACAACCTCTCCCTTCTTTTGCCATGTAAAAACGCAATTTTTAAGGAGTGCCATGAAAAAGTGTACTTTCAAAATTCGATAGTTAAGGTATGATTTTACGAAAAAGATAAGTAAATAATAATGTCCCAAAATAACTGTATAAAAGATAAATAAGATCGGATTGAAATGATATGCGATCCTTTTTAATTTATTACTTTCCTTATATACATAATGTATAAGGAAAGTATTGTGACGGGTCGAAAATTCGAATTCGAGTTTCCGACGGGAGAGTACGTTTCAAACATCCCTGATCACGAATCAAACATTTTTGAAGTGATGTCTGTGTGTGAAAGTATGTGTGTGTCAGAGAGTCTGTGGAGACGATAACTGACGAACGAATGGACCGATTCGAACCAAATTTAGTACAAAAATCACAATCTATAAACACTGGAAGCCTATTGTTTTTATACGCAATCGAATGTTCAGAACCCCCCTAAATTTTCGAATGAAATATTGAAAAAATCGTCAAAAAATCAAAACCAATAATAAAGTTAAGCAAATAGACATTTCTTATGTAGTTTTTCATTAGAAAACGATTGACATAAATTTTAGAGCGCTAACATGAACCGTTCTCGAGATATTGCACATTTTTCAAAAAAATTATCAAAAAGTCATATAAAATAGAAAAAAATATATATCCTATTGAGAAATATGTTCACTTTTCATATATAATATCATGCGATAAATTGGGTGACATCATTTTCGTGGATCTAGCTCGTTCCATTCATGAAAAAAGATACTTTGAGTAATACTTTTGCATTTGAACGCCAATTTATCTGCTGTAAGAATAACTTATTTCTTCGTCCATAACGCTTGGCGAGATTGTGGCGACGAAATTGGCGGAATGTCGCCAACTTGGCGACTTTTTGAAATGCTGCCAAATTAACGAAAATTTCGATAAAAATGCCGATAAATCAATGACAATGACGACTAATTGTCGAAAATTCAATATCTTGGAAAGGATATTAGTATCTACTAGAAGAAAAACCTATTTATTTTACTGTAAAAGTAGTAAATTCATTTCATTATATAAGGAAAGTCATGTGTTGTCCACATCAGATGTTTGTTATCTTAAACGATAGCCTATAAAATTATAAATAACTTTATTTTTTTAAATTTTATTCGAAAATTGGAGGGGGGTGTCTTCCAACACTCGATTGCGTTTAAAATCAAAAGGCTTTCTGTATTCTCTGATAATTTTCATATTAAATTTCGTTCAAATGGCACCATTCGTTCGTGAGACATCTTCTCCACAGACTCACGGACACACACACGTAGCGTCGAAAATCGTCGTCCTAATAAAAAATTTACTCAGTTCGGTTATATGTCCAGTGGTCGATACTATAAGTGGGCAAAGTTTCACTTAAGGGGACGGTGGACGTTGAAATGAGCAAAAATCGACTAAAAAATTTTTTTTTTAATATATAACATTGTTTTACACATTTAACCTTTTGATTACGGGTGGGACAGCGTCCATCCCAAACGAAGAACCTCCCAAAAAGACAGGTATTTGACATACCCTATCCCAAACAGTTCGAGTCAAATACCTGTCTTTTTGGGAGGTTCTTCGTCTGGGATGGACGCTGTCCCACCAGTAAGCAAAAGATTAAATACATTTTTTTCGAAACGGAATTTTCAAAGGTTTTACATTTTTAAAATGCCCCATGCGTCTTAATTTTTGTTTGAGATACATAAAATTTGATAAGAAGACACTTTTCATACTTTTTAATGAAACTTGGTATACATTTTATAACCTGGTGTAGTGTATATTATAAATGTGTAATAATCGAGTGCAATAATAATAATAGCTGTACTCTACCGGGATTCAAAACCACGCATCTTCTAACTAGCCAAGCGAGGATATATCTATTAAGCAACTGGGAAGAAATTCATTTCTCTTATAATGAAAACTCGTATAATGATCCTACATTCTCTTCCTTCAGATTTCAGATTGAAATGAGCATACAAAAACAACATACAAAACTACTAAAGGATGTATGTCTCTACAAAATCTTTAAATGTTATCTAGGGTAATTTAGAAAATATGGCCAACACGAGTCATGAAATCATTTAGGATTCTTTCAGTTATTCAAACGTATTTAAGGTAGTTGCGGTAAATCATGACACATATTATGTTCTCAATAATATACCATTTGTAAAATTCTTACAAATGGTAACATAGAATTAGGCAAGGATTAATTAATAAGTAAACTTAATGCAAACCTAAAATTTATTTTAAAATACACATATTTTTTCAGACTTGTAATTCAAAAGTTATTTTCTGTGTTTGCGATATATATATATATATATATATATATATATATATATATTGGATTCGAAAGAATATGAAATAGTAATAAAAAGGGGATGCTTACAGTGAAGTATTAAACGGCCAAGGAGGATTGTGACCCCTTGTTCCCGGTTAAAGCATGCTTTGATTCTAAGGAAACACTCCCGAAACCAATACTTGCCCGAAGCGATCCTCCATCCGTCAACACTTTTTGCTTATATTGTAAAAGCTGCATCATGCCTTATGATACTTATAAGCTGTTTAAATTTGTTCGTGAAATTTGGGCTAAATAATATTGTTGAATCTTTTGTGCATTATATATATATATATTAATCATTTGTGAGGGGGATTCAAGTGAATGCTTAAAATATTATTTTTAGCAATTTGATTTAAAATATGCTCAGAACCCGATGTTTATTGTGTTTTCACACAAGTAGGATATGAAAGATCCTTCATTTGACCTGCTATGCTTATGTGCAAGCCCAAATTTATTTATTTATTTTTTATGAATTTTTTTACTTGCTTCGACAATATAAATTTTAATTTTATAACGTGAGTTTACTGTAAGTATTGCTGGGAAATATATGAAGATTTATTTGAAAAAGTAGGGGAAGTTCGAAACTGGTTTGTTTATTGTAACTTGAAAATTCAAGTAAATATTGTTAATATTCGCAGTATAATTTTCATTTTAGTAGTCTGGTTTGATTCATATTTTAAGACGCGTAGCCATAGTGAATAACGACCTGAGGCAAGACGTAAAATTGGCGACCCCCCCCCCCCCCAGTACACTTGTATGTAAAAAATCATATCCAGTAAAATAATAACAATAGTTTGTGTTATTTAAGAAATCAGATATATACTGTTTTTTCTCATTAGTTGTAACAATTTAATTCCTCGCCCGTGTCACAGTGGAAACATGTGGGCGCACACACTTAAAAGTGTGACGGAAATCAATGTGTGACGGAAATAAAGGATCACACCAACGAAATAAATTAGATATTAAGTGCGACTTACTTTATATTTGCGTTGTGTATTTTCAATAACACCAGGAACGGCTGCCGAGGCTTACAAAATGCAAACTGGACACACAGGTACACAGCAAAGTAACAAGATCAAGTTGGGAAAACATGAGACCAAATTATCTTAAATAACTCCTTTTTATTTTTAATATATAAATATATATTTAGGAAGATATAGAAACATTGAATAAGATTCTGACCAATGTCTGTATTATATATATTTAGATGATATTTGGCCTTTATCTGATCTCAAGATGTAATAATATATTTTCACACAAATTGTCACACGGCTTTTTCCATAGAAATTAATTTGAAAACCATTTATCTCGAGGAATTTAAATATTGAATAGGATTATACTTCATGTAATCCTTCAAAATAACAGAACCAGATATCTGTTCCAGACACTTTCAAGACAAATATGCTCTCATTTAGAGCGGCGCGACTAACACGGAAGACCTGAATTCAACATCACTGTAAAGGTTTATCACAAACACGCACTGGCTGATTTCTAGCAGAGAAAATTCACTCCAAGATTTTTATGGAAATGATCCAATGAAACTGAGTTTAGAACATCCAAAACAATGCCGAAACTTAAATGGAGTGATCAAACGGCTCTTCGGGATGTATCCCCAATCTAGTCCTACAGGACGACATCACACTCGACTCTTTAATCCAAATCTCCAGAATTTTCCGAAATTAAATCTGAAATAAATAAATAAGAGATATTAGTACTCTGGAAATAAAAGCAATTGTCTTGGCCCACAGGGATTATAAGATTCCTTCTGAATCAAAGTTATAATCCGAAGCACAAAAATGACCGTTGGGTCGAATTCTTTTGTGTCCGAATTTTCCGAAGCAAGAAATAAAGAGCTCCTTCTCCCACGAAAACTTAGGGCCTCTACTGTGAAAAATGGTATCTAGGCCGCCTCGACCTTCAACGCCTTGCACGAAATTAACTGTAGCATCCAACGACTTTTGTGCGGAACCTCGTGCCATCGCTTGCAGAATCGAAACCACTGCCCTGGGCAATAAAGAAATAAGAAATTATCTCCAGAACATCTGTCGGAGCGAGATCCCACGCTTTCTGCATGAAAAGTGCAAACTCGTACAGAATTAAAACCTTGGAATAAAAATGGCTTCCGAAAGAGAACGATTTCGGAACGAAATGAAAAATGTCATGTTTCGCACTCATAATGTCATAAATCACTATGACACCCGCAAGTCGAGAGAAAATTGAAAAACAAGGTAATCAAGCAAAGCACAAGATAAATCAATTTTTAGTGTTCTATAGTCAAAACTAGACCCCCCCCCCCCCGGTTACGATGGTTTTTGTACGTCTGTAACCTCCAGAGTCGCTGACAGGGGGAGGTGGCAAAAGGATGCATGGCATAGAGGCTTGGTCCATATAAATAGTTTATGAGAAAGTTAAATATAATATAAAACATGACGTAGTGGGAGGGGAGGGGCGAAAAATTGTGTTCATGGCACTGGTAATCGCAACTTTTTAAAATTTGAACCGTCCATCCAACAACATTTATAGTTAACAATCAAGTGCGATTATTTAATAACAAAGTAAAAGTATGAAAAAACTAAAAAGTAAAATCTGATTCAATAACATATATTAAAAAAATTAATTGTTTTGTTCCTTGATTTTAGCAAAGATTTATTTTTCTTAGCCATTTTTACAGAAAAAAACATTTTTTTGCCCTTCTTTTAGAAAAATATTTTATTAAATTTCAACCCAATTCTGGGGCTCCCATCTTGCTACTCCTATGCATAGTTCTGGAATTCAATCAAAATTTTCCTTAATACTTAAGTTGCATTGCTTTCTATAAAATTTCTCAATTGCTGACAAAACAAATATCTGCTTTAAGGAGATCTTATTTCTTAAAATATTTCTACGCAAATAATGCTATTGGAACTTCGTTTAATTGTGATATAATTTTTGTGAAGAAAGCAAAATGTGAAAAGAAAGTGTCTAGGAGCTTTTTATATAACTTTGATTAAAAACACTAGATGGCGACACCAAAATCGTCAAGGTAGAATCTTTTTATTAAGAAATTTCACATAGATACATATTTTAATTTTGCTTTGCAGTGTTTCCATCTAATAAATCACCTTTCCGTTCCATATGTACACTAGAAAATGGTTATTTTAGCTTTCAACTAATTTTAGAAAAAAAGAATGATTATATATATCTAAAATGTTTTGATAAACCATACTTGTTTAACTCTTTCCCTGTTCTATCCCTACGCGCATGCGCACTCTATTTTGGAGATTCAAAGGAAATTTCCCAAGTCCATTAACATTGTAGATAGATTCCTCTCCCCAGACGCTTGTGACGGCGGCTGAAGAAGAAAAAAAATTTCTTTCAGGACACTCATTTGAACCACAGAATACTGTTAGTCTGTGATCTGACTAATAATACTAGTAATACAGACACACAGACAGACACATAAACGTCACGCTAAAAATTGTTTTTTCGTATTCTACAGGTCTTGTAACGTGTAGATACGTCGAAAACTCGAGTTGCGATTTTCGACATGATTCCAATACTTTCCCTATACATTGCCATGTATTGCAGGGAAAGTAAAAGTGATTATTAACTTCTACGGTACAATGATTTTAAAGTTGAGTTGTACATTTGGCGCTGCTCCGGATGACAACATGTAAAACTATTTCAAAGTATCTGATAACAACTCCAAATTAACAATTTTCAATATCAATAGCATCCGCAATAAGATTTATAGCCCATATATTAATATTTATTTGTAATTGATTCATCAATTTGATATTATTTTCGTTAACTTAGCGTCAGTTTTGTGATTTTAACGGTATTTTTGCTAATCTGAGGCGAAATGTCGTAAAGTTCGCGATATTATACTAAATGAATCTTCAATTTATCCAATTTTTTTGTCAAGCTTTACAGACAGACGGAAAGAAGGACATTTCTTGTATATAAAAATCTGATGTGGGCAGCATATGACTTTCTCTGCAGACTTATATCCATGTTCTCTTTATTTCAATTAAATTTAATTTACTTTTAATTCAGTTTTCGTTCTCATTTGATAACTGGACTTATTTTCAAAGGTGGCGTGGAGAAAATACGAAAAAAACTAATATATCTCGAGAACGGCTAGTCCTAGTGTAATGGGGTTGGCCTTATTCTTTTCTTCGTTAAACATTACGTATTAAACAAGCATTTAATGAATATATTTGAGCATACGTATCTTTTCAGTTTAGATTTTGACAATTTTTTCGGGCCATTCTGGAAAAAAAGGCAGATTATTTTTTTCTGAATCGTACCAAAGTCTAATCAGCACCAGGGTGACCTATACGTGACTTATCTACCGAATTTTGGGAAATTCGGTCCATTAGTTTTTCAGCTAGAGTGGATACAAGCTTTTGCGGGTCATTTCGCGAAAAAAGACGGGTTCTTTTATCCCGAATCGTACCCAAAACTAATCAGCACCAGACCCGCTCACAAGTGACTTACCTACAAAATTCTGTGAAATTCAGTGTATTAGTTTTTTAGTTAGAATGGATACAAAATCTGCACACAGACAGACATACAGACACACACACAGACGTCACGCTAAAAATGGTTTTTTCGTATTCTAGAGATCTCGAAACGTGTAGATCCGTCGAAAACTCGAGTTGCGATTTTCGACATGATACCAATACTTTCCCTATACATTACCATGTATTGCAGGGAAAGTAAAAAAAAACGAAATAATACATTTACTTCAATAAATAAAAAAATACTGAATCCCGCGGGATACCTCAATCTCGGGATTGAAAATTTTACGATAACGTAACCCCGGGATAGAAAATTATCTACGAGATTGCAATCCCTAGATCGTAACGAAACTTGGTAAGAAGGTACATGTCAGCCAGATATGCAAATGACTAGAATTACAGCGTGATTGCGCATTGCGTAATGTCACCAGAAGGGTTGAACTTCGTTCTCCCTCGCGCAGAAAAAAGGTACGCAGAGGTTTTTTGCCTGTATTTAATCTGTTGCAGATTACGCATGCACGCACAGCACCAACTGCATCATTGTCCGCCATCCGGACACAGGCAACAAAGAATCTCTAACCGTAAAGAAGGGAAGCTTCCGTAGACCCAATGTAAACACCCGTATCGCGATTGGTAACACGCCCTGTCATACAGGAAGAGCAACGTTGCAGGACGAGAATCCGGGATGAAGGAAGGATTCTTTATTGTTTCTACTCGTTTTTTTTTTCTTTTTTTTCAAGACTTTGATAATCGTATGACAAGTGATGCAATTTAAATGGAAAACATATTTTCATTTACATAAAGACTTTATTGGAGATCACGGTTATTGGAGATATCACCCAACAGCTATTGAAGATCACGGCTCAAGACGCCCTCGGCAGGCCAATAGCCGAGAAGACCATCACATCACAGGACACGCACGCACAGCGCCAACTGCATCATTGTCCGCCATCCGGACACAGGCAGCACCTTCACTATGGGCTCCTGTGTCTGTCCGCACCATCGTGTTGCTCCTGGTTGAATTACATTTGGTATCGCGTCGCCCATTATGTGTGCTGCCAATGACACCCCCCATCGTCGCCTCCGTTTGGAATGGTGTCGCGCTCGATGGGATTGGTTCGCAACCGAATGGAACCAGGTCGTCTTCAACGACGAATCGGGATTCAATTTGGGCAGTGATGACAACTGTGTACGTGTGTGGAGGCCCCGTGGTGAACGCCTCAATCCTGCCTTCGCTTTACAGCGACACAACGCTCCCACAGCTGGTGTGATGGTATGGGGTGCCGTCGCAGACGACATCCGGCCACCTCTAATTTTGATCCACGAAACCATGGCAGCTTAGCGGTAAGTTCGTGAGATCCTTAAACCACATATGTTGCCACACATGACAGGGCTCCATGGTGGCATTTTTCAACTTGACAATGCTCGGCCACACACAGAAAGGGTGTCACAGGAATGCATTTGCAACATTTCCACCCTTTCCCTGCCTGCCCGATTCCCAGATTTGTCACCGATCGAGCATATCTGGGATCACTTGGGATGGCAAGTTGGACAGCCTATGAGCTGGTTGAACGAGAAGCGCGCTTACAACAACTGTAGAATGAGATGACGTAGGACAACATACGGGACCTGTATGCCTCAATATCCGTCCGTATCGCATCGTGTATTCACTTTAGAGGTGGACCAATAGGGTACTAGAACCTCCATTTGCTGTTTTTCCTGTAATAAGTGATCCTCTTGCTTTCTTGTTTGTTTTGATACGTGTTTTGTAATCACTTATATCAACATTGCACTTACATATATAAAATTTCGTTCGATTCTGATAACTTTCTTAGTGCGCAAATTTTTATGGGAATGAGTGTATATTCAATATTCTACTTTTAGAAACAAAGCACGTATACAGTTTTATATCACACTTGGCACACTATGGAGAAGCAAAATAATTATATTTAGCGGTATGAACATAACAAATATCTCATAAAACAGTTTAAAGACTTACCCAAACTAAAATATGGAATAAAAGAAAAATACCCAGTTTATTAACTCAATTTTCATTTTAATCTTCATACGCAATAAGCAATACTTGAAAAAGAACTAACTACATGTCCAAAAATGGTTACCTATTCTAGGAAACATTATTTGTAGCTGAGAAAGGAGGTTAGTGTATTACTGGGGCAGGAGAGTTTGCAGAGAAACAATACTATAGATGAGCAACTCCGCCTCCTCGATACCTCCTTATCTTCTGCAACCATTTTCTCCACGTAAGGAAGAATTTGGGAGTGCAAGTTAATAAGGTGTATACACTGCTGTATCTATAACTTAATAAAATTTCTATATTTTATTTTCTTCTATGAACTTAATTGTTAAACTTTCATAATCTTAGGGCAAATATTATGTTAGTTTTCACTTTTATACAATAAATAATAAATATTAATTTTTGATTTTTTCTTTCAGCTATCCAACAGATCCAGAGATTCAGTCATCATATAATTTTTCATCTAAGTAATTAAGAAGTTCATGTACTTGATGATTTTAAGAGTAGTATGCTGTCATTGAAAGAAATTGCAGTCGTAAAACTTTCTGTTGAAATATGCAATATCCCTCAGTTGAAGAAGGAAATACTTTGCGCAGCTGGTTCGGACTATGATGTTTTTAGATCAAGGAATCGAAACCGTAGTTGGCTTCTAAAAAGTCAATGGGACGAATCAGTGGAAGGAAAAGCAGAAATCATATTAGAAAACTTAGGCCTATCGAAAAGACTATATGAAAAAATAATAGGCATTGTTCTTTCAGTCGGATTGCGGATATTGTCTTGGGCAGAATATCACGAAAGGGCTCTCGGGTTTTCGCGTATGTATAGCTTTAACTTTCTAAACGGATCATTTTTCACAACACGTGGGATCGTAGATCGCAAAAAAGCAGCAGAAGTATTGATGAATGACAAAAGTCTGAGCATTCAACAGAAGTATAAATTGGCTCTTCTCTATGGCATGAATAATCATATTTCCGACTTGTACAAAGAAATGTCAGAAAAAGATAAAAATGAATTTTATGATTCTGAAAATCCAAGAAGAATCAAACAACCGCAATTTGTAAAGTTTTGGTCTTATTATCTTAAGGATGAGGTAGATAAATTAAGAGGCGATGCAGACCCTAATTTATATATGCTTGAGATGGCCGTAAAAAGTGGAAACAAAGATGTGGTTGAATACTGCTTAGAGAAAACATATTTGATGGAAGATGATGTTCTAATATACGCTGCACTGCAAGCAGTCAGAATTTGCCTAACAGTAGACAATGAATGGCATATTTTTGAAGATTCTCGTGTATATAATGATGGGACAGATGACAAGTCGAGGTATCGTTATTGGAGTGAACCGTGGATACCAAGACACTATTATGTTGATATTTTGTGTTTCCTCTTCTCGAAAATGAGTCAGGATGCACAGAAAGCATTTTTAAAAAAAGACATTGAAGGTCTTGAATATGAAAGTTATTCTCTTAACTCTCATACACGTTCGAGGGTATTAGAATATTTTCTGGACTGGCCGTACCAAGATTACTTTATGAAAACTGTAAGACTGATGTGGGACTTTTTACCAGAGAAAAGTTCTGTAGATCTTATAAAGCGCTTTTCTAGTAAGATTGGTAGTTACAAAGGATGTTACAATTATGGTGAAGAAAAATGTTACAACTACAGAGAGCTTTTGACGAAGTTTTTGAAGGAAATTCCTGAACCAAAAAATATAAATGTTATTAGAAATTCTGAAATTGAGCCTGTACATGGTGATACTAAATTACCAACTGCGGGCCTCATGTTAATGTCTTACTTATTGTTCCACAAATATTATACTTATGAAGATGATATAATCATCGGATTGATATTAAAGAATGCAACTCAAGAAGAGAAAGAGAGAATTATATCTTCTGAAAAAGGAATATTTATGTGCATTAAGCTAATGAAACGAATGAGTTGGGAGTTTCTTGATAAAGTTATATCAATTTGTTATACTTCTAAAGAAAAAGTAAGTAAGTTTAAAAGACAGTTGAGCTTCAGGGAAGAAACAAAGTATGTCTGCATTGATTTAATAACAAATGATGAATATCATGCATTTGAGTCTTTTATAAAATGGAGTCCTTTATCTGGCGTGGAAATACATCAACTTAAGGAAAATATTATTTTATCAGAGTATGGAAGAAAGGCATGTTTGAACATAATGTCATCTGGTAAAAAATTAACAGTTGTTGATGAAGTAATTAGGCGGTGTTTTTCTTCTGAAGACAGAATAATGGGATTTAAGAAAGAAATATTGTCTTGTCCGAAAGGAATGCAAAAATGCGTCGAACTGCTAGCTGCAGGACATGCAGAAAAAGCAAATGAATTTATCAGGTGGAGCCATTTCTCTGACGAAGAAGTTATACACTATAAGAAAAATGTGGCCAATGGAATAGGAAGAAAAGTTTGTGAAAAATGGATATGTAATGATCCCTTTCGTGAGAGTGAATCAAGTGCATTTCCCTATCACCGCTTCTTTTATGATCAATTTACAAGCAGTTTGTATTACACTTTTCCAATCAAAGGTGTTCGCAGGTGGGAAAAAGTGGAGAAACTGTTAACTTGGTGTTTTCCTTCGGAGAATGAAATAAATGATTTTAAAAAAATTCTTAAGATGAAAGATGGTACTCGCAATCCCCTAGTGCGTATGCACTTTCGCCTAATGTCCGACAAATTGTGGGAAGAAGTGGAAACTTTATTTGCTTGGTTCAATTTATCTGCTAAAGAAATATGGGAACTAAAGAGAGAAACCATTTTATCTCCAGAACTTATGACCTGGAGTACGATAGGATATAAATATTCTCTGATATTTTTCGATGACGCAAAAAGTAGATGGGATGATATGAAGTTATTCTTTAGATGGTGCTTAGCAGATGCAGATGATATTCGTGAATTCAAAAATAAATTTGATGAAATGTATGGGTTCAAACGTTGTGAAGACCGCGGAGAAAATATTTCAGGTCGTGCAAGCTATATGTTGAAAGAATTTTATTTGTTTCTCGAGGATTTTGCTAATGAATTATGAAAACATAAAAAAACGAAGTGTTTAAAATCTTTCTTCAGAATTTCGAAAGCAAATAACTGGAAATTGTTGGAAATAAAATAAAAATATGCATATGTATACATTGTATTGTGTCAGTTTTTCTAAAATTAAGTTTCCATTTATATCTTGTCTTTTTTATACTTTTCTACACACGGATAGATTATACTGTTATACACACCGATAGATGAGATCACTGTTGTCCCAGAACCAACTGATAGTGATGCATTCGCGAAGCCTGTAATCACGTTCTAATATCAACATTAGTGGAATGCGTTCGTTTTTATCAGCGATCATCCGCATCCAGTAACTCATGATTTATTTAACAGCAAATACCTTACCATCTGTCCTGCATTTTTAAATCTGCATTGTTAACATGTGGTTTAAAAAATTGAGTCAAGCAAGTTTTTTTGTTGGTTGTGTATTTTTGTCCATTCTGGAATAATGAATTCTGGCAAATACAAATCTGATTCACCGATGCAGATATCTAAACTAATGGCGCACTTCTGAGATCACTGTTTATATGCATGTCTGCGTGTCACTCAATATATACATATCCGTATTGAACAAAAAACGAATGTAAGAATTTTACTTTTTTTTAGTTATAATTGCTACACTTTAACAAGTAGCAGGTGTCTTATATCTTTACTTTTTATCAGCTTTATAAAGCAATTTCAAGTAAAAACGACTATATATAACGTGCAATTAAATAAATTTATTTGAACTTCATAAAAATCACTTTGTCTGACAGATAAAATAAAATGAAATAACGGTATCTAACATAATTTAATCTTAGATTGATGATCCTGCTAAAAGAGATACAAAGCTTGCTCGCCATAGCTTGCAGGATTAGAATACGCTCATTTCGATTCGAAATTTATTATGTACACTAGTAATATTAAATGTAATCGGAACACATTTAAAAATAGCAGTGTAACTTTTATTTTTGAAATTAAATCCAAGCAACGTACATATAAATAAGTGAAACAAGGAAACAAACATCCATATATGATATTTAAACTGAACGTAGAATTAATTATAGCACACAGTAAAAGCCTGGCAAACTTAGAATTTGGAAATATTTGTTACTGATCATTTGCGTAGTTGGAAAAAGTAGCAGAAATCAGAAATATTTAAGGTAACGATTAGCGATGTAGCTTTATTTATGTATAAAAAATGTAGCATTTTAAATGTTTTCTTATTTCTAATTTAGATCAACTTTTGCAATCATTTTATTAAATATGGAGTCGTAGTCGCTTATATGGAATGGTAAGGGAGACACACTCTCCTTTGTACATTCAAGATAACAAAGGCGAGCATTAAACTAGTCGATGTTGTACATCTTTTGTTTAAGTTTGCACCCATCTGGAAAAAGTTCTACAGGTGCCTATCTATGAAGTAGAACTATATTAGAACATTATTACCAAGTGACAGAGAAAAATGTATTAGTTTTGTAAATATAAATAGCTAGAAATAGCGAAACTAAACACTTCAATGGAGTGTCCTGAAAACTGTTGAGACTGTTGTTGTGACTTTTCATCAGTTAGTTGTCATTTCATTGACTCAACGATAGTTTTATCAATTTAGCCCATTTTTATCAATTGGGTGACATTTTTGTCAATTTGGCAACATTTAAAAGTCAACACATTGGAGATATTAAGAAAAATTTGTCACCAAAATTTTATCCAAACGTTACGGACGGAAATATAAGTTATTCTTTTAGTGCTCGTAGATTCTTATATTCTTTCCAAGATATTGAATTTTTGTCAATTAGTCGTCATTTTCATTAATTTTGCAATATTTGGAAATGTTGGCGCCATTTCGCCAAATTCGTCGGCAAAATCTCGTCAAGCGTTATGGACGGAGAAATAAGTTATTCTTATAGCAGATAAATGACTATTGGCGACCAACTGCAAAAGTATTACCTAAAGTATATTTTCTCATGAATGGAACGAGCAAGATCCACGAGAAATGATGTCACCAAATTTATTGCATGATATTACATATGAATATTGAACATGTTACAAAATAGTTAATATTTTTTTATTATTTTATGTGATTTTTTGATAAAAGTTTTTGAAAAATTTGCAATATCTTGTAAAAGGTTCATGCTCGCGTCCTAAAATTTGTATCAATCGTTTTCTAATGAAAAATTTCATAAGAAATGATTATTTGCGTAACTTTATTAAAGGTTTAGATTTTTTGATGATTTTTTTCAAAATTTTATTCAAAAATTTAGTAGGGGTTCTGAACATTCGATTGCGTTTAAAAGCACCAGGCTTCCAGTGTTCACGAATTGTAATTTTTGTACCAAAGTTCGTTAGAATTGCTCCATATGCTCGTCAGATATCGACTCCAAAGTCTCAGTGACACACACACATACACAGACATCACCACAAAAACGTATGTTTTGTGTTCAGGGATGCTTGAAATGTGCTATCCCGTCGAAAACTTGAATTCGAATTTTTGTCTCCGTCACAATACTTTCCTTATACATCATGCTATGTAAATAAGGAAAGTAATACAAGATAAATGTAGACAATGTACCTTTAATTATTTAAAAGTATATCCTGTGTTTTATGCACCAATCGACTATCTTATGCAACAAACTGTACAGCTCAAATTATGCCAAATTGCATCAGAATGAAAAAGTGCAATTCTTTATTATATCTCATTTACATATAATGCAGTTTAATGTAAAATGCAGTAGTGAATGTAGAAAAAAATATCCTGAAAATGTGTACAGGGTGTTTAAAAATAAGTGAAAAGCGGAAGTTTTTTTAATCGTTGGTTGAAGACGCATAGTTAGAATATTTTTCTTATACATTATACAATATATATAAGGAAAGTAATAAAAGGTAAAGGTAGACAATGTTGCTTTAATTATTGGGAAAAATATCCGGTGTTTTATGCATGAATCGACTATCTTATGCACCAAACTGTACAGCTCAAATTGTGACAAATTACATCAGAATGAAAAGTGCAATTTTTTTTATATCTCTTTTGTATATTATGCAGTTTCATATAATATTCAGATGTGTATGTAGAAAAAAATATCCAGAACATGTGTACACAGAGTGTTTAAAAATAAGTGAAAAGCGTAAATATTTTAACCATTGGTTGAAGACGCATAGTCACAATATTTTTCTTATACATTATACTATGTATATAAGGAAAGTAATAAAAGGTAAAGGTAGACAATGCAGCTTTAACTATTTAGAAAAAATATCCTGTGTTTTATGCTCCAATCGACTACCTTATGTAACAAACTGTGGAACTCAAACTATGCCAAATTGCATCAAAATGAAAAAGTGCAATTCTTTATAATATCTCTTTTGCATAGTATGCAGTTTCATATGATATGCAGATGTGAATGCAGAAAAAGAAATCCTTAACGTGTGTATAAGGTGTTTAGAAATACACTGGCGGAAAATAAAATCCCAACTCTAAGAAGATATTGGTTTAGAGGAATGATATTTAGGAAAAGCAATTGTGTAGATAACATATTTATTTGATTAAAGTTTCAAGGTAACAGGTTAAAGTATGCGCGAGAAGATCCATTTCAAATATGAAATGGTGGTACATTAATAACCGTGTGTCGTATGGGTGCCGTATGTCATTTTGTGGGATGGAGTTCCATGCCTGTTGCACATGGTCAGTCAAATCAGCAACGGTTAATGCTGGTTGTGGATGGAGCTGGATTTGTCTTCCAATAATATCCCATACGTGCTCGATGGCAGAAAGATCTGGTGATTTTGCTGGCCAAGACAACATGTCGACACTCTATTGAGCACGTTGGGTAACAGCAGCGGTATGAGGACGAGCTTTATCCTGTTGAAAAACACCTTCTTGAAGACTGCTCATGAATGGCAGCACATTAGGTTCAGTCACCAGTATGATGTACAAATGTGATGCCAAGGTGCTTGGGATAACGACGAAAGTGCTCCTGCTGCCATAGGAAATGGTTCCTCAGATCATGACTCCTGGTGTAGGTCTAGTGTGTCTACGCCGCAGATAGCTTGGTTCCAAGTGCTCTCCTGGCCTCCTTCTTACCAATATACGACCACCACTGGCACCAAGACAGAAACGGTTCTCATCTGAGACAACAGATGAGAGCCGTCTCATCAACAGATCTCCACTCCGCCCTCCAATGATTAGTTCCCTCCAATGAAAAATGTATTAGTTTTGTAAATATAAATAGCTAGAAATAGCGAAACTAAACACTTCAATGGAGTGTCCTGAAAACTGTTGAGACTGTTGTTGTGACTTTTCATCAGTTAGTTGTCATTTCATTGACTGAACGATAGTTTCAATTATTTGGCGCATTTTTATCAATTGAGTGACATTTTTGTCAATTTGGCACCATTTAAAAGTCAACACGTTGGAGATATTCCGAAAAATTCGTCACCAAAATTTTATCCAAACGTTACGGACGGAAATATAAGTTATTCTTTTAGTGCTCGTAGATTCTTATATTCTTACCAAGATATTGAATTTTTGTCAATTAGTCGTCATTTTCATTAATTTTGCAATATTTAGAAATGTTGGCGACATTTCGCCAAATTCGTCGGCAAAATCTCGTCAAGCGTTATGGACGGAGAAATAAGTTATTCTTATAGCAGATAAATGACTATTGGCGACCAACTGCAAAAGTTTTACCTAAAGTATATTTTCTCATGAATGGAACGAGCAAGATCCACGAGAAATGATGTCACCAAATTTATTGCATGATATTACATATGAATATTGAACATGTTACAAAATAGTTAATATTTTTTATTATTTTATGTGATTTTTTGATAAAAGTTTTTGAAAAATTTGCAATATCTTGTAAAAGGTTCAAGCTCGCGTCCTAAAATTTGTATCAATCGTTTTCTAATGAAAAATTTCATAAGAAATGATTATTTGCGTAACTTTATTAAAGGCTTAGATTTTTTGATGATTTTTTTCAAAATTTTATTCAAAAATTTAGTAGGGGTTCTGAACATTCGATTGCGTTTAAAAGCACCAGGCTTCCAGTGTTCACGGATTGTAATTTTTGTACCAAAGTTCGTTAGAATTGCTCCATTTGCTCGTCAGATATCGACTCCAAAGTCTCACTGACACACACACATACACAGACATCACCACAAAAACGTATGTTTTGTGTTCAGGGATGCTTGAAATATGCTGTCCCGTCGAAAACTTGAATTCGAATTTTTGTCTCCGTCACAATACTTTCCTTATACATCATACTATGTAAATAAGGAAAGTAATACAAGGTAAATGTATACAATGTACCTTTAATTATTTAAAAATATATCCGGTGTTTTATGCACCAATCGACTATCTTATGCAACAAACTGTACAGCTCAAATTATGCCAAATTGCATCAGAATGAAAAAGTGCAATTCTTTATTATATCTCATTTACATATAATGCAGTTTAATGTGAAATGCAGTAGTGAATGTAGAAAAAAAATATCCTGAAAGTGTGTACAGGGTGTTTCAAAATAAGTGAAAAGCGGAAGTATTTTTACCATTGGTTGAAGACGCATAGTCACAATATATTTCTTATACATTATACTATGTATATAAGGAAAGTAATAAAAGGTAAAGGTAGACAATGCAGCTTTAATTATTTAGTAAAAATATCCTGTGTTTTATGCTCCAATCGACTATCTTATGTAACAAGCTGTGTAACTCAAATTATGCCAAATTGCATCAAAATGAAAAAGTGCAATTCTTTATAATATCTCTTTTGCATTGTATGCAGTTTCATATAATATGCAGATGTGAATGCAGAAAAAGAATTCCTTAACGTGGGTATAAGGTGTTTAGAAATAAACTGGCGGAAAACAAAATCCCAACACTAGAAGATATTGGTTTAGAGGAATGATATTTAGGAAAAGCAAATGTGTAGATAACATATTTATTTGATTAAAGTTTCAAGGTCACAGATTAAATTATGCGCGAGAAGAGCCATTTCAATTATGAAATGGTAGTAGAAGAGAAATAAGAGTTGAAGGACAGCAGGGGCAGCGGCTGCCCCTGGAGGAGGATTCCTCTTTGGGGAGGATCCTCTTTTGGGAGGATGGCTCTCAGAGGGTCTTTCCTCCCGGAGAATGCCTCTCGGTGCCCCCTCTTTTGGGAGGAAGTTTAGTGAGGCGATGCAGCACCCAATGCCTCTGTTGGGAGGATGCCTCTTTCGAAAGAGGCCTCGGCCAAGAGGGCAATTGCGAAAGAGGCCTGATGACTCTTCGGAGTGAATTGTCTTGAGAGGGGATAACCCTTGACCTGAGGAAGTGGTTTCAATGGATGTCGCAATCACTGACTGACCTTTGAATATTACACAATCTGGAAATGACGTTCGCACCTTAGAGCTCCTGAGCACACGTCCTCCCTCTCTGCTGTCTGGGAACAAAGTGAACGTTCTTATCAGCGTGACGTAGTTAAAGCGCCCTCTGGCGAATTTAGATGAAGTGCTGCCATCTATCGGCATTTTTTCTTCCAAAAGAATTTAATGTCTCACTGCTCGGGAGCGAGACTCGAACTCTTAACTATCCGATTACAACGCCCGCGTCTTACCCGCTATGCCACAAGGCCTTGCTCCATAGAAAGTTATCTTCGAACTGTACCTTATCAGAGGAAGCAGGAGATAGAATATTTTTCGCTCGGTGAACAGATTGAATAGCGATGTATTTTATAAAGGGATTTCGGCGCGTTTTAAAACAGAATGTTACGGAGTGAATATAAAATTGGTGATTTTATATTGCGATTTTTAGCATATGATTTTTAAAATAAATTGAATGCGGATTTTCAATGAACACAAAAATTGTATTCAGTGGATTCTAACACTACGATATTTTGAGCATATTGTTTTTTTTTTAAATGAATTGAATAAACTCAAGTTTAAACTCAACTATAGTTACGCATTTTCAAAATTGTGTTAAGTGAATAGGATTCAACCCTTTTGTGCACTTAAAATTTAAACGCACTATACTTAGCTAAAATGAAGTGAACAAGATTCAACCCTTTTGTGTGTTGTACACTTAAAAACATGAATGTAATACTTAGTTAAAATTATGTTTCGTGAACAGGATTCGACCATTCTAAGTGTGTGTGTGTTTGATATATACCAATGTGATTTTTTTTTTAAATGAATCTAACTATCGAAATGATTTCAAATGTTTAAAAACAAATTGAACACGGATTTCCAGCGAACATAAAATTGCGTTAAGTGAATAGGATTCGACCATTCCAAGTGATATACACCAATGTGATTTTTTAAAAATAAATCTAACAGCATATACGGCTACTATAATAACGAAATGATTTTTTTTCTTTTTATAAAAATAATAATGAAAATTAGAACTCACAGACCGACATCTTCACTAGCTGCTGTCCAAACTCCAAATGAGTGATACACTCTCAATACGCTATTAAAAATTAGATCTTATCTATAATGACGTCAGCATTTTGAGGTGTTGCCACCTATTTTTTTATTATAGTATATTTCTAGTAACTGGATACTTCAACGGTCTGATTTGCTACACGTAATCTGAAATACATCATTTTACTGATATTGTGCATTGAATATGATTTGACCATTTTTAAAGTGGTGGATGTAATTGAAATATCGAAGTTTAGAATTTAACAAGCTAACGAATTTTCACAGATACACCCCAAAATTTTAGCTTTAAGTTTAAATAAAACCCAATGAATATGATATAACCATTTTAACAGTGAAGGGTATAATTTTTACTACCATTATAGAACTTAGAAGTGAGTGTTCAGTTTCGATTATTTTTACAGGACACCAACACGTTTAAAATCTATTGCAAGTTTGGCTTAAAACCACTCTTACAATATATATTCCAATGCAGTCATTTACGAGAATCGTCCAAGCGAGCATTTACAATTATCGCTCAAACATTCAGATAACAATTGCTTCGGTCAGTATCAGCGCTTCTGTTCGAGATTAGCACTTCCTGTCCCAACCTTATGATAAGAATTAGTGAAAGTCCACACATGAACTGCATGTTAGAATAGATAAAACCTTACCAATGTGAAATTGTAATCCAAATATAATCTGAAAAATAAAGGTCATGAAAAGAAAGAGTAAAGTTTCCATTTGAAAATACATGTTATATGTTATTAAGAAGTGTTACATATTATAAATTATATGAACAGAAAAGTTAGAAAAAAGTGGGAAATGTTAGTAGAAGAAGAGAAAGTTTGTGCACTTCCAACAGCCCCATGAGGTGGTGCTCCCTGTCATTTCACTCTTTCGGGCAGTGTTCTCCACCAGCGTGAAATAATTTTACTTAATTAAATAACATAATAAAAATGAATATAACAATTAATTTTAAGAAATGAGTAAGTAATTTATTATTTTAGAATAAATGAAATTAAAGAAAAAAAAATGATTATGACAATTAATTTTAAGGAATGATTGAGCAATTTAATATTTTAGAATAAATACTTCAGAAAAGGAAATGAATATAACAATTAATTTTAAGGAATGAGTGAGTAAGTTATTATTTCAGAACGAATGAAATTAAAAAAAAAAAAAAAAAAAAGCAAATAATTTAGAAAATTATAATAAGAATTAATTTTAAGTTAAATATTATTAGTTTAGATTACTTCACACTGGCAGACCTATTTTCCCATTAAAAATGAACAGAGTTCATTCAAAATTTGTAGAGTAAAATTCAAAGTTCTTTCGATGAAAGTAAAATTCTTGAAAATAGTCTATATGGATATCTTGAAAGGGTCGTGTGTGAAAAATCTTCAAAAGTTCTTGTGTTTAAAATCTTGAAGGGATCATGTCTTGTGTTAAAAATCTTCAAAAGTTCTCACGAGGGAAGAACAGGAAATACACTGTGCGAAAAATCTTCAAAGGTTCTTGTGTTAAAAATCTTGGTAAAATTCTTGAATTGCGATAAAATATCTTGAAAAATTCTCATAATCAAAATGGTAAAAAAAAGTTCTTGTGTTCAAAATCTTGAAAAGGTCTATTGCAGTAAACATGGAAAAATCTTCATGTATTAAAAATCTTGGTAAAAATTCTTGAATTGTGATAAAAATCTTGAAAAATTCATATATTCAAAATAGTGAAAATTCTTGAATTGTGATAAAAAATCTTGAAAAATTCATATATTCAAAATAATAAAAAGGTCTCGTAATCAAAATCGTGAAAAGTTCTTGTAATCAAAATAGTGAAAAGGTCTTGAATCATGGAAAATTCTTGTAATGAAAATCTTGAAAGGATCTTGTATCGTGAAAGGTTCATGTATCGTGAAAAGTTCTTGTATCGTGAAAAGGTCTTGTATCTTGAAAAGTTCTTGTAATCAAAATCGTGGAAAGTTCTTGAATCTTGAAAAAGGATTTGTTTTAAAAAAATCGTGGAAAGTTCTTGTGTTAAAAAAGTGAAAAGTTGTTGAATAAAAACGTGAAAAAGTCTTGAATCGTGGAAAGTTCTTGAATAGAAATGTAAAAATCTTGGAATGGTCTTGAATGTTGAAAAAAAAGAATGGAGTGGCTATTCCTTGAATATGTTCCAAAGTCCATGTGCATAGGTGTGAATGCCATCTTCCAAAACATATCGTTTGTCATCGTATGGGGAGAGTGCCACCTTACTTTGTTTGAGTGTATACAAACGGTGACACTCACTCCCTATACGATGTTGAAAAGATTTGGTGGTTTGCACATCTTTTAAACATTCGACATAATGTTGGTGTTTTATGTGTTTCTTTACGAATGTTTTCGAAATACCTTTAGCCGTCTTCTTTTCCCCCTGTGTGGAGAGGAGAGAATACATTTTGGACCTGAGCCCCACAAACTCAAGTCCAGGTGTTCCATTTAGCTCGTCCTTAAAACAACCTATCCTCTTTTTGTTTGACACACTGTGGGCGGAATGATTTGTTGGATAATCCGACGTGTCAAAGAGGTGGTTACTTTCTTGCATGTCTTTGTAAAAATCCAGACACTCGACCTCATAAGTGAGAGAGTCGGTGTCGGTAAACAAAAGTGTTGCATCTGCTCCGTATTTTTTCTTCATATATCCATAGTGGAATCTGTATATGAGAAGTTTACTAAGCTCCAGAATGGCGAAACCGACGTATATGGACCTATTCAGTAAGATGTTGTTCTATAGTCTCTCGACCCCTACCAAATCTTCATTGAAAATTTTAAAAGATTTAAATGTGGGTGCCGCCATAAGTTTCTCCCCACGTTTCTCGTCCTTCACAAGATCGATCTTCACCCGGTTCCTTAAATTCTCCATGCATTTCCCATACACGGCATTATTCATTAATTTAAAAAAATCTTTCTCGAAACCTGATTGGGCCCTTTTCCGATGTTCGGTGTTGAAGTCAACGTAGGGCTTCAACCAGGCTCGCTGTTTAAATTTTAAAATTTTATGGGTGGTTTTTAATTTAAGTCCCAGTTCCAGATAATACTTTAAATTTTGAAAATGTACTATATAGTTTTTTTTATTGTTCAGATTAGGGGTTAACTTTTCATGACTCTGGAACCGAGACATCTTAAGGGATTTTATAACTTCTACCGTGTATGGAGAAATCATATCTTCACTGATCTTTAGCTTTTCCGGGGCTAGTGGATAATCATTATGAAGGTCGTGTAATTCAGATGGGTAATCCAAATCCACCTCTAATATGTACCCATCTGTTCCATCGCTGGGGAGACTCAAAATCCACTCTTCACTTGCTAAGGATGGTGACTCCCACTCAAAATTTCCATAAGGCAGGGGCTGAGACATCGCCCACCCGTACAAGTTGTTAGCGTCTAAATACATCAAATACCGGGTGGGCTCTGTATGATCATACTCGGCCATGTATGGGTTGTTTTCCCGCGCCCACCGTTTGGTGATGACAGATATTCCCCCTCGAATCCCCCTTTCAACGAAAAGATGCATATCAATGTCGGTTAGGAGGTCCAAGGGTTGTTCTACCATCTTCAGGGAGGCCTGCCACGCCAGCCCCGGTGCAGTCATCAGGTGAGCGCAATCTAGACCAGGGGTCGGCAACCTTTTGAGTCTAAAGAGCCAAAAATTACAATTTACAAAATTTCAAAGTTTTTAAAGAGCCACAAAATTTTTTCTTGCCAACAATAAATAGTACTCGCATAAATAAAGTTTTTTGATAAAAAAAACTATTTATTCATAAGAAAAAATATCTATTTATTTATATATAAGTAGTGTTTTTCACAACAAATTAGATAATATATATATGGCATTATTAGATAATTACTTATTATTTAAGTAAAAAATTAAAACAATTAAACATTTACTTACAACACTAACTTGTACTTCAATAGCAAACAAATTCAATGGGAGCGATGGCTTTGCATGGTTATTCAAGTGGAAAATTTAAACTTTACTAAACAATGTAACTTGTACTTAAAATAAAAAAAAACAATAACATACATTTGAGCAAACAAATTCAATGGGAGCGTTGGCATTGCATGGTTTTAGAAAGTTTGGATAAATTTGGCTCATAACTGGTTGTTTTAAGTTTCAAACACGACTCTAAATTTTCATTTGTTAGTTGGCTTCTTACTTTGCTTTTAATTATATTCATGCAAGAGAACGCTTGCTCGCACGAATATGTCGATCCGAAAATAGTCAGCACTCCAAATGCCAACTTCTTCACCTCACTGTAGCAATCTGGAAGACTATTCCATGCGTCGAATATAAGTGCCTCAACTCGCGGCATTTCTTTTAAAGCTGTCCACTTTTGTTGCGTTACGTACATACATTTCTGGACCTCCAACTCTTCCAACTTGCTTTTCAACTCTGTAAATTTTCCACTCCACAAAGCTTTACATTTTAAATCGATCAATTGCATTTCTAGAGATCCAGTATCAATTCCAAATGGCTCAATGTGGATTTCGTTACTATTTGTGTTGAGAGGATTTACTATGAATGCTAGAGTGGTTTTGTTGGTATTGAATTGCTCAAATCTGTCAGCAAATTCATCTTTAATTCTTTTTATAACTGTGCTGAAGTAATTCGTGTCAAGAGTTGCACTGGTTTTATCGCGATATTGCTTTAGAAATTGAAAATGAAGTTATTTACCGCTCTGAATATCTTCTGCAAAAAGAATTAATTTTCTTCAAAACAAACCAATTCTTCTAACAAAACATAGGCTGGGTTTCCCTTTCCTTGCAGTTTTAGATTCAGCTCATTTAATTTCGCTGTGATATCCACCATAAAGTAAAATTTTTGCAACCATTTGTCGTTCTCTAATTCAGGGTGATTAATGCCTTTTTCATATAGGAATGTATTTATTTCATTCAAGCACAAAGCAAAACGTTTCAACACCTTACCTTTGGAAAGCCATCGCACTTTATTGTGAAGAAGGAGGTCGGAATACTGAGTCACCATTTCGTTTAAGAATTCTTTAAATTGACGATGGTAGAGTGCTTTTGACAAGATGCTGTTAACAATCTTGATTACCAAATTCATGACCTCAACTATTTCGGCCGGAAATGTTTGGGCACAAAGCGCTTCTTGGTGTATTATGCAGTGAAACGTAAGAATTTCGTGGTTTATTTTGCTCTGAAGAATCGTTGTTGCCCCTTTATTTTTTCCTGTCATACTTCTGGCTCCATCAGTTGCTATTGAAACGATTTTATTTAAATCGATCTTATTGTCTTCAAGGCATTTTTGCACGGCATTCGCTATATCTTCCCCTCTAGTTTGTCCTGAGACCGGTAGCAATCCTAGAAGTTCTTCTTTTGGACCTTGGGAAGACATATACCTGACAAAAAGGGCAACTTGCGCCGTGTCTTTTATGTTGCAAGACTCATCTACAGCAAGTGATAAGGCAGAAGAAAGTTGAATATCTTCCACCTGCAAATATGTTACATTTGAAGACATTTTAGCTATTCTATCTTGTACTGTTTTAGCGGATAGTGGCAAATCTTTGATTTTTTTCAAGATTTCTGGTTTGTTTTTGAAATCACAAAACAGTTCTTCAGATGCACGTATGAAGCAATCTTTGACATACTCACCATCTGTGAATGGTTTGCCTTTTTTTGCAATTTCTAGTGATACAGCGAAGCTTGCCAGATTAACATTACTTGTAGATTGCGTCCAGATACTTAACACGGAACTTGATTGCTGTTTTTGTTTTTGGAGCTCGTCGACAGCTTTTTTTCGTTCTTCGCCGGCTGGATATTTACTAGCAAACTGAGTATGTTTTTTAGTGAAGTGTCTCTCTAAATTTGATTTCTTATTGTGTGCGAGTTTTTCGTGGCAAATGAGACAAGTCGGAAGGCCATCTGAGTTGCATATGAATTCAGTTCTTCTCCTTTTTTTTTGTAGATGCCATGCTTGCGGTGAAGCTGTAATAAAGAATTTTTAAAATTATTATTTAGGTATCCTAAACAGCAGATGACAAGTTTTGCAATTATTTACTATGTCAACGTATACCTAAGTAAAATACATACGAGAAGCTGGGCATAATGAAATATAATTTATCAAAAAACATTTTACAAAGATTACCTTAACTTGTAATGACATGTAGTATATGTACAAATTTTAATTATCCATAAGTTAGGTTACCGCACTAAGTAGAAAATCGTTGTCTTTCTACATGCAATGAAACTATTTAAATTATTAAATCCATCAAAAAATGTAACAGCATTTCTTCAAATAAGGAAGTAAAATACAAAAATAGGGCTTTTATGAGTTGTAAAAACATTTTACCTTACAAACCCAATTAAGTGATATTAAATTTATATTAAAATGTATCATACTGTATATGTAGCAATAAATAGCTAGATTTGTATTTTGTCTGAAAGAAGTATATTCAAAATTAACTCAAATTTTCTGAGTATCTGAGTACCGTGTATGTGTGTATGTTTTAACTAGTACACACCATTAATATTGTGTTGAAATGTGAAATTATTTATTATACTTGTTGAAATGTGAAGTTATTAAGTTTTTCTTGAAGCAAGTAAATAAAATACAAAAAAAAAGAGTTTTTTATGAGCATATAAAAACTTTATTACAACAAATTTATAAATCCAAGTAGTTGGAGTTAACAAGCCGCAAAAGCTAGATCCATATTTTGTCTGAAAAGTACCTGCATATCATATGTCACACTCAAACAAATGTTACCCCCCCCCCCCATTTATATCTACTGAATACCAACCTGATATATATTAAATGATGAACATAAAGTATGGATTACAAATAAATACTACTGATTTTACAGTGAAAGCATTTATATTAAATCCAAAAAAATTTGACATTTGCATCCCCCTCCCAATTGAGTTCTGAAAAACAATTTTACTCTACGGATTAGGACATTTTCATTAGATACAAAAACTATTTAATCAGTTAAATCTAAATGACACATTAAATACTTTGATTACTACACATATTTAATAACCTTGAAACTTACTACACATATTTAATATTTTTTTCAGGAGCAGTATACTGTAAGCATTTACCTACGTGAAATGCTACGCAAGTTTTATAAACATATCGAGTTTCGCTGCACTTTCCTTTGGAAGATCATACTCCACATAGTCTGGGATTCTCTCCCCCCCCCCCCCCAAGTAACATCAAAACATCTAAATAAGCTTCAATAAACTTTATTTACATATACTCTGAGATCCCCCCTCCCAAGTAAAATCAAAACATCTAAATAAGCTTGAATAAACTTTATTTACACAGCATGTGTTGAAATGAAACTTACTGCATATATTTAATAATTTTTTCGGGAACTGTGTACTGCAAAGCATTTACCTATGTGCAACGGTACTCAAGTTTTACAAACATATCAAGTTTCACTGCATTTTCCTTTGGACGAGCATATCTGGGATTCCTCCCCCCCCCCCCCCCCCCCGCAGGTAACATCAAAACATCTAAATAAGCTTCAGTAAACTTTATTTACACATACTCTGAGATTCTCCCCCCCCCCCACCAATATATTTGACATGCATTATTTCAACCCATCTAACAATTCAGTCAAATTCAATTAATATTATGTTATAACTAATAAACACAGCACAAAAGTAATTATTTTTAACAAAAGCCTGACAATTCAACAATAAATACAAACATCAATATGAAAATTTAAGTGTGAATGCATTATGCAATGATCACAGATACCCTCCCCCCCATGCTTTATTTCTTAAACAATTATTATACAAAGGCATATTGCGTATATTTCATTTGTAATACAGTTTCTATGTTCTATGATTTATCAAGGCTATTTCGATAATTCTATGATTTAGCAAGGCTGCAATTTGATTCATTGATACTTTAGATTAACTTAAAATAACATATCATGATGTAAGGAGTAACTTGTAACAGATTTTGTCTTTCTAAAGTCTAAAAAATGTACGATTAACGATCTCAACAAATAAAGCAAATATTTACTTCACAAAAGTCTGTAATAAAATTATGCTTAAAATGCAAGGTTCAGTAATGAATAACAAGTCATTCAGGCAATATTAAACATGAATTAAGAGTACTTTGGAACAGATTTGATATAAAGAATTTGGCTAAATCCGCCATTTTTTTTGTCGCCAAGACTGGCGCCAACGCGTACAGTGTTTGAAAAGTCATAACGGACGCCATCTTGAACATTGCGCATAAGAAATATAAACATATATAATTAAAAATGCATAAAAATGCCGATAATTAACAATACTTAGAAAAAATACGAAATTTTACAAAAACGTTTGTACTTTAACAAAATTTAAGAAAAAACAGAACTTAGAAAATATTTGTAAAAAACGTTTGTACTTTAACTAAATTTAAGAAAAAAACAATACTTAGAAAAAAGTTTGCACTTTAAAGAAATTTAAAAGAAACGATACTTCAACTACGTGGATAACAAAATCAAAACACAGTACCTGGTTTAATGAAATCCAAAACTTTTCAAAGAAAACACGTGTAAATATCCAAATTGCACAAATAATTGTTTCCACATTGCAGTCATCAGAGAACTCTCATTATTTCTATGTAAATTTTCTGCTTCTACTTTATTTTATTTATTAACATGTGCTATCTTTAATTTCTGTATGATATTCACGTTTTAACCACACACAGCAACAACAAAACAAAAATAAAATGGCCGCAGCCGACGATATCAGAAAACTAAAGGGGTTGCCAGAAAAAGACATTTCGCGCCAAATGCAAATTATTTTCGCTCCACATTTGGCGACTTATCGCTCGCGAAAAAAGCTGAGAAAACCAAATTCTTTATATCAAATCTGTACCCAAAAATGTTAAAATTGCATGCATAAAATAAGACAAAATAAAAAATAACTCACCATTTATGAAGTCCTGTTTGCAGTAGACATTATAATCCAAGTGGGCACCTATTTAAATTATTTTTTTTTTTATTTAAAAGTATGAATTTTTGAAAGTTACTCCTGTAACTTCAATACACTTTCGTACACTCGCAGTGATTGCATATCTCTCCGCGGCTGACGTCACGTATCCCATGATTCCTAGATGTCCGAGCCTTGTTTTAGATAGCCTTGACTAATATTGCGTACTCAGACGAAGAAAAGGCAGAGGCGCTTGCTAGGCATTACGAAAAGCAATTTGAACCAAACCACGATCTAATGTGTCAGGACACCCTAAGAATGGTTAGGCAAACTCTAAACAATTTCAGGAACTCCCCGGTCACGGCTGAGATTAACCCAGCCACCCCGCAAGAAATAGTAGAGATTATCAAAAACCTTAAAAACCGTAAAAGCCCAGGGCACGACAAAATCAGGAATATCGCGGTAAAAAACCTACCCTTAAATATAATATTTTACTTGACCATCTTAATAAATAAAATACTAGAACTAAATTATTTCCCCAAAGAATGGAAGGAAGCGATAATTATAGCGATCCATAAACCTGGTGAGGATGCCTCAATTCCAGCCAACTACAGACCAATCAGTTTGTTGCCGACACTTAGTAAAATTACTGAGAAAATAATTCTCAAGAGACTGAACACGCACCTTAGTGAGAATGACATTATCATTCCGGAGCAGTTTGGATTTCGGCCAAAACAGTCCACCACTCATCAATTGCTGAGAGTGGTAGAGTACATTTCTTCTGGTTTTAATAATAAGACACCCACAGCTGCGATTTTTCTTGACATCCAAAAAGCCTTTGATAAAGTGTGGCACTGTGGATTAGCTTACAAATTGATCACTCTAAAAGTCCCTGACGCACTTGTCAAACTTTTAATTTCATACCTAAATAACAGACACTTTCAAGTCAGAGTAAAAAATAACTTATCTACACCCAAGCTCATTAAAAGTAGTGTACCGCAAGGATCCATCCTGGGCCCGACCCTCTTTAACATATATCTAAATGACATTCCCAGGACCCCAGACACGGAGCTGGCACTCTATGCAGACGACAGCGCGATACTTGCAAAACACCCTTACGTCTCAGTAATGCACAGACAGCTACAACAACACTTAGACATACTCCAAACATGGCTGGAAAAATGGCGAATAAAATTAAATCCCAATAAATGTCATTGGATTTATTTCTCAAGAAAACGTAAACCTCCGCCTCCTCTGTACATAAACAACCATGCCCTAAAAGCGGAAAAATCTACTAAATACCTAGGTGTAACGATAGACTCCCACCTAACTTGGAAACTGCACGTAACGAACTTAATCAAAAAAGCGTATATGGCCACAGGAGCTTTATACCCAATGATAGGAAACGGAAATCTAAGTTATCAAAATAAACTCCTAATTTATAAATCGGTCATCTGCCCGGGAATGCTGTATGCAGCACCCGTATGGGGATATGCCTGTAAAACTACCATAGACTTATTAGAGACAAGACAAAACAAAACCCTAAGGATTATAAGGAAAGCCCCTAGATACTTAAGAAACTCGGTAATTAGGAAAGACTTCAAAATAAAAACTGTTAGAGCCCAAATCAAAAAACTAGCGCTTAAATTCTACAAAAATCTGCCATCTGTCCCAAATGAACTATTATTTAATCTGCATGACTATGATCATCGCAAGGCTAAATCTCGTAAGAGACCCCGCTCGGTACTTAACTTTGATATTCGGTACTAGGAACGTCCCACCTTAATCAGTTGATATTAACGAAAACTCGCGATCTTTGGTTTTCTACAAAATGTTTAAAATCCTAAACTGCTAAAATGCTAGGTTACCCTCAGATCTGCATCAACCCCCCAAACTGCTTAAACTCTTAATGTGCAACAAACTGCCACACTAGGAGCTAGGACAAATAATAAAAACAGTAAATCAAAACCCTCGAACCTCCAACTATGGACCAATGAAATAATGTCACAGTATGAAGATAAGAACCACACCTAGAGATTGGAGATTAAAGGCGCTTCGCGCCTGGTGCTCTGTTCTGGACGAAACTCTATGAAGATAGCCTTGACTGACGACAGTGACGACGCGTGTCACGGGGGAGGGGTGCGGGGAAAAGCGAGTACAAGTGGCTGAGACATAGAATCGGTGCCTAATCTTCGTTAATCGATTCAGAACGATTTTTAAATGTTTTTTTTTGATAAAATAAATAATATTTGCGTATGGAACTAAAGAGCCGCAGCTTCATATCCAAAGAGCCGCATGTGGCTCGCGAGCCGCAGGTTGCCGACCCCTGATCTAGACCATAGTATGTCATACACAGTTTTCTAAAATGCTCAAATACGTCGTCCAGCAGAAGGAGATCTGTTTTGACGTACAAATCATGATAGTCGCCAAGATTCTTCAGATTGAATGTCCTCCATACATTCTGAGCATGTTTGTAGTCCTCCTCACATATATCTTCTTCTGTTAGTGTGCTGTAAAAGGCCGAAGGTGGAGGCAGCACCTGGTCTTCAAATTTTCCATACGAGTCCATGTACTCGTATGGGTACACCCCCTTACGTAGCAGCAGATCAGTATTAGATGGTATAGCTGTAGACGTAATTGTGAATTTCTCCTTGGGTAGATTGGCTACCAATTTTTCCAAGGAGGTGTTTAAAAATTGAAGACTGTCAATAAAATGCAGCCTCACACCCTCGCCTTTCTTCTGAAGGGTAAACGAAATGTACTTCTCCATGTTTACTGCAATGGGTGTAATTTCGTAATCTTTCAGTTTGCCAAGCCCCGACATCAGGTGGTGACCGTCATAATTCTTCAAGTTGTGGAACACTACCGGAATAGTAGTAGGGAGACGAAATCTCAGATTGCACGCCACATGGAGTGCTCCTCGATATGCACCACTCACATGGTCGTGGTCTCTACATTTCCCTACATACTTCACCCCGTCGTGTTTAAAGGGCTTCTTGCATAAATAGCATTCTGTGCTCTGATTGAATGCAATTGCCTCACTCCTGGTGAGCTTCATTGGTCTGTTGGCCTTGATCTTGGGGATCAATTCATCCTTCTCTCGCAAGACATCTTCTATAAAGTTAATGACCGCCTCAGTGCCTCGGTATACCTTGGGGTCTCTGAGACACTTACCCTGTGGATCCATCACTACATAAGCATATCCACAGGGTTCGTGAACAGCCATCTTCTCTGTAAAGGCATTCTCACGAGAGGGCTCACTACTGTTCAGTTTCACCAGAAGCGCTTCAAAAT
Organism: Amaurobius ferox; assembly: GCA_951213105.1. NCBI lineage: Eukaryota > Metazoa > Arthropoda > Arachnida > Araneae > Amaurobiidae > Amaurobius > Amaurobius ferox. Next base: position 16,391,140 of record OX578147.1, read on the forward strand.
CTGCATATAACACAAAGGGTACGGGGTGCTGGTAGTGCTCCATATTAAACTTTAAAAGACTTTTGTCAGGACTTGGCATCGAAACCCGCTGAGGAGCATGCTCTTTGCAAAAAGGTATATGTTTCTGAAGAAGATCTTCACGGCAGAATATATGGAGGCACCGGTAGCATAAAAAGGTCTTTCCATTGTACGCTGATACATCCCCGAGAAGGCGTGAAAAATTGCGTATAAGGGAATAATGTTGTTGGACCCCGTCGCTGATTAAAAGTAAATTAACAACGTCGGAATCCTCCCGCTCAGATATTTGAAGGGGGAAAAGTTCCCCCTTTTCATATCCGAACACATTAATGCGACAATCGTTCAGCCTCTCGAGAATCGGGATCTTACATACTGCCACTGGACACTCCACGTTTCCCAGATTCACCTCCCCTTCAAATGGCAAGTAGTGACTCACACGCTTTGGAGTAGCAGAAGAGTCTAAATTCTTCCAATGTGCGATGAGACACCACACGAAGCACTTTTGGTCTTCATTCTGTATGTTCAAAGCTGGACGGACGCAAGGGACGATAGGATCCGATATAAACATCCATATTCAGTACTCGATCCAAGGTCCATCCAGATCCGAGCTGGTGAAACTCTTCCACAGAATTCAAAATTTTCTGAATGCATTGTTTCACATGCTCCTCAACGTTGTACTCTTGTAAGGATACTACGCACTTTGTGCGAAAATGTGGTGTAGCAAACTCCTCCTCCCCATCAGAATTGATTCGGCTCATCCTAACATTTAGAACAGAATACCACTTAACTTGGCGCGTATTCAACTCTGCCAGGATGAGATTTTGCATATGCGGCTTCATTTCTTCCAGGGATAGTAGTAAATCGTGGCAATTTTCTTCGGAGGGTTCTAACGTTTCTGTTAAGAAGACCCCCAAAGCCCTATTACTCCGTTTCACACGCTTCCTAGAAGCGGAAGCCACATCAGCGATCTTGCGTTTCAATCCAACTGGGGCAGGAGTTTCATGCATAATTCGCACATGCTCCAACATATTTCCTTTCTTCGTAAAGGTGCTGTCGCAAAGGGAACAGGGATATGTCTTTATCTGTGTGTGTATTTTCCTGTGTGCGTTTAAATTATCTTCCCTCGTGAACATTTTATTACAAATGTTACATTGGAGTGATTTAGAATTGGTATGTGTTTTGGTATGCCGATTTAAATGGGTTTTCCTTGAAAAAGTCTTTTCACAGGTAATACAAGAAAAAGCTCTTTCTCCAGTGTGAATCTTGATGTGTTGAAGTAAATTACGCTTCGCAGTGAAGACTTTGTGGCAGGTGGGACACATCTGAAAAACAGACAACAGTCCAACATTTACGTTACCGTGCAACATTTTCGAGGAAATGTTAAAGTACACTTTCGTGTCTACAAGATGAATGCTTCTGATGTTATCGTGCCTACCCCTCACGGTGTAACACTCACGCCTAATACGTGGAGTGTATTTTTAAAACGCATTTCAAATATGGACAGTGAAAATTCATCTTTCACAATTAATGAACTTTTAGTTTGTGTATATGAAAGCAGTATATATTTACAAAAATTACCACCTTGCACTGGACAGTTCAAAAAGAAATTAATCTTATTAAATCAGGACAATTTTCATACCCTTCAGTATATAAGTCAAGATGCTACTAAATGTGTTTTGGATCAGTTACTGACAAATATCCTGCCAAATTGTATTGAGAAGCATCAAAAACCTGTCGAAGCACTACCGACTTTGCCACCCTATGAATTAAAACGTATTTTAATGCAGTGTGTACATAAAAATTTATGTGCAGAGTTGTATAAATCATATCAACGCGAAACATGCAAAAGTCATGGGTGTACCGATTTGAAACACAAGTGCTGTACACTATCCTGTCATATGCAATTTGTAGATTATGAACTAGTCGATCACGAACTTGTAATGATAAAGACTCAAGAAATTGCTCGAGAGTTTTGTGAAACAAATGAAAACAATGTTTCACTGCTACCTGAATTTTTTAAAAGTCTCTCCGTAAAGGACTATTATACGGCGATGATTGGGTTGTTCAATATGTGAAATACAAGTTAGTAGAATATTACTTTTGTAAAAAATCTATGTATTATTTAGATTTTATTAAAAATGCTTTTTTTTTTCTTAAAACGCTGCTTCATTCTTAGTTTTATTTTAAGTTATGTGTTAAACTCATTATTTGAATTTAAAAGTGTTATTAAAAACACAAACTAAAATGTTGATATAAAAAAAAATATAGATGTAAGATATAATTTTTGGAAGCCCATACAAATCTATCACTAAAAAATAAAAACGATTCCATTCCGATGGGAATAACGTTATATTTTTCAAAGTACAATTGAACTGAATGGCTCAATATGTGAAACATTAAAAATTATATGTGCGTCCTATTAAATGTTTTAATAAAGTCAGCGGTGGCTTCGCTCAGATGGAGCATGAAATAAGTTTATATTTTTCAAGGTTCAATTAAATTGTTGCGTTTAATTTCTTAATGTGCTAAACAGTATTTTCACGAATGGATAAAATTAAAACAAATACATTTTTCCATTTAAAAAAAAAGTTATTAAAATAACTCACCTGATTTATATCGTCTTTGGTCATGGGAATGGGATCGTTACCGCATAGGATGGTCATCTCCTCAGTGGAAATACCGAAGTCAAACTGAAAATCCATAAAAATTAATTAATATAAAATTTATGTGCTAATCGTAGACTCATATACAATAAATCATAAAATAATGAAATAAAAAAAAAAATACTTACTTCAAAAGCACGAAAAGAAGACATCTTATCAAAAGAGTTTCGGTGAAATTCACTAGCTATCATCCAACAGAAAGAGCAGTTGACCATTGCTCGATAAGGACCGCATTTTATACCCTTTTCAGAGGCGACCTTTGTGCTAAACAAACATTGTCCTCCGAAAAGTCAGAAGCACATGATTTCCGATAAACTGGAACATTCGATGACCTGCTAGAAATGGCTAGAATTTGAATACTTTCATTTTTGAACATTTTAAAATTCATATCTACTTCTCTGATGCGTTTTATTCAAATATATTCTCAAACTAGTCTTCAGTACAATTTTAACTAATTGTGCGTGTTATTTAATGCAATTAAACTCAATTTAATTAAATATTAGTCATTAAATATTAGTATATATGTAACAGTTCGTAATAGCATGTATTTTCTAGTGGAAACTTTTCTCTTTCTTTTCAGATGGAGCGGAGTGACTAGCTAGCACCATTTTTGAAAACGACTAAGTGCAATTCAGTAATAAATTAATTTTTAAATACACAACACTTAAAAGGGTTCAATCTTGTTCACTTAATGTTAGCTAAGTATAATGAGTTTAAATTTGTTTTTAGATACACAACACATAAAAGGGTCAAATCCTATTCACTTAACACAATTTTTGTGTTCACTGGAAATCCGTAATCTATTATATTTTTGTTTTTAAACATTCGAAATCATTTCGTTATTATTATAAAAATCATATTGATATATGCTGTTAGATTCATTTAAAAAAAATCACATTGGTATATATCAAACACACACACACACTTAGAATGCTCGAATCCTGTTCACGAAACATAATTTTAACTAAGTATTACATTCATGTTTTTAAGTGTACAACACACAAAAGGGTTGAATCTTGTTCACTTCATTTTAGCTAAGTATAGTGCGTTTAAATTTTAAGTGCACAAAAGGGTTGAATCCTATTCACTTAACACAATTTTGAAAATGTGTAACTATAGTTGAGTTTATTCAATTCATTTAAAAAAAAATCCACATTGCTATATATCACTGAATACAATTTTTGTGTTCATTGGAAATCCGTATTCAATTTGTTTTAAAAATCATATGCTAAAAATCGCAATATAAAATCACCAATTTTATATTCACTCCGTAACATTCTGTTTTAAAACGCTCCGAAATCCCTTTATAAAATACATCGCTATTCAATGTGTTCTCCGAGCGAAAAATATTCTATGTCCTGCTTCCTCTGATAAGGTACAGTTCGATGATAACTTTCTATGGAGCAAGGCCTTGTGGCATAGCGGGTATGACGCGGGCGTTGTAATCGGATGGTTCCGAGTTCGAATCCAGCTCCTGACCAGTGAGACATTAAATTCTTTTGAAAAAAAATGCCGATAGATGGCAGCACTTCATCAAAATTCGCCAGAGGGCGCTTTAACTACGTCACGCTGATAAGCGAGTCTACTTTGTTCCCAGACAGCAGAGAGGGAGGACGTGTGGTAAGAGCTCCAAGGTGCGACACGTCATTTCCAGATTGTGAAATACTCAAAGGTCAGTCAGCGATTGCGACATCCCTTGAAACCACTTCCTCAGGTCAAGGGTCATCCCCTCTCAAGACAATTCACTCCGAAGAGTCATCAGGCCTCTTTCGCAATACTAGGAAAGAGGCATCCTCCCAACAGAGGCATTGGGTGCTGCACCGCCTCACTAAACTTCCTCCCAAAAGAGGGGGGTCTCAAGAGAGGCATCCTCCCAAAGAGGATCCTCCCCAAAGAGGACCCTCCCCAAAGAGGACCCTCCTCCCCAAAGAGGAACCCTCCTCCAGGGGCAGCCGCTGCCCTGCTGCCCTTCAACTCTTATTTCTCTTCTACTAATGGTGGTACATTAATAACCGTGTGCCGTATGTCATTTTGTGGGATGGAATTCCATGCCTGTTGCATTTGGTCAGTCAAATCAGCAACGGTTTATGCTGGTTGTGGATGGAGCTGGATTTGTCTTACAATAATATCCCATACGTGCTCGATGGGAGAAAGATGTGGTGATTTTGCTGGCGAAGACAACATGTCGACACTCTATAGAGCACGTTGGGTAACAGCAGCGGTATGAGGACGAGCTTTATTCTGTTGGAAATCACCTTCTTGAATACTGCTCATGAATGGCAGCACAATAGGTTCAATCACCAGTATGATGTACAAATTTGATGTCAAGTTGCTTGGGATAACGACGAGAGTGCTCCTGCTGCCATAGGAAATGGTTCCCTAGACCATCAATCCTGGTGTAGGTCCAGTGTGTCTACGCCGCAGAGAGCTTGGTTCCAAGCGTTCACCTGGCCTCCTTCTTACCAACATACGACCATCACTGGCACCAAGACAGAAACGGTTTTCATCTGAGACAACAGATGAGAGCCGTCTCATCAACAGATCTCCACTCCGCCCTCCAATGGGCTCTAGCTTGACGCCACTGACGTCGCAGATGGCAGTGATTCGGAGTTAGTGGTATGAACGCTACAGACCGTCTGGTTCGGAGCTGTCCCTCAAGTAATCGATTTCTTGCTGTTCGCTGTGTCACTCTGGGGCTAACAGAAGCTCTAATTGCTGCTGAAGATGCAGTACGATCCGCCACAGCCATGTGACGAACACGGCGGTCTTCCTTCTCAGTAGTGACTCATGTGAGGCCGGACCTCGGTTTTCTTGAGATAGTTCCTTTTCGTGACCACTGCTGCCAACAATCATTCACAGTGGATACATCCCTGCCAAATCTTTCTGCAATATCGCGGAAAGAAAATCCACCTTCTCGTAGCCCGTTATATGGCCTCGTTCAAACTTACTAAGTTGCTGATACTGCCTTCTTCGTCTCCTTAAAGGCATTCTTGACTCAAACCTAGCTCACTACGATCCGGACGATAAATAACGCTCACGAAGTTTACATCGCGTATTTAAAGAAAACGTAATTTGCATGATTATAATGCGGCTACTAGCGCCACTCTTATTCGTCTAGCGCGAAATTTGAATAGGCGTCATCTTTAATATGTGTAAAAACGCACCTCCCAAATTTCCTTTATCTAGCACAACTTTTTCTTGGTGTTGGAATTTTATTTTCCGTCAGTGTAAGTGAAAAGCGGAAGTATTGTGAGTTGAAGACACATAGTTTCAGTTTCAAAAATGCTTAAAATAATGTAAGAAAATATTAGATTAATTATGTGCAATATTTTTGTAAAAAAATAAGGTATAAAGTCTTAGTGGCGAAAAGAGTCAAATTACAAAAATTTTGCCCATACTGTATTTAATAAAACTGTCAAAAATTTGGCTGTAATGTGACATTGTTATCATTGATTAAAATATTCATTGGGAAATAAGAGGTGCATCCACAAATTTTGGTTGCAATTTATAATTAAAACGTTTACTATTCATTCAAATTTATTTTCTGCAAATATTTCATTAAAACAATCACGTCACCATTACACAGATTGGTATTAGTATTTAAGGAACTAAGTAACTTTACTGCATAAATATCAGAGTTTAAATTATGATGCTGTTCAGTAATGTTGAACTTTTGTGAGATGATTGTGATTTAAGCGAATGCGACGGATCTCCCAGTTCCAAAAGCAACTGATCTCCAATGGATTAAAGATATTTAAGAGCATCCTTATTTTTCATATGTTTTCTTAAGAAAACCTGTGACAGACCAACAATCTCACAATTATCAGTTTTTACCTTATTTAAGGGTTAAAATAACTCTTAGCCAGAATCATCTCCCTATGTTTAACATTTTCAGACAACAACTGTTCAAAAATAATATTCTTAAATGATTCTCTTGAAAAATAAAATAAAATAAAATATTCTGAAGTGATTTTTTTTTTTTTTTTTAGTCTTTTCAATTTGTGAACGGCTGGCTCCTCTATTCACAAATTGCGGTGATTTCAAGTGAATCAAAAAACAGCGTGTAAAAGGATAAAAAAAAAATATGATGTGGGCAACGCATGTTTTTCGTTAAATAATGCAATGAATTTACATCTTTTACTGTAAAAAAAAATGATGTCAGCAGCGCATGACTTTCCTTATATAATGAAATGAATTTACTTCTTTCACAGTTAAAAACTGATGACAAGATCCAAAACATAGTGTTTGTAACATTGAATTGTGCATTTGGCGCTTTCCAGATGACATCATGTGCAGCTATTTCGTACACTATTAACTTATTATGCACGCAACTCTAAATTCACAATTATCAATATTGATAGCAACCTCAATAATCAATATAGCCCATATATTAAAACATTTTAACACTAGAACGACGGATGCGGTCATTTTGACCGCATAACTACTTTGAAAAACTATTCCTCCAAAACGGCTAATCTCAGCCCATTGAAATTTTATGACTTTTCTTATTTTCTTAAAGTTATTGAAATAATAAATTGTAAGTAATATACTAAATGCTGTAACTATGATGTTTTGTTTTTGAATTCAAGGTATGTTGTATTTTTTCTATGGCGGTCAAATTGACCGCTGCCCGTTGTTCTAGGTAGTTCAAAATATCCGTCGTTCTAGTGTTAATAAATTCATTAATTAGGCGTCATTTCATTATCTTGGCTTCATTTTTGCCAAATATTGCCAATTTGGTGATATTTCGCTAGATTATTCACCATATGTATCATTAAGAGTTACAAACAAACGGAGAGAAGTGCATTTGTTATACTACATACTAGAATATATGACGGAATTAAAAATTTGCAGTGGATTGTCGCCTATTTAGCGTCATTTCCATAATTTTAGTGATATTTTTTATCAATTTGGCGACATTTTTGTTAACTTGGCAACATTTATGAAAGTAGCAAAGTTTGCGACATCTCGCAAAAATTTTCGACAAGTATTATGGACGGCTAAAGAAATGGGTTATTCTTATATTCGTTTATTATGTTCTTTTCAAGACAATGAATTTTCTTCAATTAGTCGTCATTTCTATTGATTAATCGTCAATTTTATCAATTTGGCGACATTTTCGTCAATTTAGCAACATTTAAAGAACTCGCCAAGATATACCGGTGATATACCGCCAAAATTCATCACCAGAATTTCGCCAAGCGTGACAGATGGAGATATAGGTTATTCTTACAGTAGATTCTTATATTCCTTCCAAGATATTAAAATTTCATCAATTCGTCCTCATTTCCATTGTTTTAGCATCATTTTAATCAATTTAGTGACATTTTTGTCAATTTGGCAGCATGTAAAATCTTGCCAACTTGGCAATATTCCTTCAAATTTTACCAAACGCTATGGACAGAGAAATAGGTTCTTCTTATAGTATCTAAACGACTAATAGCATCCAAATACAAAACTATCTCCCAAAGTACCTTACAGTAGATTCTTACATTCTTTCCAACATATTACATTTTCATCAATTAGACGTCAATTTCATTGATTTAGCGTCATTTTTATCAATTTGAAGGCATTTTTATCACTTTGGCGACATTTTCGTAAATTTGGCAACATTTGAGAAACCCACGAAGTTGACGATATCCGCCAAATTCGCCGCCAAAATTTCCCCAAGCGTTATGGACAGAGAAATAGGTTATTTTTATAGTAGATAAGCGACTAATGGCGTCCAGATATAAAACTAGTACCCAAAGTATCATCTCTCGTGAATGGAAGGAGCTAGATCTACGACAATGAAGATAACAAATTTATCGCATAATATTACATATAAAAAGTGAACATATTTCACCCTAGTTAATACTCTTTCTTAATTTTATATGATTTTTGATACATTTATTTGAAAATTGTGCATTATCACTCATTTTCTAATGAAAAATTACATAAGAAATGATTATTAAAGTAACTTTACTGAAGGTTTCGATTTTTTTATGATTTTTTCACAATTTCATTTCAATATTTGGGAGGGTTCTGCACATTTGATTGCATTTAAAAACAACAGGATTCCAGTGTTTACTAATTGTAAATTTTGTACCAAATTTCGTTCGAATCGCTTCATTCGTTCGTGAGATATCGCCTCCGCAGACACACTGACACACACACACATACACAGCATTTCAAAAACGTTTGATTCGTGTTCAGGGATGCTTGAAACGTGCTCGGAAACTCGAATTCGAATTTTCGACTCCATCACATTACTTTCCTTATTATAATATGTATATAAGGAAAATAAAATATGTGCCAATATATACCTGTACTACTTATATTCTCATAGATTAGAAGATATACCCGTGCATGAGTTTTAACAATTTTTGTAAAAATAAAACAATGACGTAATAAATTGAAAGTATCAATAATTTTCGAATGAATAATCCCGAAATTATCAATAATAATGATGTTTAAACCAGAGGATCGTAATTGATATAATCCAGCCAAAAATGCAATATCGGTGAAATTTATTTTATATACATATCTTTATTATTTAAATCTGAAAAGATTTAATAAAAATTGTCTGCTGCTGCATATACACATTGGATTTGAATCCGTTGCTAAGCGACTTGATATAATTTTCTTCAAATAAATTGGCGGAAATAATATCGTCTGCATAATGCTATCTCCATGGGAAGTTTAATTGTTCGTTTATAATTAATATCTAAACAACCCCTGGTCTTAGAAACTCGAAACATGGACTGAATCTTAAGTGGGAGTATTTCAAATCTACCTACAAGATTTCATTAAATTCGGTTCAGCCGTTCTCCCGTTGGGTTGGTCGTGTGGTCTGGGCCTTTAACGTTCTGAGCCGTTCTCCCGTGACGAGGAAACAAATATACTGAAAGGTAGATAGACAGATTTCAATTTTATTTATATAGACTCCCTCAGCAACCCTAAAATAAATAATGATATTTGGGAAAAAAAAAAAAAAGATCTGAGTTTTGTGAGGTCGGAGAACAGAATAAAGGATATACATATAGATTATACAGGGTCTATCCAGAAAGTAATGTCAATGATTTTATTCCGAAGCGACTGTACGTTCCAGCGCGCTCGACCGTTGCAGGAATTGTGCTGGGGGATCTCGGGAACGAATGCAGCCAGTCGCCAGTAATCAAAGAATTTGCAGTAGACTCCCAGCAACCGGAGAGTTCGGACCGGTTTTTTTCGTGACAGTCGTTTCGGTAACCCGTACAAGTGAAAAATGCAGCTTTCGCTCGAGCAGTGCATGGCGATCAAGTTTTGCTTTAAACTCGGCAAGACCGCTACTGAAACTGTTCCGGTGATGAAGAAGGCCTTTGGAAATGATTGCCATTCGGATCGACAAGTTTCCCGGTGGCACAAGGCCTTTGCAGAAGGTCGTGAGGAGGTGAGCGACGAAGCCCACTCTGGACGGCCATCGACGACCAACACCGAAGAAAATGTGACTCATGTGAGGGATCTTCTGAATTCTGATCGTCGTTTAAGTGTTCGTTTAATTTCAGAGACATTAGGTATTCCAGAAACTAACGTTCACAAAATTGTGTTGGACGATTTGCGGAAGCGGAAGGTGTGCGCGAAGTTGGTGCCAAAAGTGCTAACGGAAGACCAAATATCGTGCCGAATGGAAGTGTGCCGGGAACTTTTGGAAATGTTTGAAGAACGCCCCAACTTTTTAGAAAACGTTATCACAGGAGACGAGTCTTGGTTGTTCGAGTACGACCCCGAGACAAAGTGCCGAGTAGCACACGCCAGCGTCCCCTCGCCCCAAGAAGGGCAGGATGTCCAAATCGAAAGTCAAGACGATGCTGATTGTGTTTTTCGATATCCGGGGGCTCGTCCACCACGAGTTCTTACCGCAAGGCACAGCGGTGACAGGAAAATTTTACGTCCAAGTGCTCTAGAGGCTCAAGCACATGGTTCAACGCATCCGGCGCAACATCACCACAGATTGGAAACTCCATCACGACAATGCGCATGCGCACACATCCTTTGTTGTGACGGACTACCTGGCCAAGGCAGGCGTGCCAACCATTCCCCAGCATCCCTACAGTCCCGACTTGGCTCCCCCAGACTTCTTTCTGTTCCCGCGACTCAAAACTCCGATGAAAGGACTGCATTTCGGGACGGTCGACAACATCAAAGCGGTTTGTACCAGGGCTTTAAAGGAAATCCCGGAGAAGGATTACCGTGCCGCCTTCGATGCATGGAAATCCCGCTGGACCAGCTATATTGACGCAGAGGAATGTATTTTGAAGAATGTTAATGGGTTGTAACGATCGGATCAATAAATTCTTTGTTCTCGAGTCATTGACATTACTTTCCGGACAGACCTTGTATTCTCATAGATTAGAAGATATACCCGTGCATTTGTAGAAGATTACCCGTACTACGTACAATGTATGAGTTTCAACAATTTTTGTAAAAATAAAACAATGACGTAATAAAATGACGTAAAAATATGATGTAAAAATAAAACAATGACGTCGGTGGTCACCTCCAACATTTGGTGGACCGAACCTACCGGTACAGTGTCTAGAAGAAGCTGCAGATCTTTCCTTCTAGGCACTGTATTACTGGGGTCCTCATGTGCCCCAGTTCAGTCCTCCACGTCGCTGGATTAAAGGAAAACGCCATGGATCCCGGCGAAAAATACGATCTAATTATCCTACATAAGCAGTTCTGAAAGATTGTTATTAGAATATGACCACAAAACGTGTTTCTCACAAAACTTGTTCTCACCTAGCGTTACGGACGGACGCACGGAGAAATGGGTTATTCTTATGATCAACTCTTATGTTCTTTCCAAAATATTGTACTCAGTCCTCATTTCACTGATTTATCGTCGGTTTCATTAATTTAACGAATTTTTATCAATTGGGTGACATTTTTGTTAATTTGGCAAGACTTAAAATGTCAGTAAGTTGGAGATATTCTGACAAATTCGTCACTTTTCCTACATTCTTTCCAAGATATTGAATATTCTTCCATTAGTCGTAATTTTCAGGCAATATTTTCATTAATTTGGCAACATTTAGATTATTTGCCAAAATCTGACCAAGTGTTATGGACTGAGAATTAAGTTATTCTTATAGCAGATAAATGGCTATTGGCATTCAAATCCAACAGTATTAACCGAAGTATCTTTTCTTATGAATGGAACGAGCTAGATCCACGAGAATGATGTAACCAAATTTATCGCGTGATATTACATATGAAAAATGAACATATTTCACAATGAGTTAATATTTTTTTTTATTTTATGTGATTTTTTGATAAATTTATTTGAAAAATGTGCACTGTCTCTAGAACGGCTCATGCTAGCGTTCCAAAATTTATGTCAATCGTTTCCTAAGGAAAAATTACATAGGAAATGATTATTTGGGTAACTTTATTAATGGTTTTGATATTTTGATGAATTTTTCAAAAGTTCACTCGAAAATTTATTGAAATTCTGAACATTCGATTGCGTTTAAAAACAATAGGCTTCCAGTATTCACGGATTGAGATTTTCGTACAAAATTTTGTTCGAATCACTCTATTCGTTCGTGAGATATCGTATCCACAGATTAAATGACATACACACACAGACAGACATCACCTCAAGCGTTTGAATGATATTCAGGGATGCTTGAAATATGCTCTTCCGTCAAAAACTTCTGTCGAATTTTTGACCCCGTCATAAAATTTTCTTTATACAAAATACTATGTATAAAAGGAAAATAATAAGGTATAAGATCCATGTGAAGGGACTGTACGCCCGAGTATCAAGTTTTTGTGTTCCACTAACCGTCAGAGGGGCAAGATTAAAGGTGTCATCAACATGTCAGTTGGACTGTCTCAGATTGGTACAGCCTCCTGTTCACGGACGAGTCCAGATTTGCCCTGGAATTAGATGATAGGCGTGTAAGGGTCTGGAGGCACATGCAATCAGGCCAAAAGCATCATCGAACATCAGGCATTCAGAGGTGACAGCGTTATGCTGTGGGCTGGAATTTCAATAGGCTATCGCACAGAGCTGCAGATCTTTAAAGGCGGTTCTGTGACGGCTGCGTGGTATCGGGATAAAGTCCTAGACCCCACTGCGAGACTCTACGCTGTAGAAGTTGGTCCTGATTTCCTTCTTAAGGATTATAATGCCGTCCCCATCGAGCTAACATCGTTGACGAATACCTGGAAAGTGAGGGCATTTCTCGTATGGCGTGGCCGGCATATTCCCCCGACCTTAATCTCATTGAAAACCTTTGGGATGACCTCGGGCGTGCTGTCTCTGCACGTTTACCTCCTCCAGACAGTCTCAGAGAGTTGGAAACTGCTCTATTGGAGGAATGGCCATTGCTCGCATCTGCGATGGTTGATCGCTTCTTATTGAAAGCATGGAAAATTTTTGCAAAGTTTGTGTGAAGGTTCGAGGTGGTCACATACCATATTAATGTAAATTTTGTTTGGTTCGTTTGCCTTTAAACATCATTTTGTTAATGGCCCAAATGCGACGTCGTCATATAACTCACGAAAAGTAGATATTTTTTTCATCTTTGTACATAATTCTTATTTTCTTTAATGCATAAACACATTTGCTACCTTCATGTACAATTCTGAGTTAATCAATGCTTTACTTTTCCATTTTTGTTGATTTTACCGTCCGTGCTTAACTTTTGGAAGCCAGTGTACATTTTACTATGTATATAAAGAAAGTAACTATAAGAAAATGAGGCAGCAATTAAGAATAATATAACAAGAAAGTAACTGTTTTCAAAAGTCAATTTCATCAATCAAACTACTATAAAATTTACGGTGGTTGATACGAGGTCAATAAAGGATATAACATTGAAGTAAAAACTTGTTTCAGAAACTACAGGAACTACAAGAAAGTTTCAAACTACAAGAAACATACAGAAAAGTACCAAACGTTTAGTCAGTCTACTTAAAAGTATAAGTGAATGAGACGGGACATAATTGAAATATAAATAACCGGGTTCGAATGCTATTTGAGCTAACGTTTAAAGTCAGAGTATTGATATGAGATTTAATGGGGTGTATTATGAAGAATAATACTCTAACTAGATGTGAGATATTGCATATTTATCAATAACAAGATTATCCGAGTTCGAATAAAAAAAAAACTCTTCAGACATAAGTACAGAGATATTATGGAGCAACAACAGCTTTTGGAGTGTTGCAATGGAGGCTTCATCAAATTAAATAGCCAACGAACAAACTACTGTTACGAACATGATAAATGCGTTCACTGGAAGCTCTTTTAAGAGCCAAATGGGAAAAACACCATACATGCAGCCGTTTCTGATACGTGAATGTAGGGTTGTCATATCTGGACTGTTGTTTCAGGTTTTCCAGATTTGGTGATTTATCGTCAAGTCCGACAACTTTTTAAATGTTCGAGAACTTTCTCTAAATGGCCAATATTCTGCGAGATCCGAGCCCTTTTTTCAACCGAGAGTATATAAAAGGAGTTATCGCTCTGTTGAAGTAGTTCACGTGATACGAACTACATTGACTTGCGAAGTACGTCAATATTTTGTGAATAGTAGCTACTGTCTTGCGAAAATAGTGGGACATTTAATTGCTGTTTCACTGTACCTGGCAGTTGTTTAGTGATTTTGTGAGATAGTTATGGAGCTATTTGCTGTATATTGTTCCTATTGTTATGAAATGCATAACATGTGTTTATTAATTATTTCCTTCTAAATTTAATATTCGGCAAATTCTAATTTCGTTTCGATTCTAAAACCTGTTGAATTGAGGAAGCGCGAATTCTATTAATTCGATTTGTTGGAGTCTCCCCGTCTGTATTGATAACCCTTGGCGTTATGATCGAGTTCCCGCGCTTTCTACGTTCACTGGATCCACATTTCATATTGAAATGTTGTTGTTGTTGAGACCCAGACCGTCTGACCTACCAGAAAGGTGTAAGGTAACTGTTTGGACGGTCGGGAAGTGCCCCCCAATTTAGACCGGAATCCAGTGGGGGAGGCACCCACAGGGACCGTACCCTCCTTCTCCTACCATCAACCTCTCGGGAGGACTTATGGATCCACATGTTTAACGTGATCGTACTCCGCATGAACACGGTGGCAGTTTATGGCAGCGTGCAAATCCAGCGCGCAAACCACAGGGCAACCGCGCCCTGTGCCAACAGCACGCGGTGTTCCCAGGTGGTCACCCACCCAAGTACTAACCGCGCCCGATGCTACTTGACTTCGGTGATCTAACGAGAATCTGTGTTTTCAGCACGCTACGGCCGTTGGCCTATCATATTGAAATGTATTGGAACTGTTTTCTGTGTCGTCATGATCGCGCGCATTTACATTAAGACTCTTAAGTAAGAATAAAGTGATAAGTTTTCAGTTGGCGATGTAATCTCAGAGAAGGAAGTTGCGTTTTGCACACGGGGTATAAAAATGGAATGTTTGTCTTTAAATGGATATTAAATAAATTAATGCTATGAAGGAGTGAAGCATTTAGATCGTCTTGGTGAGATGAAAGTAATTTGTGAAATCTTAAATGTGTTAAATATTAAATATCCTGTTTCGAAACTGGTCATGGAACACTTTCGCTTTGAGAAGGAAATGATGTAAAAAGTTTTTGATATTTCTTTGAGATGAAATATATGATGCTTTTGTAGCATCTGAAATGATTATCTAATGCAAATTAAAGAAAGTTAGTTTTACCTGATGACTTCATCATTCATCGAAGTGTTCTGATTTTTACATGCTGATGAACCACCTTCGCCTGCCAAACCGGAATAATGCACATGCTATTCATCTCCCGCCACCTCAACGCGAGTCTTCCACTTCTACGATCCCAGTGAAGAAGCGCCCGCATCGACCGCGCTCCTTTTTCTTCTGCCCCTCTAACCACTACGCCTTCGCTGCCTTATATCATGCCGTTCCAGGCGTGGTACAGTTGTGATACCTGACCCAAGGCATTTCAACACTATTTACGCTCTTCATATAAATAAACTTGTTAGTCATTTAAGAATTTAGACTATTTTTTTTTTTTTTGGAATCCTGAGAGTAATCTCTGAGAGTGTTTGCAAAACATGTTAGCTATCCAGAAATTTGGACTCATTCTTGTAGCATGAAAGTACACATCCACGGTTTCAAAGAACACGTAGTAACATTACTTTAAATGTACCTGTACATGATACTGAAACTCAGAATATGACCAACAAGAAAGATCAATCATGCATAAAACATTGATTATGAAACACTTTCCAACTTCAATGCAATCTTATTTAAACATCTCTAAAATGCGATACATTCCTTCGGTAATATATTTAAAATTATCACAATACTACATTAATTTATTATATTTAAAAACTTAAAACTTCATCGAAAAAAATGAACTTCATTCAAATGACGGCATTGAAATATAAATTGCCTGGTTTAAACATTTCTAAAATGCGATACATTCCTCGATAATAATTTTAAAATTATCATAACACTAGAATAATTTATTATATTTGAAAACTTCATCGAAAACAACGGAAATTTATTCAAATGACGCCATCGAAATATACCACGCCTGGCTCTCTCTATAAAAGCAGCATTTCATTGATAAACATTTTGCCATTCATTTCATTCATCACAATACTATAATAATTTATTTTATTTAAAAACATAAGACCATGGAGGTACAAATAATTAAGCTCTATGCTGAAAACTTCATCGAAAAAATCGCCCTTCTCTGTGTAAAATCAATTAATATGTCATTCATATCATCTATATTGCAGACTCCATGAACTAAATAATTTTGCGTTAAAGAAATGCAGCAATTCTTGTACAACTCATTCTACATCTTTTGGTGTTAACATTTTCCATAAGTGAAAATTAGTTTTCGTTGTAGAAATAATCAAATTTGGAGGATCCTTTAAACTCAAATATATTATAATGGCGTTGTTTCAGTATGTAGATACACAGAATTTAAGCAATAATAAAGCGGTTTTAGGACGGATACAACACTAAGTATGAATTAGAAAGAACTTTAAAAATCACGATTTTGACACAAGGATGCCATATTTTATTTTGAAGTGGGTGACGTGATCTCTTCATATAATGGTCACGTGATCGCTTCATATAAAAGATGTAATTATTATTTTAATTTTATTTAAAAAACTACTGAATACATTTTGCTGAAATTTGTTTTATATATTTTACTGGATAATTTGAAAATTTCCTAAAACTTTCGAAGCAATTTGTGAATTTTAAATTTATTTAAAAATGTTTGAATAATTAGATCCCATAGGGTTCAATGTATTTCATTTTTTCAATCCGGGTTCAGCAGCTAAAACCCGGGTTTTTCCGCTGCTCCATGTACAACCGTATACAATTACAGAGTGGTTTTGTAATAAGTATCATATATAAAACATTTTCGTTTTATTTTTAACTAGCCGCCTTTGGCGACCAACCTGTTCGCTACCTTTGAAAATTCTGAAAGTGGCAAATTCTGATCGTTGCAAACTCGTTGGCGCGACCTACCAGAAAGGTGTAAGGTAACCGGCCAGGAAATGCCACCCAATTTAGACCGGAACTCAGTGGGGGAGGCATCCACAGGCACCGTACCCTGCTTCCCCTACCACCAACCTCTCGGAAGGACTTACGGTTCCACAAATTTAACGTGATCGTACTCCGCGTAAACACGGCGGCAGTTGCGGGAATCGAACTCGGGCCTACCGAGTGCTATTCCTGCGCGTAACCATTTGCCTACCGCACCCTCAGCGACAATCTTTCCTTTCATTCACCCAATTTAGACCGGAACCCAGTGGGGAAGGCATCCATAGGGACCGTACCCTCCTTCCCCTACTACCAACCTCTCGGAAGGACGTACGGACACGCATGTTTAACGTGATCATTCTCCGCTTGAACACGGCGGCAGTTTAGGCAGTGGCGGGAATCGCTAAACACTGGGCTACCGCGCCCTCCGAGAAAATCTCCATAACTTTCTTTTTTCTAGTCAAATGTAAATTTGTTTTGGTCCGTAAGTCCTCGGAAGGACTTACGGACGTGAACATGGCGGCAATTTTGGGAATCGAACCCGGGCCTACCAAGTGCAAATCCCGTGCGCTAACCACTGGGGTGCTTCGCCCTCCGCGACATTCTCCATAACTCTATTTTTATTCACCCAGTTTAGACCGGAACACAGTGGGAGAGGCATCCACAGGGACCGTACCCTCTATCCCCTACCATCAACCTTTCTGAAGGGCTTACGGACCCACATGTTTAACGTGATCGAAATTGAAATTTGAAATTGATATATTTTTACCCGCAATTGTCTGCTCTTTCCAGTGGTGGGATTTGTTTTTTTCTAGGACGTCAGGATCGTGGAGGAAAAAGGTCGAAATCGCATAAACATTAAATAACTAAAAAATAATTCAAACTTTAAAAGTCGGTTTTCACGTGTCCCCCCCCCCCCCCCCCCCGGGTCTCCGATTGCCAAATTTCGTATCTCTTCGACGCGCGGTCGCTGAACGCATAGTGTATAAGACTCACACACACACAGACAGACAGTGCCTTTCATTATTTAAGACTAGCCGCCTTTGGCGACCAGCCTGTTCGCTACCCTTGAAAATTCTGACCGTGGCAAACTCGCTGGTGCGACCTACCAGTAAGGTGTAAGGTAACTGTTTGGACGGCCAGGAAGTGCCACCCAATTTAGACCGGAACCCAGTGGGGGAGGCATCCAATGGGACCGTACCCCCTTCTTCTACCACCAGCCTCTCGGAAGGGACTTACTGTCATACATGTTTAACGTGATCGGACTCCGCCTGAACACGGAGGTAGTTTTGGCAGTGGCGGGAATCGAACCCGAGCCTACCGACTGCAAATCCCGCGCGCTAACCACTGGGCTACCGCGACCTCCGCGACAATCTCCATAACCTTCTTTTTATTCACCCAATTCAGACCGGAACCCAGTGGGAGAGTCATCCACAGGGACCGTACCCTCCTTCCTCTACCACCAGCCTCTCGGAAGGACTTACGGCCCCACATGTTTAACGTGGCGTGAACACTCCGCGTGAACACGGCAGCAGTTTTGGCAGTGGCGGGAATCGATCCCGGGCCTACCGAGTGTAATTCCCGCGCGCTAATTTAAATTTTATAATGACCATATGCTATTTAATATATCCATAAAATTAAAATATCCATCGGTCCATCATTTAAAATATCCATAAAATTAAAATATCCATTTAAAATATCCATAAATTCAAATACCCATTTAAAATAACCATAAATTGAAATATCCATTTAAAAAATCCATATCGTTCCATGAATCATCCATATCGTTCCACTAATCCATAAATATAATAATTTCAATTACATGACCACAATTCAATCCACCATAATTCAATCATTTAAGTTATTAAAAATATCCATAAATTAAAATATCCATTTAAAATATCATATAAATATAATAATTTCACCCGATGTATCCATTACATATGCTAAGCACTTAATACATTTAAAACCCGAAGCGCGGCTCCATGGAGACGGGGGAAAAAACTACTGCGGGGGGGGGGGGGGGTGTCGAGAAGAATCGGTTCTTCGCCGAGAATTGGGCAAGAAGTATAGAATCATGATGTCCTCAAAATTGCGATCCTGCGGGCAATTTTCATTATTTCTTGACCAGAATGGACTTGTAAGAATGCCAGGTCTTTGACCTTTCTAAAAATGTAAATTATTAGTTGAAATTATGAGTAGTTTTTACGATGGGAGGATTTAAAAACGAAAGTTGGTTTCTTTGAACCGAAAGTGACTTTTGTTTTAAAATCTTTAAAAAATATTAGAAATCAAAATTGAGATTTGAAATTGATATATTTTTACGTGCTGCTCTTGCCGGTGGTGTGATTTGTTTTTTTCTACGGCATCTGGATCGTGGAGGAAAAAAGGGCAAAAAGTCAAAAAACTGTCGAAATCGCATAAAACATTAAATAACTAAAAAAATAATTCAAAATTTTAAAAATCGGTTTTCACGTATTCCCCCGGGTCTCCGATTGTCAAATTTCGTAGCTCTCCGACGCGCGGTCGCTGAACGTATAGTGTATAAGACAAACAGATAGACAGCCCGACAGACAGACAAACAGACATTGCCTTTTATTATATAGATACAAGATTGTGTAACTAATTAAAATCACATAGAGTCCCTTTATATCTATAAAGAGACTTTGAAATCACAGAAAGAGGTAATTTTGAATACAAAAGTTATATACCAGATGGCACCAACTATGTAGTTCAAAAGATTACCAAAAGATAGCATTTTATTTCAGGGGGGGGGGGGGGTTCGTCTCGAGCATGATTGACTTAATTTCTTTTTTTCTGGCTCTGTGCATATGATGTCACGGGAATAGCAAACGCGCTCATTTTGCCCTCGGATACTCTGAAGAACCCGAATTCGTTAACTGCTACAGCCATTCTACCGACGTCACCGACGCCATTAGAGTTCCTCTACTACAGGAGAGCCTAGGGGCACGGTAGCCCAGTGGTTAGCGCGCTGGAATTGCACTCGGTAGGCCCGGGTTCGATTTCAGCCACTGCCAAAACTGCTGCCGTGTTCACGCGGAGTGCGATCACGTTAAACATGTGGGTCCGTAAGTCCGTCCGAGAGGTTGGTGGTAGGGGAAGAAGGGTACGGTCCCTGTGGATGCCTCCCCCACTGGGTTCCGGTCTAAATTGGGTGGCACTTCCCGGTCGTCCAAACAGTTACCTTACACCTTTCTGGTAGGTCGGACGGTCTGCGTCTCAACAACAACTACAGGAGAGCCTTAGACGCCACTTAGAGGAGTCTTAGATTCCACTACCACGATCACTAGCGACGATCCATCGACGTCACTATATCTTTTTGAACGTTACTGGGGAAGGTGTACACAGCACAATTTAAAATCTCTGCACAAGTTTTTTACGTCTGGATATCGCCATTTCAAAATTATACACAATTTTTTATTTGTAATAATATGAAAACTTGCTGTGTTTTGGCAAAACGACTCTCAAAGTTCTCCCTGGTCCGGGGCGTCACGAATGATGAAATGCTCTATGCTTGTCGACGTCCAGCTGACAACTTTTTGATTCGTTGCTGAGCTGAGTGCCTAACCTTATATTATAGAACCTTGCTTTACTTGAGTTTAAATTTGAAAATCTCTAACTCGAAGGAGGGGGCGCATGACTGCATTTATTTCATTATTGCTCTGAGCATATGATGTCACGGGAATAGCAAACTCTCTCATTTTGCTCTCAGACTCTCTGCAAAGACCGAGAATAACTTTTGACGTCACTGAGCAAGGTGTGCATAGCACAATTAAACCTCTCTGCGCAGGTTGTCTACGTCTGGATATTGTCACTTCAAAATTAACAAACAATTTTGAATATTGTAATAATAGGACAACTTACTGCTTTCGACAACAACTGTAGAAAATATATATATATATATATATATATATATCCTATAGTAATATATATATATAGTAATATATATATATATATATATATATATATATATATATATATATATATATATATATATATTCGGCAACAACTATAGGAAAACTCACTACTTTCGGGAACAACTATAGGAAAACTTACTACTTTCGGCAACAACTATAGGAAACTTACTACTTTCGGGAACAACTATAGGAAAACTTACTACTTTCAACAACAACTGTAGAATATATATATATATATCCTACAGTAATATATATATATAGTAATATATATATATATATATATTCGGCAACAACTATAGGAAAACTCACTACTTTCGGGAACAACTATAGGAAAACTTACTACTTTCGGGAACAACTATTGGAAAACTTACTACTTCGGGAACAACTATAGGAAAACTTACTACTTTCGGCAACAACTATAGGAAAACTTACTACTTTCGGCAACAGCTCTTCTGGTCCGTGGCGTCGCGAATGACGAAATTCTACTCTCGACGGCGTCAGGCTGACGACTTTTTGATTGGTTGTCGGGCTCATAGCCCAACCTTATATTAAAAACCTTGCTTTTACTTGGCAGTATTACAGTGTAATCGTGAGGCTTGTGATAGCTTGATTGGGATCGGTCCCATTTCTTACTTGCAGAACTTGTATATACCATAGGTACGTTATATGGCATAGAATATATGTGCAATTATTATATTTCTAATTATCTTTAGCTAATACTTAAGTTTTTTGGGAACTTGTATGCAAACTATAGCATATATTTTATGTAATAAAATTTAAGTTATCTGAAAGAAATTGAACGGTGTACATTGGAAATAGTTAGGATTAAAATGTTTCTTCTAAAGTATACTTGAGAATTTTTAACAAATATATTACAAACTAAGCTTATTTATAGAATCTTTCAAATATGAATCGTATTTTACATACGGGATTTAAAACCATGAGAAAAATAGATTTAACTTTTAAAGAAAGATTAATTAAGCAATACACAGAAAAAAAATTATCGAAATAAAACTTAATACTATAAATATGTGGACCCATTTGCTCAGTTTTGGAGCGATGGCTTTGCACTCAAAGAATGTTATTACTGTTACATCTCCGTGCGATTAGTGCACGTTTGTATGGGATGCACGATGAACGTTTTGTCAGTCTGATAATACTAACTTATTTAGAATGGAAATTATGTTTGGTATTATCTTGCTAATGAAGGCAATTTCGAATGAATTTCTGTTATTTTATTTTTCATATAATATCTTGCCTCCAATTAATGAATTCGAAAAATTAAATGCAAGCGCATTGAATTTATGGAATCCATCACTTGTCCCTTATTTTGATATTTAGTTCCATTCTACGATTACGTACTTCTTCGAAGTTCGTGAAAACAATAAAAGATCTATAGGTTATTTATTCATTAAATAAGCTATCATGTTGGATATTGATAATAACTTAAAGAATATTATCCTATTTTGAATCCACATAAAAAGAATGTATAATATTAAATTGTTTTAATTCCTTATTGCTTATCTGCAATTTGTCATAGTCCGTACGTTTTCTTTACCAGATATGCTGTATTTTGGAACAAATTAAATATCTTTATCTTAATACAACACATTATGAAGAGGCTTTTCATAGTTTTTATTCAACTGAGTAGAAATGTTTTACCTGTTGATATTATACGCTACGTTTTTGAGTATTGTTCTCTTTCTATCCATGTGATAGAAGCTGGATATTGTATATTTAAACAATTTTTTACTTTTCATGCAGCACATATTAATATATAGAGAAAGTACTGGAATCATGTCGAAAATCGCAACTCGAGTTTTCGACGATTTTACGTTACGAGACCTCTAGAATACGAAAAATCTATTTTTAGCTTGACGTCTGTGTATGTATGTCTGTACAATACGTATATATCCACTCAAACTAATGGACCGAATTTCATAAAATTTGGTAGATAAGTCGCTTATGGATGACCCTGGTGCTGATCAGATTTTGGTATGGTTCGATATGAAAGAACCTGCTATTTTTTGCGAAATGGCCCGTAAAAATCAATACATCCACTATAGCTAAAAAACTAATTAGCCAAATTTCATAATTTGTTTGATAAGTCACTTGTGGGATATCTTGGTGTTGATTAGATGTTGGTACGATTCGGAAAAGTAGAATATACCTTTTTTTATGAAACCCACCTCATTAGTCTAGGAATAACCGTTCTCGAGATATTTGTTTTTGCATTGTTCCGGCGCCTTTGAAAAATGATCAGTTACCAAATAGAAACAAAAATTAAATTAATTCGGTGTTATTTTGTGCAATTGAACTCAATTTAATGAATTGAGAAGATTAAAGAAATAAAGGAATGAATTTGAGTCTGCAGGGAAAGTCATATGCTGCTCACATTAGATATTTTATATTTCAATGGAAATTTGGTATTTTAATGTCTTGTTGACGAAATATATATTTGATATATTTAGATGCATATGTATCTACAAAAAATTCCAACATTTTTGCACAGATTGAGGTTTTAAGTTTGTCTCATTTTAAGCAACGTATCAAATTTTTTGTCGCATTTTTATAGCGTTATGAACAACGTATCAAATCCTAAGCATATATTCATACCAGTTCTTAATTGGAATTCTAAAATATTTCCAAGAGTTTGAATTCTAATAATCTGTATAAAGCTTTATTTTCTATTAAATTCTTTCTTTCAACTTTAAGCAAACTTTCATCTTAGTAGAGATCACAAGCTGCGTTGTCTTGTAATAGTGCCAATAAAACATCAAATTGCTGTTCATTACATCACATTAATCCTTATATAAGCAGCTTTCCAAAACCCTAATTTTTATTGCAAAAAAGTAATCGCGATGGAAGCTTTTTGCGTTTTCTAGCGTTTTCTAATTCATTCATTTCCAAATAGGCAAGCAATTTTGCACAAAAGGTTACCTTCCAGTATTTTGAGCCATCCCCATCTCTCCCCGATTTTACAATTTTGTTCATTTCCTCTTTCACAGTGCAATAATGCGCTGCCTAACAGTTATTATGCTTTAACCACTGATTTAAAGTTAAATTAAAATGCGAAGTTGAAATTTACTCTTGGCTATTGTTCTTATCTCTGAATCAAACTAAATCTATGTTCAAATTTTCTATTGGGTCATAAAGAAGGCTGTGTGTACAAGATATTTTAGCTTATGCATTTATGTTGTACAAGTTTATTAAAGAGCAGTTTACTTGAACACGTTCCTTGAGACAAGTTTTGCCTTTCAACAATATCTTTTACTTTATTCTAAATTGCCCATTTTCCCTATTAGCCGTAAATACTTTTTTACATCTTTCGGGCACTATTAAGGCGGCACTGCAGATTTAATACATTCTTATATTTTTACAGTTTTTTTTATTTTAAAATTGGCACAATTGAAAACTATTACTCAGAAAGTAATTTGAGCAAAGATTAAATTTGTTAAATGTTGGGTGTTTCGAACTTTAGAAAACTATCAAACTTAGAACTATTGATCTTCATACAAGCGACAGCTGAATGACCATATATGAAGTGCTTCTGCAATTTTTTTTGATTGACAAAGTATTGGTTAATCAATTTAGCCCCAGTGGTAATGAAAAATGTACATATTTTCAGTTGTGACTTTTGATGCAATTAGGGCGATATGTTATTTTTGGACATAATATTTAACACCAGTTTTCTGTGTTAATACATATTGACCTATGTATGCAAAAGGGATAAATATTTTTCCAATATTACTATATCTCTTTCTTCTATTCTAGTAATGCTGGTTTAACTTCATACTTACTATTTCATTGAATTTTGCAACCTGTTAACACTCTAATTTTTCGGGGGAATTATTTACATCCCTTTGGCAAATTTAGATACACTTGTCTCGCTTTTCATTTTTAAAGTTGCTAAATTTCACTTACTGTGAACTTAATTCATAAAAGAGAATAGTGAACAAAGTTGAAAACATGCCAAAGGACAGGAGTGTCTTATTTTGATCATGAAAATCTGAAATGAAATATTATAATCTTCGTTGGGATTTTTCCTTTTTTCTGATAAATTCGAAATTATTTTTTGGTATTAACTTTCAGAATTAAATTAATATTATATACTTCGTTATAAAAGGACAATTTAGCAATATATGGTATTTCGTTATTTCGATCGTAATGAAACATTTTTATTTTACTGGCAAAGCATTTACCTATATGGAAAGTATTTATTAACATTGTATAACATTAAATTGTTATTAATAAATAATCGTTACTGTATGTCTAATTGTATGTCTTGCCAATTTTAAATTACTGCATACACTAAAATTTGAACTCTAAAACTGAGGTTGGATTGTCTTTTAAAATAGTTTTGTCCTTTTTCATCGAAAATTTGGTTTTTAATTGAACCTAGCTTATCAGTTTTGAAGTGCACCTCTGCTTCAAAAGTGGCTCAAATAAAGATTGTTCAGATAAATAAATTTTTTTAACAAAGATTAAATTTTAAGTTTCTTTACTTTGATGAAAGCTATCGATCCTTAATTTGCATCTACATTGATAAGAAACTGTTATGATGCGAAGTGCCATTTTGGTATACGTCCTAAAGTCAAATACGTATAAAGTCAACAAGTACAATAAACTTTGTGCGAAGGATAAGAAAAACTTGAGCAACTCACAAGTTACAAAATAATGCAACATATTTTGTTAATTGTGTTTTTATCCGTTGCACAAGTTTTCGTATTTCACAAAGCATACAACATCCTTAATTTAAGTTATGAGGCATAAAGCAAAATGCCATCTATATTTTGAGTTGACATTTTGGATGTTTCTTTTTATAAAAGCAGACTTCCCCTGGTTATGACACTTTACTAAACTGCGATTTATGTAAATCGCACTTGGTCCCTTTCAACACTTTATCTAACCTAAACTGTTATTTTTGAGTCGTCACTGTAGTTGAACTGTCGCTTTTGAAACTCTGGAACAATATCTTCAGCATCGTTGAAAGGCATCTTATCGCTTTTAAAATTTGCAAATTTGCCTGAAATAAAAGTGTTTGAAAGCTCCATTATATTAGATGTTAACAAGACTCTCGGTAATAACTCTCTGCACTAAATACTGCATATACTGAAATTAATAAATCAATTAAATTTAAAGTTTACTGCGAATATCAGGACTGGATCGAAAATCCGATCAACCACTGTATGTTGACGGACAAAGTTGTTTGGTTGGTACAAGCTTAATATTTATTATCGATTAAATTACAAGTTCATTGCTATCATCGGAACTGGATCGGAAATCTGATCGACCACTGGATGTTGATGGACAAAGTTTATTGTTAAGCTTAAAATTTATTATCATAATTCTTAGTCCTTCGCCAGCTGGTCTGTGGATATTAAATAAATTATATAGCTAGTATAGCTACTGGGACACATCGTTTTGATACCATTTTAATTTTGTTTTATGTTGCATAATTTTGATGTGAATAACATCAGTGTTTGGGGTTTCTGTGGCGGAAATTGGAGCGTTAAGAAAAATGTAAGACTCTTATATCTCCGAACCTAATGGATAAAAATATAAATACATTTTGTTTTGTCTTAAATATGCACCAGATTATGAATGTTTAAAAATAATTTTAATATTTTGGACTTAATTTCCGAAAAAACTTTATCTGTTCGAATGAGTACTTTTCTGATTTTACTTTTCACTCGAAATATCTTTGAAAATATAACCGGTATAGTTAGCTACAAAAATATGCATTAAGAAATTTTGTTTCTATATATATAAAGAAGAAATGTATGTATGATTCACCATAACTGGAGAATGGTTGAACCGAATTTGATGAAATTTAGTGGGTAGTCTTGAAATTGCCCCACTTAAAACATAGGCCATGTTTTGAGTTTCTACAACCGGTGGTTCTCAAAATATTAGTGGAAAACCGCACTTTCGTTTGTCTCATCACGGGAGAACGGCTGAACCGAATTTAATGAAATTTGGTGGGTAGCTTTAAAATGGTCCTCCATGAATTTAGCCTAAGCTTTGAGTTTCTAAAACCTGCGGTTGTTGCGATATTGATGGAAAACAAAACTTTTTCCTAGGAGTTCTACTCTCTAACTTCATGATTCCCAATAAAAAATATCTGAAATAGTTGGTTTAAAACGTGAAAATCAATTAAATCTGAGTTTTGTGGGAGTTTATTGAACGTATTAGTCACTTTTGAAAATCACAGGTTTAAAATATGAATTTAAATGGAAACTCTATCACCATGGTTTATTTCTCACAGGCTTACTCAACAACGAAAAGTATTACGAAATCACAAGAAAGATCAATCATACATAAAGCATTTATTATGAAACACTTCAAACTTCAATTTTATTTAAACTTCTCTAAAAAGCGATACATTCAGCGGTAATATATGTATTGGTATCGCATGTTTACAAATTAAAAGAAAAAACAATGTAGAAGATTCACGGTTCTATATGTTCCGGTGTAACTTTTATCACAGTTTTGTATGGTAAATCCCGAGCAACGTCGGGTAATAGCTGCTAGTTTATTATAAAAAAGTCTTAGTCTTAAGTTGAAGATTGAAAATGTTCCTATTTTTCAATTTTGTAATGTTGATATCTCAAAAAAAAAAAAAAAAAAAGTAAAATAAAAAAAAAATAAAAGTCTAGGTATGAACAATCAGCAAGAATTTGTAGCTCTTTGAAAGTACTCAAACTGTATATATTTGTGAGAGTTCTTTATTTTTAAAGTATAATGGTTATAATTTCGTTATTTTAGTATTTTAACTTGCTTTCCCACCCATGGGGAAAACCCGTAATATTTAAAATGTTACAGCTGTTGTAGCTCAATCTGTTTACTTACTCCTTGTTGAAACATTGGCGCATAAATATATATTTTTTGTTTAAAAAGAAAAATAAGAGGTTTAATGGACTTGGGTGTTCTAAAGATGTTTAATGATTGGCGAGACTTGAAAATATACACATCTATTCTGTTAAAGTACGTATGTACCGCCAGGCAAATTCATAGATTAATGTAAAATCTGGTTGGATACACATCTTGTTGGATACATTTACAGTTTAATATTTATACCGCTAAGCTAGTTAGTAAAATAATTTGATATTTTGAGGTGAAGCCTTTAGTCGGAGAATCCAGATGAAATTGAGACAAAAACTAAGTGCTAGCTATAAACAACTTTTGAGTAATTTGTGGCTCTTTGAAAGCCTGTAAATTAAACAACTGTCTGAAAAATTTGAATAAACTTATTAAACTTTACTGAAGCATTTCTTCGCCATAGGACTGGAGCTACCGCCGATTTTTTGCTATATAAACGTATGTATAAAGAACTAATGTATGCTAATTGTGCATCTGCATCAATATTTTACTTTCCTTATATACATAATGTATAAGGAAAGTATTGTGACGGAGTCGAAAATTCGAATTCGAGTTTTCGACGGGAGAGCACGTTTCAAGCATCCCTGGTCACGAATCAAACATTTTTGAAGTGATGTCTGTGTGTGTCAGTGAGTCTGTGGAGACAACTGACGAACGAATGGACCGATTCGAACAAAATTTGGTACAAAAATCACAATCCGTAAACACTCGAAGCCTATTGTTTTTATACGCAATCGGATGTTCAGAACCCCCCTAAATTTTCGAATGCAATTTTGAAAAAATAGTCAAAAAATCAAAACCGCTGATAAAATTACGCAAATAGACATTTCTTATGTAATTTTTCATTAGAAAACGATTGACATGAATTTTAGAACTCTAACATGAACCGTTCTCGAGTTATTGTACATTTTTAAAAAAAATTATCAAAAAGTGATATAAAAAAAAAATTCCTATTGAAAACATGTTTACTTTTCATATGTAACACCATGCGATCAATTGGGTGACATCATTCTCGGGGATCTAGCTCATTCCATTCATGAAAAAAGACACTTTAAGTAATACTTTTGTATTTGAACACCAATAGTCATTTATCTGCTGTAAGAATAACTTATTTCTTCTTCCATAACGCTTGGCGAGATTTTGGCGATGGATTTGGCGAAATGTCGCCAACTTGGCGACTTTTTGAAATGTTGCCAAATTAACGAAAATCTCGCCAAATGGATAAAAATGACGCCAAATCAATGAAAATGACGACTAATTGTCGCAAATTCAATATCTTGGAAAGAATATTAGTATCTACTATAAGAAAACCCTTTTTTTTTACTGTAAAAGTAGTGAATTCATTACATTATATTAGGAAAGTCATGTGTTGCCCACATCAGATTTTTTATATAGATAACATCAATTTATATGTGATGCATTGTCTAAATGTTCGACTTTTTAATTTCCTTATATACATAATGTATAAGGAAAGTATTGTGACGGGATCGAAAATTAGAATTCGAGTTTTCGACGGCAGAGCACGTTTCAAGCATTCCTGATTAAGAATCAAACATTTTTAAGGTGATGTCTCTCTGTGTGTGTCAGTGAGTCTGTGGAAACTATATCTCACGAACGAATAGAGCGATTCGAATGAAATTTGGAACAAAAATCGCAATTCGTGAATATTGGAAGCATATTATTTTTAAACGTAATCGAATGTTCAGAACCCTCTTAAATTTTCGAGTGAAATTTTGAAAAAATCACCAAATAATCAAATCCTTTAATAAAGTTACGCAAATAGACATTTCTTGCGTAATTTTTTCTTAGAAAACGATTGATATAAACTTTAGAACGCTAGTATGAACCGTTCTCGAGATATTGCAGATTTTTTAAATAAATTTATCAAAAAATCCCATAAATTAAAAAATATATATTAACTGTTGAGAAACATGTTCACTGTTCTTATGTAATATCATGCGATAAATTGGGTGACATCATTCTCGTGGATCTAGCTAATTTAATTCATGAGAAGAGATACTGTAGGTAATACTTTTGTATTTGGACGCCAATATCCATTTATCTGCTACAAGAACAACTTATTTTTCTATTCATAACGCTTGGCGAGATTTTGGCGGAAAGTCGCCATCTTGACGATTTTTTAAATGTTGTCAAATTAACGAAAATCTCGTTAATGGATATCATGCGATAACTTTGGTGACATCATTTTCGTGAATTTAGCTCGTTCCATTCATGAGAAAAGATACTTTGAGTAATACTTTTGTATTTGAACGCCAATAGTTATTTATCTGCTATAAGAATAACTTATTTCTCCATCCATAACGCTTAGCGTCATTTTGGCGTGAAATTTGGCGAAATGTCGCTAACTTGGTGAGTTTTTTAAATGTTGCCAAATTAACGAAAATCTCGCCAAATGGATAAAAATGACACGAAATCAATGAAAATGACGAGTCATTGACGAAAATTCAATATCTTGGAAAGAATATAAATATCTACTATAAGAAAAACTTTTTTTTTTTATTGTAAAAGTAGTAAATTCATTGCATTATATAAGGAAAGTCATGTGTTGCCCACATCAGATTTTTTATTCACAAACTCTGACCACAGAATGTACGGATTTTACAGATCATATTACAGAAACCATCATTTAACTTATACAGGATTTCCAGGTACAAAGACAAAGGAAAGTTTAAAGAGTGTATACGTTAGATTTATCGATAGTAAAGTGACAATGCCCGATCAAATCAAAGTTATTACAACTTCCCTAGGGGGCCAACTGCCCTACCTTGCTGAAAACACCGGTTCTCGTTAGATCACCGAAGTCAAGCAGCATCGGGCGCTGTTAGTACTTGGGTGGGTGACCACCTGGGAACACCGCGTGCTGTTGGCACATTTCGGGCGCGGTATCCCGGTGGTTTGCGCGCTGGATTTGCACGCTGCCACAACTGCCGCCGTGTTCATACGGAGTACGATCACGTTAAACATGTGGGTTCGTAAGTCCTTCTGAGAGGTTGGTGGTAGAGAAGGAGGGTACGGCCCCTGTGGATGCCTCCCCCACTGGGTTCCGGTCTAAATTGGGTGGCACTTCCCGGCCGTCCAAACAGTTACCTTACACCTTTCTGGTAGGTCTGAAGGTCTGGGTCTCAACAACTTCCCTAGGGGAGAACTGCTTAATTACGAACTTGACAACAAACGATTGACGAACAAACTTGAGATGAACGATTAACCTTCCTGCAGCGTTCGGGTCTTTTTTGACCCATATCAAATTTATTTCGTATAGATCTATTATATTTTGGGGAATTTTTCAAAAATATTTTGTGACTTTGCTTTCATAGTCATAGTAAATATTCAGTTATGTGTAATTTTTTTTTCAAATGGTAGTTTTTTTACAGTAAGAATTGTAACACATAAGTCGTTCGGGTCAATTTTGACCCATGTTGAATTTTGAGTGCATAGGAAAAATAAAATATATAAAATCCAATATATTATTCAATTATTATTGCTGTGACAATGCCCCTATTAATTATTATTGCTGTGACAATTGTATAACCCTGAAATGTACGTTACTGTGGATGAACAACTGGTAGCTTTCCGAGGAAGGTGCTCATTCCGCCAGTACATGCCCATGAAGCAAGCCATGTACGGCATAAAATTATGGGTACTTTGTGACAACACTACCAATTACGTCTGGAATATACAGCCCTACCTTGGAAATAAACCTGGTTCTGCACCAGAACGAAACCAAGATCTTAGGGTTGTCAACGATCTCCTTCAAGGTTTGAATTGACATAATGTAACATGTAATAAATTTTTCACGTCGTATGAACTTGAACAGCTTCCTCTGAAAAAAAAAACTGACAATGATTGGAACAATGAGAAAGAATAAGCCAACAATTCCTCCGCAGTTGCTTGCAAAAGGGGCCCCAAACTACACATCAAGATTTGCATTCACTAAGGATACAACTCTTGTATCGTACATCCCGAAGAGAGGCAAGTGTGTGGTTCTCCAGAGCACTTTTCATCATGACAGTAAAATAGTAGACAGTCACAAATAAACCTCAAATCATTTTGGACTATAACATCATCAATGGAGGGGTAGACAAGTTAGATAAACTGGTCTCCCACTATTCCTGTCGGAGGAAGACAAACAGATGGCCATTGTAGTTTTCTCCAACATTCTGGACATTTCGTCGTATAATGCATTCCTATTGTTTATAAAGATCAATCCAGCATGGAAGCTGAGGTCATTTCGCAAAAGAACATTGAGAAGTTTGGTATGGCTTTGGTAACCCACCACATTGACGGAAGAAAACATCTGCTAAGAGCAGGGGCAGCCCAAGAATTGACGATGAATATTCTAAACTCAGGACAACCTGAATCCCGACCTGAATCATCCGGAAGTGTAGCAACTGCTGGCAAAAAGGGAAGATGTCACTTGTGCCCACAGACTGACAACACGAGTTATGTAAAGTGTTTCAAATGTGGACACTTCACTTGTAAGGAACATTTAATTCAAGTGTGCAATAATTGTATATAAACGGAACAACTTCCAGAATTGTATTGTTGGCGGTAAGCTAAATATTTCAAAATATTTAGTCTGTACTGTGTAATTTTGCTTTCATCAAACGAATGTTCTAAAATATAAAAGTATCTACTATATAAAAATAAATATATGTAATAAATACAGGAAAAATACTTCATTGTATTGTATTTGAAAGTTTACAGTGATTTGCAGGAATGAATGATTGAATTACATTATATATTTATATATTACATTGCATTTATACATATTATATATTTACATTACATATATTATATATTTACATTACTAATATTTATAAAGTGTGACTTCAATTCAATAATATTGAAAATTACACCATGGGTCATTTTTGACCCGAACACCTTAGGTGTATACTAAATTTGAACAACGTATGAAGGTTAAAGCCAATTGCAAAGTTGTACAGCATTATCTAGTGAGTAGAAATCGCCATCAGTAATGAACGTAACACGTATACAGAAGACAACAAATGCATGTCACCTGCAATGCTTGTGAAAGTTCGTGGTAATATACATTCTCGAATTTAAATGTGCATTGTTGTTGACTGAATGTATTTTGACTAGGCGGAATGCTTGATTCCTGGGCACGCAAGTGTTTATTTTAGCATACTTGCCAATAGCATATTTTAGCTTACAATTAGTGCCAATAACCATATTGCATCAGATAAATGTCTTCTGCGACAATTTTATTGCTGAATTTTACTCATTAAACAATATTTTGCAACTCTGTAGTTTATATTTTCGTCTCACATTTTCTTGCAGATTTCATTATCCCAACTTATTAATTCTCTGCTAGGGGCGCTGTAATGATTTTTATTTGATCAAGCATGTTCACTTTACTATAATAGGCCTAACGTGCACACTTATCGATCTTTCTTTACAAAGTTATTTGGTTTCTTAAGGACTTTCTTAGGAACCCTGCGAGTACGTTATTAATGTAAGAAACTAAAAAAAAATGTAAGCAACACATTACTTCTCTACAGAATCAAATTCATTTCCTTTGTTTTTACTTTCTTTGCAGTACATGGTAATGTATAGGGAAAGGATTGGAATCGGGTCGAAATTTGCAACTCTAGTTTTAGACCCTCTGACCTTGAGTATATGAAACAAGATCAATCATGCATAAAGCATTGATTATGAAACACTTCCCAACTTCAATGCAATTTTATTTAAACATCTCTAAAATGCGATACATTCCTCGGTAATATTTTAAAAATGATTATTATACTACAATAATTTATATTTGAAAACTTCATCGAAAACAAATGAACTTTTTCAAATGACGTCATCGAAATATAAATCAGCTGGCTCTTTAAATAAAAGCAGCATTTCATTCATGCACATTTTCCCATTCATTTCATTCATCACAATAATATTTAATATTATTTAAAACTTAAAATTACTTGTACCTCCATGATTTTAACTCTATGCTCAAAACTTCATCAAAAAATCGTTTGCTTCTCTGTAAAATCAATGATTGTTTCATTCAAATCAGCTATATTGCAGACTCCATGGGCTAGATAATTTTGCGTTAAAGAAATGCAGCAATTCTTATACAACTCATTCTACATCTTTTGGCATTTAAATCTTCCATAAGTGGGCCTTCCATAGGCTTCATTGTAAAAATAATCAAAGTTGGATGATCATTTAAACTCAACTATATTGTGATTGCGTTGTTTCAAGATGTAGATGCACAGAATTTATGCAAAAATAAAGCGGTTTTAGGACAGATACAACGCTAAATATGAATTAAAAAGGAACTTTAAAAATCCCAATTTTGACACAAGATGGATTCCATATTTTATTTAGAAGTGGGTCACGTGATCTCTTCATATAAATGATATAATTATTTTAATTTTTATTTAAAAAACTAAATATATTTTGCTAAATTTTTCTTTTATATATTTTATGGGATAATTTGAATATTTCCTTAAACTTTCGAAGCAATTTGTGAATTTTAAATCCCCTTAAAAAATGTTTGAAAAATTAGGGTTCGATGTATTTCATTTTTTCAACCCGGGTTTAATCCAAAACTAATTGGGTGATATCATTCAATTATATTCCCGTAGGTCCCACAGACCGTCTGAATAACATACTAAAATTTCATTTTGATAAAAGTCATATTTACGGCAGTTATCGTGCTGACAGACAGAATGCATAAACACTTTCAACTATGTTGTAAAGTGTTAAAAACCATGACGTCTCTGTCTGTGCAATGCATGTATCCACCCTAACTCAAACTAATTGATTAAATTTCATGAAATGTTATAGATAAGTCACTTGTGGGTGACCCTGGTGAAGATTAGATTTTGGAACACGAGATTCGCGGGATAAAAGAATCTGCCTTTTTGTTTGCAAAATGGACCTGAAAACCCGAAAGACTTTAGCTAAAACTCTAATAGACCGAATTTCACAATTTGGTAAATAAGTCACATATAGGATACCCTGGTGCTGATTAGATTTTTGTACCATTCGGAAAGAACCTCCTTTTTTACTCAATGGCGCGCAAAAATAGCCACAATCTAAAATAAAAGACAAAGTATGCTTAAATGTAT
The DNA here is from genome assembly GCA_951213105.1 of Amaurobius ferox. Lineage (NCBI taxonomy): Eukaryota > Metazoa > Arthropoda > Arachnida > Araneae > Amaurobiidae > Amaurobius > Amaurobius ferox. The sequence continues at coordinate 16,426,287 of OX578147.1, forward strand.
CAATTAAATGCTTCTTTGATACGTAATTTTTGACTACGAAAAGAACAAAACCAACCCCATTATTCTAGGACTAGCCGTTCGCGGGGTATTTTAGATTTTTCGCAATTTCGCTGCGCCACCTTTTGAAAATGCGTCAAGTTACCAAATGATAACGAACATTAAATTAAATGTGCAAATTCAGCGTAATTTCAAGTAATTATAGGTGTTATTTTGTGCAATTAAATTCAATTTAATGAATTTTTAAAGAAATAGAGAGAAATTTATTTAAGTCTGTAGGGACAGTCATGTGCTGCCCACATCAGATTTTGTTTATAATCTGTTTAATTCAGCTTAAGTTTTTACACAAGTTTATGCAATTATTTGAAATTATATCCGTTTAACAGTTTTAATATACTTTTTTATTTGACAACTTTATGCATTTAAAAACATAGCCAGCTCTCCCTAATTCCATAAAGCTCAAATCTTGAGAGCGATTTTCCCTAGAGTAATGGGGTTGTTTTTGTTTGGTTTATTGTAAAAATACATGTAAAACAACCATTTAGTTAATACATTTTAGCACATATTGTCATTTTATTTCTAATTTTGTCGCTTGCAACGGCCCATTTCTTAAAAAAAAATGGCAGTTTAGTTTTTTCGAAACGAACCAAAATCTAATCGGCTATAACTGACGTATAATTAACTTGCTTACCAAAATGCTAGAGTGGATTAAAAAATTGCAAACAAAGACGCCAAGCAAAAAATTGTTGATTCGTGTTCTTGAATGCTTGAAAGGTGCAGATCCGTCGGAAACTCAAGTTCCGATTTTCGACACGATTTCAATAATTCTGTATTGCCATGATTTGCACAGGAAAAGTAAAGTATTTTGGGTGTAGTTTTTACTAATTTTTAACAAACTAAAAAGTAAAAATATCTGAAATATAGATAGTATATCTTAACTTGCTTCCAAAGAAACTACAAAACTACTCCTGTTTGAAAATCTCTTCTTAAAATATGCATCTCGGTCAATAAGTAAGTAAACCTGGCTGATACATACATACCACTGGATTGTTTTGTTCAGAAAGTTGTGCATTGAGCTCAGATTTCACAGTGCCGATTATTTAAAATTTTAAGTGACCACCAAAATTTTATAAACAGATGCTGGCAACATTTTAATCATGTTTTTTTTTAAAAATGGAAAATAATTCTCCCAGTTTGCACTACGCTGTGTTTATATAATGAATTAAAAAATGCACATTTCCTTAGTTTATCATGCAAATATTTTGATTTTATTTCTCGGGCATGTTTCATTAGAGATTCTTTGATAATCTACAATCTAGCCATAACCTCCTAAATGGATTCGAGACCTGCGTTTCAGAGATTATGGGTTCCAGACGACAGCAGTGTACAGGGCGTCTGTTTAGTTAATATATTTCAATATAAGAAAGCTTTCTTGTAATTAATAATTTTCTTTTGGCAATTTGATTTGAGAGGAGCTAGAAAGTTTTCAAAGCTTAAATCTCTAGTACGAGTTAATAAATGAAAGAATGACATTGCTTTAGCAAAACAAAATAAATTTGAATATTGTGAGAAAAATTTGTTTAATATATTTATTTTATTGGTAGTTATACATTTTTTTTCATCTTTCTGAAATTGAATTGTTAAATTGCTATCCTTCCTACAGCATTTCTATTAATATGGATTTCATTCATGTTTTTGTACAAAATTATGCAATATTAATTTCTGAATTTATTTTCAGCTTTTAAAGTATCCATAGAACCAGTCTGCGTTTAATTCTCAAGCAAACCAATATCTGAATGAGATCATCTCGTACTTAATTTCAGTGTATTCATAGAGAAGTTTTCCAATGAAGTAATTGCAGAAATTTTATTTCACCAAAAATAATTATGCCGATATTGTGAACCCATTTTCAATATTCTATATCTGCAGTTCGTGGGATTCGTTTAAAACTGAAAAGTATCGGAGATGGAAATATATGTGCATCAGAAAAGATTAAATGTGTAGACCAGATGTACTAAAATCAGTTGTACTAAGTTGCTAAAATAGGTCTTAAATCCTTAATGGAATATGCTTTTAAATTAAGTTATTCATTTTTGAACTATTGTTCCAAAGTTTATTGCCTTTGAATAAGTTTTGATCAGTTCAAGTACTCTATATTTTAGAGAGCGATATGGCGTCATTGAAAGACATTGCAGCTGTCAAAGTTGCTGTTGAAATATGCAACATCCCTCAACTGAAGAAAGAAATACTTTGCGTACCTGATTCGGATTATGATGCAAGTAAAACAGGTTGTGCAGTAGAAAGAAAAGAACAATGGACAGAAATAGTAGAAAAAAGAACAATAATTGTAGTAGAAAACTTGGGTCTGGCAAAACATCTCCAAGAAAAGGTACTTGGCTTTGTACTTGTAATCGGAATGAAATTATTAACTTGGGCATACTATCATGAAATAAATTTCGGGTTTTCGCGTAATTATAGCTTCAACTTTCTTAACAACTCATTTTTCACAGTACATGGGATCGTAGATTGCAAAAAAGCAGCAGGAGAGTTGATGACTGACACAAGTCTAAGCATTAAACAGAAGTATAAATTGGCTCATCTTTATTGCTTGAAAGAATATATTTCTTATCTGTACAATCAACTAGAGGAGAAGGATAAAGAAGAATTTTATGATTCTGAAAATCAAAGTAGACTAGAGCAACCACATTTTTTAACATTTTGGTCATATTATTTTAAGAATGAGGTAGATAAACTAATAGGAGATGAAGACCCCTATTTGTATTGTCTTAAGATGGCAGTAAGGAGCGGAAGTAAAGATGCAGTTGAATATTGCTTAGAGCAAACAAATTTGATTAGAGATGAAGGTGCTCTAATTTATGCTGCACTAGAAGCAGTTAGAAACAGGGTAACAAAAAGTGAAGATTGGATTGTTTTCGATCATGGATGGGGTACGGCAGAATCATGGGTACCAAATGACTATTATTTAGACGTTATGTGTTTGATACTCTCTAAAATGACAGAGAAGCAATTAATAGAATTTTTAAAACAAGATATTATGGATGATTGTGGCGATAAGCCTATTGATAATCCCATGAATTCGAATGTGTTGCACTGTTTTCTAGATTGGCCATATCAAGATTACTTTATGAGAACAGCGAGATTGATGTGGGAAATTTTACCAGAGGTAAGTTATGCTGAGCTTTTATTAGACATATGTATAAAAATTGAACTTAATAAAGATTATTTCATATATGGAGAGGATAAATGCTACGACTATAGAAAGCTTTTGATGGAGTTTTGGAATGAAAGTCCTGAGCGAAATAAAAGGTATGTTTTCAGAGATAACGAAATTATCCAGGAAAATGGCGGAAGTTGGATCTTTAAATCTGGCAAGATATTACTGCTAGAATTATGCAATTTAAAAAACTTCACTTATGAAGATAGGATAAACATTCGAATGATTTTAGCCTGTGCAACTAATGAAGAAAAGGATGATATTATCTCTTCTAATATAGGAACAAGTAGCTGCATTGAGCTAATGAGAGCTAAAAGGTGGTTAATACTTGAGGAATTAGTTTCAAATTGCTGTCCTTCTAAAGAGAAAGTAAAAGTGTTCAAAGGTGTGTTTAGTTTTACAGAAGAAGCGCTCCATGTCTGCATTGATTTTATTAGAAATAATGACTGGGAATCATTTGAATCATTCATTAGATGGAGTGCCTTACCTACAGAGGGAATAAATCAATTTAAGGAAAAAATCATTTCCAAAAAATGCGCAAGAGACATATGTGCGAAATTCATTGCTTATGGTAAAAAATTAACAGCTGTTGGGAAAGTTATTTTTTAGTTTTAATATAAGTAAACGCGTATGTTTGGCATCAATCAAGTAGAACTTAATGAATTTAATATTTGGATCCTTCTGTGAGACAAATTGAACAATATAAGAAAGATATGTCCAATGACATTGGATGTATAGGTTTTGAAAATTTGATATCCGATATCCTTGGGCTATTTTGTGCGAGAGAACTAATCACAGAATTTATCGCCTTAACAGAAATAAGCGAGAAGCGGCAGCAAAATTTATAAGTTTTGTGTTTTTCGTCAACGGGAGAAATTAACAATTTCAGTTAAGTTTCTTATAACAGACGCAAATGGTAATTGGAATCATCTCGAACACGCATATCTTTACCAAATACCTTCTAATAAATACCAAGAAAAAATATCATTTACTCAGCTTGGTTTATAATTTAAAAATATACGGGTAGTCAAAAAGAAACCATTGTATCATTAGAATGCATGTATTAGAATGTATTTTAGATTATGCAGTAAGTAAATAGTAGGAAATTGAGCTATTTTTAAATTGGTGTTTGGTAGAAAAAGATATTGAGTTTCGAAATAAATTTAATAAATTCTAAGAGTTTTAAAAGATACGAAAATCATGGAGAAGGAATTCATGAAAATATACAGATTAATTTAGATCAGTTTTATTTAGTGATTTGGAAGTTTCTAAATGATTTGTTTATGAATTTTGACCAATTGCCAATAAAAATGCTATTGAACTGAAAAACAAGTTAGTTGTGAAAAATAAAACACCAATTCTTTTAATTGACTTTATTGTAATATTTTTAATTGTAGAGTAAAAAAATTTTAAAACTTGTTTTATCATGTTTATAAAGTATAGTATATGTTGTTTCTTCAGCAATAAAAATTTTATTTCTTTCTTGGTTTTATCTATATTTTTACATGACGAAAAAGGTTATTCTTCACAAAACTCGGATAAACTGATTAATTTTCAATATTTAAAATCTTGCTTTCTGATCATCGGCCAGCATAGGGCAATCTGTTTAGCGTTCTTTACTTCTCTTTGGTATCGAACAGCAGTAGCTGCGTTAGTAACGGGAAACCTTTCAGCGCGTTAATTTTTTGAGCAGCTGACGATTTGAAGACTGCTGCGTTATAAGTGCTTGTTTTCGTCGGTCTCTCATTTCGCAAAGCTTAAACACGTAAGATTCCTTGCTGTTGGTGAAAATAATAGCTATTCGATACCGAAGAGTGGTAATAAGTACTAAAACTGTTTCTCTTGTACTAGTTACTGCAATGATTACGAAAAGATTAGCAAGGATCTTATTGAAGCTCGCATTTTATAACTAAAGAATAGAAAGACTATAAGGTTCTTGTTTTTAATTCTTCCCCCAAAATACTAGATCTTCATTCTAACTCTCAACAGTAGAGTGAAAATTTTATGTCTTGCTTATAATATTTTGTTTAGAAAATACAGTCAACCTTCCTATAACTCGGTACTCTCATAATGCTGTTCCCATATAACGCAGAGCAAAAATTGCGAAAGTCCTCTTATAACACTATACATTCAAACCTATTTTTGTGCGGTGGATAGGGACCCCATAAAAGAAAATGCATAAAAAAAATCGTACAAAACTTCACGAGTAGCTATAAAAAATAGTTTTCGCAACACAATTAAAAAGTATTTTTTTATGCGGTCAATAGGGACCGCATAAAAAGTCTCACGTAGAAAATAACTCAAAACCTTACGAAATAACTAGGAATTGCTTTTTTATTTTAAACGAAATCAAGACACGAGGCTTGACAGCTACTTGGAATCTCGCCAAACCTTTTGGAATCTGATTTAGAAAATACACATGCGAACATTTTTAAATATTTTATTTACATATGTACTTATTTTACATATACAAAACTTTTCAAAACGTATAACCATTATCCTTCGTAGTCTGAAAATACGCGAACTTTCTTGTGGTAAACTGGTTCAAAATCGCTTTCGTCACTTGAAGATACTAACTACCTCGCACTCGTTTAGAGTTGACTTTTTTCAGTTACCATGTAGTCGGTGATCAGTTTTTGCGACGACTGTTTCATTAGACGCTTGTATATGTCTCGGTAGTCGGATATACAAGATTGAAGCTCCTTTTGAAATTTTGAAGTTCTTTCAGAATGTGCATCGATTGCAAGAAAATGACATTCTAATTTATGGCAAAGTTGGAGTCCTGCATAAATTTTATCTGCTGTCATGTTCCAATTTGATTGAAATTTTCATATACCGCACAAAAAAATCGCACAAATAAAAAATCGCACAAAAAAAGACCGTACAAAAACGGGTTTGAGTGTACTCATAAAACGCGGTTTCCATACAAAGCGGTAGTCTTATAACGCGGTTTTTCTAAAATACAACTCAATTAGCTTAAGCAGTTGCTCTATAGCAAGCATTTTTCTATTACGCTTTTACGGATGACATTAATGGGGAATTCCCCTGTTTTTTCATCCACGTACGTCAGCATTTTTCAATTTCAGTTATCAAGAAAATCCCCTGTAAAAAAAAACTAATACATTCACCTCAAATGCATTGGTAGACGAAAATATGGGCAAAGATTGGGTTGCAAATTTCAATTTAAATGATGTGAAAAGGGGACTGGATTTGGGTAAACAATTAGAAAATTACTTTATTGAAAATGATCCTTCACCAGTGCGAAATGCAAAGTTTAAAAAAGAATTCCAAAATTGCTTAGCTCTTGAGAGAAATTTTGGTAGTTATAAAATATAATACATTTCAAAAAGAAGATATGCAAAGTGAAGAGGACATTAAAAGAAAAATAATTAAACCACTAATATTTGACAGCAATGATGAATGTTAATAGGATTTTTTGTTGAAAAAAAGTTTTTAAATTTGTATTTCATTTTTTTAATTTTCTTATGTCTTAAAACTCAAAAGTAATTCGAATGCAAACATATATTTATTTCCTTTTGTATCTGTAAAATTATATTTCATAACCGTATTAATCATAACATGGTGCTCTAAAAATGCAATTTTATATAACGTAGAATGAATCAGCCAGATTTATATGTTCAGAGTTTCATTTAATGCGGTTTCCATATAACGCGGTACGAATTAATCGCGTTATAGGAGGGAATGCGCAGTACGAAAAGAGCCCATATTAAGAATTTAATTTAAAATTGTTTCAAAACTTCCATTAAATATTTTTATTGAGGTATAACTTCTTGTTGCATCATAATCGGCAATATGAGTTTCTGAAAGCAATGGTGTTGTTGCAATCATTCATGCAAGCAACCTATATCAAAATGAAATTTTAATACTTGCATGAAAATTGTACAATTAAAAAAAATATTCACTTAATGGGAAAAAATGATCATATATGCTACAAGTATTCACTTATAAGCCATAAAACTTTGGGAGTGTTATTGATTGGGGGGGGGGGGGTATTGAATTATGGCACGTTAAGAATTCTGAAACTCCTCAAAAGAAATACTTGTTTGTGCAACATATTTTATATTTTTTTAAATAAATGTCTCAACTCAAATGTTTGGTGCAATAAATGTTTAATCAATTTGCTTGAAAGAATTGGTTAGAATAAGAATTAGGAGAAGCTGATGCCATTAAACGCCAAAATTGCTGGAAAAGAAATTCTATATCTTCCCGTACAACGCCTGCATCTGCTAGGATTTGAACCTGAAATTTCCTGATACGTTAGGTGCGCTACCTTTACACTACCAACCCCATTAGGCATTTAAGCTAAAATTAAAACAACCATACAAACAGTTTATTAATTTTAACCCTGCTATCGATTTTATGAATTTATCTTCAATTGGGGTTATAAAGTCCCCCCTCCCCTTCAAGGAAAAATGGCAAGAAACACAAAATTGCACATGAGTATTCAACAGTGGAAAATCAGCAGTGATAGCAATTCATTCTGTCATAATCAGCTTGGGGAGACTTTATAAATTACCTATTGTAGATGAATTATGTCTTCTTTTAAGACTTTCTTCATATTTAAAATGTAACTGCTAAATAAGTAAAAGCAATAAAAAACTTAGTTTTTTAAGTACACTCTTTTATTATTTGTATGCAACTTAAAAGTAAAAATGATGGAATTGCAATGCAAGTACTATAATTGGGTATTTTTTGCCGACATTCCTATGGTTGTTCTAGGACATGCTGGGCAGAAACTTAAAATATACAACAAAAGATAGTGATATGCCAAATTTAAGCTTTTGAAACTACTTCGATCTCGAGTTATTCCCCTAAAACGAAGGAATTCCAGTGGCGAGCCTAGGACGGGTTAGCCCGATAAGGTTCAAAATCAAAGCAATCAAATGTACCACAAAAGACAACGGCATGCCAAATTTCATGTTACTATGATGAATGGAACCCAATTAGTTAGGGCCTCGATGATTTAAATCACTCTGACAAACAGATAAAGTTAAATAAAATTGCGAAGTATGAAGGAAATGCTGTTCCAGTTATGCCAAACCAGCTGGATTTTCTCTTTTGCAACACGTTCAATATATTAAAATTGCATTATTCTCATGTTAATTTTGAAATATTGGTTGTCCCCTTTTGAGTTTTACAACAAGCTTATGCGTTCGATTCCTAAACAAGAACACTAAACTCTTTGATTGCATAATATACTATCCTAAACATTGTTTCATGACCTGAAAGCGGGCTTTAATGCATAGCATAAATTATTAAATTAATTTAGTAATATGCCACTTGTTACACTTTATGTATTGAGTATAATGTAGAAGGGAATTATGTTGAATATTCGAATTCGTGTATTCTGTGGATTTCACGTTTTGAACATCATTGAACTCTATTTGGAATCAAACTTTTCAGAAGTAACCGCTGTATGTATGCTTGTTTGTGTTTAGGAGCCTGTGGATAAGGTAGTTCTAGAATTCATCAAACAATTGAAACACATTCTAGTGCGATTGTTTGGAATCTGCGAATTCAGTACATCCAATACTTTCGTTAGATTTTATGTATTACTTCCAATAATTCGTTATTAAAAACCCTAGATTTTATAAAATTGCTTACTTTGAAAAGTTTATTTTGATTCCCTCCCACCACAAAAAAATTGCATCACGGAATTATGATCGGTCAAATGCATAGGCGCAGCTTTTCTTTTTTTAATATCTAGAAACTATGAAGTACTTAAAAACAAGCGTTGTCATTTTAACCGAAATTCTCTTAACTCTGAACCGTTAGACAATTAACTCTGAACCATTTTCTTGACTTGATTGAACAAAATTATGAGCCTCAGTCTCGTCTACAGAGACTCTAATATTATGTCTTCCAAGAAGACTAGACTGTAACTCTTGAGGTTATAAATTTCATATTCGAAAATTGGACTTGTGTTAATATCCAATCAGTTATCGTTACAAATAGTGACGGAACGATATTTTATCAAAGCGAAACAACTACTGACACGCCAATTTTGAAAAAAAGTATTGGTATATGTTTAGAACTGTCGAATTAGTCACAAGAATTGTTGTTAGTGTCTTCGTAAAATTCGTTTTCATGAGGCGCAAGCTCCATCATCCGATTGACTTCAATGTTGCGGTTTCTTAGCTAATAGATTGATCATATCGGTCAGCAGGTCTGAACATAATGGTTGTTTTACCCCACTGCATCGTATTTACTTGTCTGGGAGAATATTTCAATTGCCAAACGTATATGGCAATCGGCCAATCATGTTACTTTCCTTATATACATAATGTATAAGGAAAGTATTGTGACGGGGTCGAAAATTCGAATTAGAGTTTTCGACGGGAGAGCACGTTTCAAGCATCCCTGATCACGAATCAAACATTTTTGAAGTTATGTCTGTGTGTGTCAGTGAGTCTGTGGAGACGATAACTGACAAACGAATGGACCGATTGGAACCAAATTTGGTACAAAAATCACAATCTGTAAACACTAGAAGCCTATTGGTTTTATACGCAATCGAATGGTCAGAACCCCCCTAAATTTTCGAATGAAATTTTGAAAAAATCGTCAAAAAATCAAAACCACTAATAAAGTTACGAAAATAGACATTTCTTATGCAATTTTTCATTAAGAAACGATTGACATAAATTTTAGAACGCTAACATGAACCGTTGAGATATTGCACATTTTTCAAAAAAATTATCAAAAAGTCATAAAATTAAAAAAAAATATTTCCTATTGAGAAACATGTTCACTTTTCATATGTAATGCCATGCGATAAATTAGATGACATCATTCTCGTGGATCTAGCTCGTTCCATTCATGGAAAAAGATACTTTGTGTAATACTTTTATATTTGAACGCCAATAGTCATTTATCTGTTGTAAGAATAACTTATGTCTTCGTCCATAACGCTTGACGAGATTTTAGCGACGAATTTGGCGGAATGTCGCCAACTTGGCGAGTTTTTGAAATGTTGCCAAATTAACGAAAATCTCGCCAAATGGATAAAAATGACGCTAAATCAATGAAAATGACGACTCATTGTCGAAAATTCAATATCTTGGAAAAAATATTAGTATCTACTATAAGAACAACCGATATTTTTAGTGTAAAAGTAGTAAATTCATTACATTATATAAGGAAAGTCATATGTTGCCCACATCAGATTTTTTTTATTTTGGTCCAATGGTTAAAATTAGTAAGCGCTTACTATATTACCTTTTATTATGCATTACCTTGTATTACTTTTTGTTTTTTTTCTTTAGATAGATTTGAATAGTATACGTTTCATGAATTAGAACCTGTTATGATTTGTTTAAATACAACGGTCAAAACCAAAAGTAATTGGATAAATGATAGATCTGAAATATTGATGGTGATCGATCATCATCGTTTAATTTGAATGTGTGCTAGTTTAAAAATGTCTACAAGTTTGGCTATAAATCACTTGCCACACACCATTTTTCACCACCATTCTTGATTATACCTATAAAGCTTAATCGCTTTCCTCAGTCAACTCCTTCCCCACAACGATATATTAACGTTCGTGTTTTTAAATAAAATTCAAGAACATGTTTTACAAAGAGTTACGCATCAGAAATGTATTTTTAATATTTGTAGTTTGTTCAAAATAATTTCAGTTATATTTTTTAATGTTCAGTTATATTTTTTAATAATTTCAGTTATATTTTTTTCAGTTATAATTTTGTAAATACACGTTGCCACTTAATATTAATTCTTAACTACTTATCAGTTAATTTTGACTCTGATATATAACAGCAAACACCGCAATAATACAAAACATTTTTTAAATTTTTAAACGTTTTTATATTAAATATGTAAATAAATTGATCATCTGTATAACCACAAATTTAGCTAAATTACAAAATCATAAAAACGAAGTAATTTATGAAAAATATGTCATAAATCAATTTTTATGCAAAATTTGGATGGTATGTTGCACGAAATTCCATATCACTACTAAAAATGTAATATTTTTATCAGGGAGGGGGGGGGGGGTTATACCGTTTGGGGTGGGCTTAGCCCTCTCTGGCCCCTGACTGGCTATGGCCCTGATGAGAAAGTAGAAAATTGCCTTTCACATGCTTTGAGTTGAATAAAAATCAGCTCCTATTCGAAATGTCATGGAACAGAATAAATGACCTCTATTCCCAAGAATTAAATCCTAAACACCCTTACGGATATATGCAGCAGAGAAAAAGAATTCAAAACACAATCCCTGGATCACCCACTGAAAAAGAAGCTTTCTATGGATGACGCCGCCTTATCTCTCAATGCACACAAATATGTTTTCAAGCAGTGTTGTTCTTTGAAGAATGATTTGCCTCGAAAGATTTGTGTTTAAATTGAATTTTATTTTACTTTTCACACTGCAGTGCAGAGTATATTATTTTCCGAGTTTGCACTTTTTAATACCTATTAAGTACAACGAGCATATTTGAAATGTCTGCAACTATTAGTGTGCGTATACATGTGAGATGTGCGTGAAAAATAAATGCATGTATAGAAATGAAAATTTTTTATACCGAAAAAGTTTTAAAAACTAGTATTAAATAAACTTTTTGCTTGTAATATATATAATTTAAAAAAAACATTTTTCTCTATGGGTAAAACTTTAAATAATTCAAAGAAATTGAATGATGAACACTATTCCAGAAAATGGTGGATTGAATTTCAGTTCTCAAGAATAAAGTTACATTAATACTTTGCAAAACCGATTTGCGTTAATATACATAATTTATAATCTTCTGAGGCTTATTTTTAACTCCAGAAAAAACTTAAAAAAAAAATTAATTTCCTGAGAAAGAAAGAACATATAAAGACGCAAAAATTAATTTCCTGAGAAAGAAACAACATTTAAAGACGCAATTTTTATTTTTTTTATCTATAAATTGTCTAACATATTTGTGTCTCTCCAGACCCTTCAGAATCCCCAGTGACCTAACCGGCTGAATCTTCGTGCATTTATAGTATCGCCCACGGATAAGCATCTAAAGAAAGCTTTCGATCTCCCCTGAAGAGAACTCCCCCTTGGGGCGAAGAAAATGGCGGTAGTTCAAAGAGACCTTAAAAATTTTAAATAAACCTCTGACATAGAAGACTGAATCCCTACGCATCTATTATTTCAAACACTGGACAAAATCTGAAGAAGTCAAATTTTTGATTTCATCCCTGAGGTGGGAAAAATGGGAGAGGGGTCATTCCAGGCCCTTTAGATGCTCGCTACCATCGCAGCAAAGTATTCCTATACTTGGAAAGAAAATAAACAAGACTTGAAGACCTGGAATAGAAAATAAACAAGAAATATCAATCATGCATAAAGCATTGATTATGAAAAGCTTTCTATCTGAAATGTCATTTTATTTAACCATCTCTAAAATGCGATACATTCAGCGGTAATATAATTTTAATAAATAAATAAATAAATAAAATTGGCATCACGTCTGATTTCAACCAGCAGAAACAATAAGATCACAACTATAATAGAAGGTCTTTATTTCACTTCTTTAAGACGTACAATACTTTAAAAGGCCAGCGCGCTTTCGAGCGTAAATACGCTCTTCATCAGTGGCTACATGGAAATAGGAATGATCGTTCATATATAGACCAGAAAAGGTGACAAATTTGCATAAATACAATTATCAATAAACTCACGTTTATCTAAGGAGAATACAAAAAGACAAAACATTTTGCACAGATTCAAAAAATCGAGCATAAATCACGAAAAGAACAGTAAAAATTTAAAATTTTATTACAGAATTTTCAAATTCAAAAAATTTAAAAAAATGGGGGCAATCATGTTCAATCCCCGAGAGGATGACGTCAAAGATGAGACTTGAATTGCATGAAGTCGAGAATGAGTCGCCAAGCATAACTTAAAATCTGAACGGAGTCAAAATTACAAATCGACTCGCGGTAAACATAAATAAAGAGGAACTCAAAAAGGAGAATATTGCGAGAGTTATTACAACGCATAAGAAGGAAAGTTCTTTCAAAAATGGGCCGGAAATTTTCTTTAACAACAAAATGAGCAAGGGCCGTAGAAAGTTTACCACCTTTGACATCCCTAGCATGTTTTGCCAGACGGATACCAGAAATGGATACGTAAAAATATTTATAATTATCACAGAACTACGATAATTTATTTTACTTGAAAACTTGAAATTTCATCGAAAAAAAATGAACTTTATTCAAATGACGTCATCAAAATATGAATCGTCTGGTTCTTTATGCAGAAGCAGTGAATATTGCATTCATATACTTTTATTCCAGACTCCAGAATTAAATAACTTTGTGTGAAAAAAATTCAGCAATTCTTATTCAACTCATCTTACAATCACTTGTTTACATTCTGCAAAAATTAAAATTAATTATAGAAATAATCAAAGTTTGATGATCATTTAAACAAAAAAATATTGTAATTGCGTTGGTGCAGAATATAATTTCACAGAAAATATGCAAAAATAAAGTGGTTTTAGGACGGATGCAACACAAAATATAAATGTAAAAGAACTTTAACAACCACGATTTTTACAAGGGAAAAAAAGATGGACGCCATATATTGTTTTAAGTTTGTCACGTGATCTCTTCATATTATGTGAGTATAATGATTATTTTAATTTTTATTTGAAAAACTACCGAATGTATTTTGCTGAAATTTTATTTTACATATTTCGTGGGAGAATTTGAATATTTCCTAAAATTTTCGAAGCAATTTGTGAATATTAACTTCGCTTAAAAATGTTTGAAAAATTAGGTTCCATAGGGTTCAATCCAAAATTAATTGGGTTATTATATTATTCATTTACATTCCCATATGTCCCGCAGGCAGTCTCAACCGCATACTATAATTTCATTTTGATAGTCATTTTTACCGCAGTTATCGTGCGAACGCACAGACAGAATGAACAAAGTCATAAACACTTTTTACCTATTTTGTAAAGTAATAAAAATAAAGATTTTCATTAATTAAACTTAGGTACTATGAAACGCAAAGTTGTGAGTTGTATATGTTGTCGGGACGGAAACTCTGTGATAATATTTTCGATCACTAAGGAACAGACATTTTTCGTCGATTTGGAAACATTTAAAATACTCTCCAAGTTGGCGATATTCAGCCAAAATTTCGCTAAGCATTGTTTATGGAGAAATATGTTAGTCTTATGGTAGATAAACGACTAATGGCATCAAATTACAAAGCTATTACCCAAAGTGTCTTCTCTTGTGAATTTAACGAGCTAGATCTACGAGAATGATGACAATAAATTTATCGCATAATAATAAATATGCCAAGTCAACAGATTTCACAATAGTTAATATTTCTTTTAATTTTATGTGATTGTTTGATAAATTTATTTAAAAAATGTGCAATAGCTCGAGCACGGTTCATGCTAGCGTTCTAAAGTTTATGTCAATCATTTTCTAATAAAAGAATTGCATAACAAATGATTATTTGCGTAACTTTATTGAATGTTTTAATTTTTTGATGAATTTTTTAAAATTGTATTTCAAAATTTAGGAAAAATTCATTGCATTTCAAAATTCTGAACATTTGATTGCTTGCAAGAACAATAGGCTTCCAGTATTCACTGATTGTGAGTTTTGAGTCAAATTTTGTTCGGATCGCTTAATTCGTTCGTGAGATATCGTCTCCACACAAAGGCATCACGTTAAAAACATCTTATTCGTATTCAGAGATGCTTAAAACGTGCTTTTCCGTTGAAAACTCGATTTCGAATTTTCGACCCCGTCACAAAACAGTTTCCGTGGCCAGCGGACAAACTAGCAAATATCTTCTTTTATTATAGATTAAATATCTTTAAAATTTTTTTTATTGTTTTTGATTATGACTTTGCATATAAAGAAATTACTTTTAAGAAAAAGTTTAGTGGAGATATGTTTTATAAATGTAGTTAAAGGTATAACTTTCTTACTTCCTACAAAAACCCTATACCGTCTTTTCTGGAAATTTATTATGATATCTCATTGAACCATAAATATCACATTCTCTCACAAAAAGAAAAATATCCAGAAAGTAAATTCAGTCCAAGAATAAGATTTAAAATAAATTGGACTCCGAAAATATGTTTACAATTTTCCTTTTTCGAAATTTAGCTGCTATATGTAGCCACCGAGGTATTTTGGAATTCAAAGTAATACAATATTTGTTTTGAAATGTGATTTTTGACACATTTTGAATAAAAAATGATTCTTTTGTAGTTTTCCCGTAGGGAATTGCGTTTAAATTTTATTATAGCTAACAAAGACTGGTGAAAGAAAAAATGCATATATAAATTTTATTGTACTCATTTTAAAGAGGAAAGATGAAATACATTCTTCAGCATGTTACACATTTTACTTTCCTTGCAATGCGTGGTAATGTCTAGGGAAAATATTGGAATCATGCCGAAAATCGCAACTCGACGGATCCATACGACGGATCCATACATTTTGGGACCTCTAGAATACGAAAAAACTATTTTTAGCGTGACGTCTATGTGTTTGTATGTATGCCTGTGAGCCTGTCTGTGCAATATATGTATTCACTCTAACTCAAAAACTAATGGAACGAATTTCATAAAATTTGGTAGGTAAGTCATTTGGGTATAACCCTGGTGCTGATTACTTTTTGGTACGATTCGAAAATACAATAATCCGCCTTTCTTGCGAAATCGCCCACACAAATCTCATGTATCCACTCTAGTTCAAATACTAATTGACCAAATTTCACAAAATTTAGTAGATAAGTTATTTGTGAGATACTTTGGTGTTGATTAGATTTTAGTACGATTCGAAATAGAACAACTTTTTTTTTCCGAAATGGTTGGCAAAAATCGTCAAAATCTGAAACAAAAGACTACATATGCTCTGATGTATCACTTAAGTGCTTGTTTTAGACGTAATTTTTGACGAGAAAGAATAGTCTCTAGGACTAACAGTTTTTGTTCTTTGCATTTTTGTCACGCCGCCTTTGAAAAAATATCCAATTACCAAATAAAAACAAAAATTGAATTAAAAATGCAAATTTAGTGCTATTTTGTGCAATTAAACTAAATTTAATGAATTATTAAAGAAATGAAGAAAAAATGAATTTGAGTCTGCAGGGAAAATCATATGCTGCCCACATCAGATTTTTTATACTATAACAGCTGTTTTGAAAGAGTGGCAATTTTCCATTATTCTAAATTCCATATTTTTAGAAATGTTATATATTTAAGATGTTACTAAATTAAAAAAATTAGAAAAGAGTATAAATATGCTTAATAGTTCAGTCGAAAATGGTGTATACACCACTTGCACTGTTTCGTAAATTTCCTGTTTGTATTGTTGCGAACGGGCAATATTCCCTCTTTGGCACCTTCTCTTTTGTCTGTCTCGAGGGCCAGGCAGCTAAGAAAACACAGTCTATGACGTCAGCATGACGTGATTATGACGTGAGGTTAGAATTTCCAGGACTTCCCAGTTAGAAAATGGGTTGCCAGAATTGGCGATTTGTCGCCAATTTAGCGATATTTGACGACTTCCAGAATGTTCCCGAAACTTCACGAAATAACGATTATTCTTTGTGATGTAAAGATTTCCAGAAGTTTAGAAAGAGAGAGTAGAAAACGGACTCATCACTCCGTTGAAATGGAGTTGATGAATGGACGTGGCGCAAGCTGCATTGGACTGTGATTTTTGTCAATGTTTTGAGAATTGTAGCCGCTGTTTTGTGAAATTTCTTTCGTCAACATTCTGGGAATAATATCAGTTATTCTATGAAATTAGTGGAGCATTTAAGTGTTGTTTTTCTGCGTACTGTTCCTGTTTACGTTGTGCTTGTGAGTAAACACATAAGTTATTCAGAAATTTGGACTCGTTCTTGTAACCTGCTTGTACACTCACGGTTCTAGAGGATACGTTCGTAACAAATTGGTTTCAGCAGAGGGATTTCTTGAAACTGGACCGGCAGTTACGGCTCCCCCAAGTAGAAAAAAGATGGAGGAACAGTTAAGCGAGATTATGGAATTTATGAAAGCCGGATTTGATGGAATGTTAGCCAGACAAAGCACTATGCTAACCAGACAAGACTCTATGCTAGACAGACAAGACGTTATGCTAGACAGACAAGATGCTATGAAAGTCGGATAAGATGAAGTGAAAGCCAGACAAGACGAGGTGAAAAAGGCTATGAAAGCCGCACTGGACAAAATGAAAGTCCGACAAGTAACGATGGAAGATGAGATGAAGGAGATACATGACAGCCCCACCATTTTGGCTTCAACAAGACGCTGAAAAAAGTCCTTCAAAGCTTCTTCTAGTGCAATGCGAGAACCGATGCACAGAATGCGACTCTCGGAAGGGATCGAAGAAGAAAACACTTCTTCATTATTACAATGTCGGAACTCATTTCGAGAGAATTGCACTCGACGTTTTGGGGCCACTGTGGCGAACTTTAGACAATAACAAATATTTCCTAGTAGTAATGGACTACTTTACGAAGTGGCCAGAAGCTTACGCAATCCCTGATCAAGAGTTTACAACCATCAGTGAAGTTCTAATTCGGAATTGGGTATGTTGTTACGGTGTTCCTTCTCTTAGCCATTTTGACCAGGGAACTAACTTTAGCTCTGACATATTTATAGGACTGCGCAAACTACTGAATATCGTCGAACTACTCCTCTTCATCCTCAATCGGACGGTATGGTAGAAAAACTCAACAGAACGAAATTTAATCATTTCTCCATATTCGTATCCAGAAACCAGCATGACTGGGACCGTCATCTATCGATGTTTCTGCTAGCCCACCGATGTTCTGTCCAGGAATCGATCGGTCATTTTACATATGGTAGCTGGGACCTACGACTACAATGTGACCTAATGTTTGGAAGACCATGTGATGCTCCATCGCCTAATGAATCTGTGAAAATTCGCAATCACGATTGGAGAAGGTTCATTGTTTCGCTCGTGAGAGGACCAACATTGCTACCGATAGCATGAAGACTCGGTGCAATGATAAGGTTAATGAAGTATGTTTGTAGG
Source organism: Amaurobius ferox (assembly GCA_951213105.1). Taxonomy (NCBI): domain Eukaryota; kingdom Metazoa; phylum Arthropoda; class Arachnida; order Araneae; family Amaurobiidae; genus Amaurobius; species Amaurobius ferox. The sequence continues at coordinate 16,444,582 of OX578147.1, forward strand.
AAAGTGATAAAGTGTGGCTGTTCAACCCTCGGTGACGACCAGGATTTTTGTCAAAACTAGGGCACAATGGGGAAGGACCCTCTACCATCAAGAAAATAATAAGTAGTGTCATTTATCGAATCCAGAATTCGTCTTCAACCAAGCCAAAATTTGTCCATGTCGACAGATTGGTCCCATGTTTTAGAACGTAGTAGATTGATACTGCCCGAGACGTGTAGTCTTAATGAGGGGACAGTGTTGCGAAAGCGCAATATTCCTTCTTTTCCTTTTCTTTAATCTGTTTTGAAGGCTAGGCGAAGAAAACACAGTCCAGCATAACGTGAAGATAACGTGAACCCAGGGTTGCCAGGATTTCCCAGTTAGAACGAGTTTCAGATTTGGCTATTTATCGCCAATTTGGCGACTTCCTGAAAGTTCAAGAGACGTCACGAAATAACGATTATTCTTTGTGATATAGAGATTTCTAAAAGTTTCTATAGAGAGACTATAAAAAGGACTCATCACTCCGTTGAAGTGGAGTTGACGAATTGATGTGTTACGAACTGCATTAGACTGTGATTTTTGTCAATATTTTGAGAATAGTAGCAGTTGTTTTGTGAAATTACTTTCGTCAACATTCTTTGAATAATATGAGTTATTTTGTGAAATTAGTGGAGCATGTAAGTGTTGTTTTTCTGTGTACTGTTCCTGTTTACATTGTGCTTGTGAATAAACACATAAGTTATCCAGAAATTTGAACTCATTCTTGTATCTTGCGTGTACACCCACAATTCTAGAGGCTAAATTCGTAACGGTATTATTTCTTTCCACAGAATAATATATTTTTAATCTATAGAGAAGGTTTTGTAATGTACATGTTAGACGTTTTCAGAGAAAATCGTATTGTTCCAGATTTCAACACCTATCAATGACAATTTTTTCAAGCTATGAAGCTGTCCTGATCCAGAGCTTACAAAAAGAATATTGTTTCTTTCTATTTGAATTTCCCAGATAAAGTTGTATACATATGTCAAGGGCTGGCCACACATATAGCTGCAGTAAGCTTTCGGGTCTGTCGTGTGGTCTGGGTTTTTCACATATGTCAAGGGGCATATGTCGAGTGGCCTCAAAAGCGATTTTACGTTTTAAAATAATATAAAGAAACAATTATAATTCTAAAAAATTGTCAGATTTTTTTTTTTTGTAAAATCACTTCCCTTTACTTGATATAAATGTTTTTATTGAATTGACAGGAGGAAAACGCGAAATAAATGTTTCAATTATTAGTTAAAATAGTAATTGGCAATTTAGTTTTTTTTGATATCAGCATTGAGAGATGTTATATATAAACCAATAACACAGTCAAGTTTATCATGCTTATACCCTTTCAGAACGAACGACACTCAAGTCCCGTCCATTTTGTAAGCCATCGGTCATCACACAGCCCTAAAAGGATTTCTGACCACTTTCACTGTTAGCACTTCTGTATCCCACCTCCAAGCTAAATGTTCAACGTCGAGACGGGTCAAATCATCTGTGAAATTCTAATTTGGAATGTTAGACGATAAAAATATGCTGCTTATGTTAGCTTTCTATGATTCTTCTGTTGTGTAATACAAATATGGTGTATTTTACATTTCTGTTGTGTGATATAAATATGGTGTACCTTCGCAAGCAGAGTTGCCAACACTTAGATGTACTTTACGGCTAGAATCAAAGAAAAAAGTTGCTAGGTTTCATAGATGGATATTATAAGTTGTTGTAAATTTATGACTAGATTTAGGCATTTTGGGGGTGCTTAATGTAAAAAAAAAAATGGTCAAATCTTACCATAAAACAGCTATACGTTGGCAACCCTGTTGAAAGTTTTCAATGAATATCGTCACTACTTTGGCAGTAAGACAATACTTAATCTTACTGAGCAGATTCTGTATTAAACATTTTTGCCCAAGTGGTGAAACTTGCATCAGAAGCAAATTAAAATTTACAGCAGAAAATGATTAAAAATAAATGTATTTCTGGTTTAAGAATTATTTTTATGCTTTTAATTCTGTGTTACATATCTTTTAATTATGTTCGATGTACCCCGAAAAAAATTAAGGCTGACGTATTTACTGAAAGGAGTTCTCCAGTTATTATTCACAAGAAATATCTTTTAAAGTGAACTTATCTCTTATTCACTATCTTTTACTTTGTTGGCTTAAAATATATGAAAGTATTTTAAGAGCGACATATGTTTCATTTTAAAGCAGTTCATATGAGATTTTCAGGCTTTCTGTTGTTTCAAGAGAATAGAAAACAATTTTATAGAAATTTTCTGTTCTAAAAGAAATTCTAAATTCACTTGTTTTGCGATATCCTTAGGGAAGGTAATCATTTAGAAGAACTGTATGTAGTGTTTTCTTATGCCCCGCTTGTGTAAAAGATACTAGACAAAAACGAATCTTATTTAGATGTTTTGGAAGAATAACATGCGAGCATAATTCGACTTGGTGAGGATGATGAAATGTAGTGCAGATTTGGTGTAGTGTAGATGTAATGTAGTGAAATGTAGTGTAAATATGGTATGTGCATGCATGTAATGTATGCATTGTTCAGAAATCAGTTTAAACTCTGACTCTGTTGTTGTTGTTGAGACCGAGACCGTCCGACCTACCAGAAAGGGGTAAGGTAACTGTTTGGACGACCGGGAAGAGCCACCCAATATAGACCGGAACCCAATGGGTGAGGCACCCACAGGGACCGTACCCTCCTTCCCCTACCCTCAACCTTTCAGAAGGACTTACGGACTCGCATGTTTACCTGACCGTACTCCGCGTGAACACGGCGGAAGATTTAGCAGCGGAGGGAAGCGAACCCGGGCCTACCGAGTGCAACTTCCGCGCGCTAACCACTGGGCTACCGCGCCCCCCAAAAAACTCTGACTCTGTGTCAAACTAGTTTTGTGTGGCCCTGGTGAAGGCAGATGCAGAAGGATCTGTCTCAAGATACGTGGGTTTGTCTTTACATCGCTGGCTGGTTTTCTTTCAATAGGTTTATGCTATGGTATCATTGAAGACTCATTCAAGTGAATAAAGCAGATATGAAAATGCGAATGAAAATATTCTCATAGCATTGGTTTATTGAAAAGAACTTTACCTTTTATTTGAAAATGATGTATTTTAAGATAGTATCAAATTAACTGATATTTCTCACAATTATAACATGACAATTGCAAATATTGCTAACACCTACTAAGCAATTAACTTCTTTATGAAAACACGATAATTATAATTAATTCATCAATTTGGAGTCATTTTCGTCACTTTAGTGTCAATTTTGCCAATTTGACGGCATTTTCTTTAATTTGGCATTAAATTAAAAAAGGCACCAAGTTGGCGATATTTCGTTAAATTCGTTGCCAAGCGTTATACTTTTGATGATGCTTCCTATTGCTCATTTTTAGTACTTTCTTTTAGTATTGCGAAAGTATTGTTTTCACAAAAATTTTCAATTTCGAGATTCTGATGAAAATATGTTTTAGGACCACCTGAACACCTTTTAACTATTTTTGGAATGATATTCGACTGTTTGCGTGTGCACCCGATATCTGTCACAAGTATTAATGGGTTTCAACGAAACTTTATATTCTGCTTTGCTAACGAAAAATCTAGAACTAAATATAATTTTTTTAATTCGAGCAAAAACTTAGGAAATGTATTCGAAGTAAATATTTTTTTAACATAACAGCATATTTAAGACAAAATTTGATTTAATCCTGCTTAAAAGGGGTTATTTATGGGTCAGTGGTCAAGAAACTCAATAGTTTCATTAATTGTAGTGAAAAATAGCTGGCATAAAATTTTTGTGCTCTTGGCGTTATTTCCCCCATCTGAGAAGTGTGTGTGTGTGTGTGAGGGGGATGACTTGTACTTCAGTTAATTATGTAATTTTTTTAGATACATTTATTTAAAAACGTGCAATATCTCGATAACGGTTCAACCTAATATTATAAAGATTCCTTCGTTCGTTTTAGAATAAAAGATTACGCATAAGATTATTTATTTAACATTAATGAAAGTTCTGTTTTCTTTCATGATTTTTTCAAAAATTCATTCGAAAATTTTGCGTTTTTCCCGAATCTTTGATTGCGTTTAAAATCCATGGGCTTCCAGTGTTCACGTATTGTAATAATCGTACCAAGTTGCGTTCGAAATGCTCTATTCGTTCGTGAGATATCTCATCTACACACGCACACACACACACACACACACACACACAGACATGGCCTACAAAGCGTGCGATTTGAGTTCAGGGATACTTGAAACATTCTCTTCCGTCAAAAGTGCAAATTTGACCTTTTGACATCGTCACAATACTTTCTGTATGCATTATACTAAGTAGAGAAAGTAAGTAGAAAACAAGATGGATGCCATATATCATTTTGAAGTGGGTCATGTGATCGTTTCATAAAATGGTCACGTGATCGTTTCATATAAGAGGTGTAATTATTATTTTAATTTTTATTTAAAAAACTACTGAATATATTTGGCTGAATTTTTTTTTATATATTTTATGGAACAATTTGAAATTTTCGAAGCAATTTGTGAATTTTAAATCCGCTTAAAAAATGTTTGAAAAATTAGGTCCCATAGGGCTCAATGTATTTCATTTTTTCGACCCGGGTTCAATCCAAAACTAATTGGGTGATATTATTCATTTATATTCCCATAGGTACTACAGACCGTCTGAACAACATACTAAAATTTCATTTTGATTAAGTCATTTTTACGGCAGTTATCGTGCTAACGGACAGACAGACAGACAGATGTGGTAGCGGTTTCAGAACCAACCTGCATGTACCGATTCCGTTACACACAAGACCAATGATCGTAAATTTAGCAAAACAAAAGAAGTTGTAATTAGCATACTTAACTTCCACAAAAACACCAAAATTAACCCAAGGTTCGATTTTAAAGGAGTTTCCCAGTTTAGGAGAATTATATCCTAAATGATATACAGTGAGTAAGAACATGAGAAAATGCAAGGAAAACAGGCACATTTATCAATCAAATAATCCTTTTATTTTAATGATTTGCAAATTTATGAATATATATATTTCTAATTATCATTCAAAATACTCAGAGCTTTCTCTATCATTAACACGCATTTAATTATTTATGCTCTGTTCAGAAATATTATCAATCAATTTCTATTTTTAATCAATATACACTTTCTTAAATCATAAAATTAAATCAACCATATATTTACTTTCAACCGAGTAAACCATTATAAATCAATTATTATCTTTCTATGCCTGTGGTGCAACGGAACTTCTGGTTCCGAAATGAAAAGAATTTACCTGTGTTCAGATTAATTTAACAAAGTGCAGAAAAGTTCCATACAGGAAAACACGGCCGAATGCCGAAAATTAAATGTCCAAATGTAGATAACTGGTCATCTCTCTTTAACATGGCTTTCTCTAGATCGATTCAATCACGGTCATCCGTCACGGGATAGCTTATGTAGCAAAAGGGTCCGCGGGATAAATTTCCTGGAATAAAAAGAATAAATTTAGAACATTGTAAAGGAACGTCGAAAATCTTCCAGGTTCTTTTTCAATCAGCTCCGGAAAAGTAGGGCGGTTTCATACGAAACAAATGCCCATTTCGGCCACCTTAGCCATTTTGGCCCAAACCCTTTGTCTTCTTCATTAAGACAAATTTCACGATGCGACTTTCCAGTCGAAAAACTCCAGCTCGAATCTCTGGGTCTCTCGAGGCCCACTGAAAAAGTTCTCCTCGCGCCGCTTCCTGATTGGCAGGCAAGCGCGCCCCGGTAACAGCCGATCTCCTCCGAACACACGTCACAGATCCCAGCGCAGACAGAAAACCTAGCCGAGCCAACGAATTCTCGACGAAACGCAGATTTTAACGTAAAATCAATACAGACGAGGCTTACCGAAACACAGCACAGGCACGGAAGGAAAGAAAGTTGTTTTTCACACAGAAAAACAAGAAAAGGCTCATGGCGCAGAATTGCGACATGACAGCTCCCCCTCTCTGGGAGTCAAAAATTTTCCGAAAACAGTGAGGAAAATTTTTCTCTCACTCAAAACACAAAAATACAAAAATTTACAAAGAATTTTAGGAACCTGTAAGTGTAAAATAATTTAGAACAAAATTTTGGGCGAGAAAACGTGGGCCCCAACGTTTCTCAAGACAACGCCACTGCAGATCTGAATGACCGGCCAAGCCATTCATCACCACAGGGAAAACCAAAAGGATGACAAAATGTCACCGCATCTTAAAGAAACCTTTACAAAAATTTACACTTAAATACACTAAAATACACTTAAACCAGAAAAAAAAATTGTCAAGGCACTTTGCCTGACAACAAAATGTCTCAATCATCAACATTGAGATCAACCAGATGATGCGAAGCTAAAACATGGTACGATATGAATTTACAATATACACTAATACAATATAAACAATTCGAAAAATTCAAAATTTCACACAATTTGTCACTTTCAAACACACAAGTGACACAAAACAGTCATTAATTTTCATCAAAAGATTAAATATTTTGAAAATTAATTTTTAAATTACATTTGTCACATTCAGGTAATGAGATTCTTCACTCATTCAAAAATTTCTCACTTTTTGAGAACAAAGTCATTTTCAATATTTCAAATTTTCAATTTCAAACTTTCATTTCAAAACTTTCATTTCAATTTTAAACTTTCACTTTAAATTACTTTCAAATTTCAACACATTAAGTTTAAATTACATTTACTTTCAATTTTTCAACATTTCAACTTTTCATTCAACATTTACTTTATATTAAATTATTTTTGCCATTAAAACACTTCAGAATTTTCTTATTCTGACTCAACTTCATATTACTTTAAATTATTCATTTACATTTAAATCATTCAATTTATCTCAAATTTTCAATTTACTTTTCTTTCTTAAAACTCTCCGAAATTATTTCAAACAAGTGACCACTTCATGTGTCACAAAAAACAAAAATTTCATTCAAAACATTTGTCTGCTGAGAGAGAGAAGGAGAAAAAATTCTCTTGAAATTCACGTCAGTTATGTAAAGGAGCAGGAACACATCCGAAGAGCAAACTCGACGGGGACTAACGAGTTGCCACAAAACAAAAGGGGAGTGAAGAAAAAACAATAAAAAAAATACTCGCGTGCAGGATGCAGCGGCCACAAAACAGGAAGCCAAGACACGCCTCAGAAGCTTCGGAGGTAAAAAATTTTTGGACAGTTTGCGCTGACCACATCATCATCATCATCTTCTTCATCATCATCATCCTCATCAAGCTTCACCAGTTTCCCACCTGGCCTCCACAACTTTCCTAGGTGGGCTAGGAACAAGTTGTCGTCAAGGACTCCAGTCCTGCAGCAGGCACCGGACAATTAATTTGCCCAGCTGCTTCTTCATCTGTGATCCGTGTAAATATGTTCAATGTTTGCGTCCACCAGCCAGTCCTCCAGAAAAAAGGGTGCAGCATTACAAAATGATGACTAACTGAAATTTGTGTAGATGTTTGAAAACTGCTGATCAAAAAATAAACAACAATGTGAAAAGGAATTTCAAGAAAACAAATTTCAACAACACATCAGCCAAAAATTTTCACCTCTCTCAGCAAAACAAAATTTCAAAAACATCAATCAAAAGAGATCATTTACTTTTGATCTTCAAAAAAAATTTCATTAAATTTTAAAATTTCTCAAATTCAAACCACTTAAATTACTTAAATTACTTTATATTACTTTCAATTTTACTTTAACAAAATCATTTACTTTTTTCAAAACTTCAAAAATTTCCTCCTTTTACATAGGGGAACATTCAAATACCAACACCATTTTCAATTATTTCACGAACTTAAAACAGTAACCAAAACATTTTTTTCCACAATCAAACACAACAAAATAATCAAAGTCAATCAAACAGGACTCTCGAAAAATTTTAAAGTCCAAGGAGAGTCAATTAACAAAATTTACTTATTATTTAAATTACAATATAAACATTCATAAATTATGGTTTACAAAAATCAATTAATTTTTCTATTTACCTTTAACTTAAATGCAAGATTTCCATCAAATTTTTTTAAATCACAACAATTTTTTCATAAATTCTATTTTAAAAGACAATATTGAAATACAAAAATTTAAACAAGTATCAACTTTAATTTAATATAAGATTTTTCTTGCAAAAATAATTTCTGAAAAATTGTGAACTCAACCAAAATTTAATATTGTGAAAATCTTTGATAAGATCTAAGATTATAAGGTGTACGTGTGTTTCTATTTCTCATATAATTTTGATTTTGGTGTGGTGTATAACTATTTCTATAGTAATTATTGTTGTAAATAATTCTTCCATTTCCTCTATTATCAAAGTTATTTGAATTATTTCTCAATGTATAATGTTGATTTTTATTAGCATGAAAGTTTGATCTAGTATGAACAGCATTGTCATTCACTTTCTTAGGCAAATTAAATCTTACTCTTTTCACAGCCTTTTTATTTTGAGATTTTTCTGCAGGTTTTGATAAACAAGATTTCAGTTTCACAGTCTTTCTCAGCGGTGATCACAGGAGTAAGTTTGTTTGGCTTAGAGTTCAGTTTTTGATTTTCAACAGATTGTTTTGAAATTTTTTGCAATTCCTCTCTTCTTGGAGGTAAAAGAGTCAGTCTGTTCACATGAACCAGTTGTTCATTTTTGGGATTCATCACATGTCTAATGAGAAAATTAACTGCAGATGTTTGTTTTATCACTTTAAAAGGACCTCTATTAAATGAACTCAGTTTTCTTGATTGTCCATGAGGCAAAAAAGGAGTGTATAAGTACACAAGATCATTCACTTTAATGTTTGGTATTTTCGCTTTCTTATGTTGTTGTAAAATTTGTGAATTTTCAGCTTTTTCCAAGTTACTTTTTACTACATCATATGTTCTTTTAAGTCTAAATTGTAAATCTTCTCCATAATCATATATTGAGTCATAAGTTGGAGGTTTAAATCCAGCCATCAAAGTATTTGGAACTGATAAATCTCTTCCATAGAGTAAATACGCAGGTGATTCACCCGTAGAAGCATGTATGGCATTTCTATGAGCTAATAAAGCAAAATGAATTAAATTATCCCAGTTACTTTTATCGTTATATGCAATATTTTTCAAGGATCTGACTAAAGTACCATTTAATCTTTCAACACAGCCATCTACTGAAGGCATATAGGCAGTAGTAGTATTCTTTATTATTCCCAATTTCTTATAAAAACATCTTGCTGTTCTAGAAACAAAATTCGTCCCTTGATCCGAGACAATGTATTTAGGTATGCCATGCTGAGCCATATAGTGCTCTAAACAATTTAAAATATCTTCAGTTTTAATTGAAGCTAAGGGATATGCTTCAGGCCATCGAGTAAAATAGTCTGTGATGACTAAGATGAATTTATTTCCAGATTTAGATATAGGTAATGGTCCGACACAGTCCATGGCGATTCGCTCAAATGGATATGTAGATTTTGAAAATTTTTGAATAGGTGCTTTATTATTTCTAAAACCACGATTTACCACACAAATTTCACATGAAGCAACATAATTTTTGGTCTGGGAATACATTCCCTGCCAAAAGTATTTTCTACTCACAGAAGCTAAAGTTCTTCTAAATCCACAATGTGCGCAAGTAGGACAATCATGATGTAACCATGAAATTTCAGACACAAGTTCCTGCGACACAAGTTCCAACAACTCTTTCTTGTTCTTGGTGTCTACGTTTAGGGTGTTTGTGTGTACACCACAGTATATCATCTTTTCTAAAAAATACTAAAGTTTGTGGGTAAGGTTTTATGTTCTTATCTAAGAGATCTATAATTTTATTGCATCTAGGATCAGATTTTTGAGCATTCTTAATTCTGATGAGTAATGTGGGACAAGTAAATGTCTGTTCCAATTGACCACTTTGTATGTTATTTTCATTTTGATTTTCACTTTCATTATTGTTAACAGCACAAATTTCATTTGTTTCACTTGTATTGGCTGAATTCAAATTGACTTCTAATTCTCTTCTATTGCTACTATTATCATTGTTTACATTTGAAAAATTTTGATTTTCATTGTTTACATTCTGAAAATTCTGATTTGCATTGTTTACATTTTGACAATTTTGATTTACATTGTTATTTATCACTTTATATTGTGATACAAATCTTCTAGGAATATTCTCAATAAAATTTGTACATTCATCAACATTTCTTGAAAGATAGTCTGCGACTAAATTTGCTTTCCCTGGCTTATGTACTATTTGGTAATCAAATTGTGATAGAGATGCAATCCATCTTGCTAATCGAGATGTAGGATCTTTTAATTTAAATATGAAAGATAACGAAATTTGGTCGCAAAAAATTGCGAAAGGTTTTCCAATTAAGTAATGTTTGTAATAGTTTGTAGCCCATACAACGGCTAATGCTTCTCTTTCAACAACACTATATTTGCATTCAGCTTCATTCAATTTGCGGCTAGCGTAAGATATTGGATGCAAGATTTTATTTTCATCTTCTTGGGACAAGTAACAACCCAATGAGTGATTTGAAGCATCAGTGTGTAAAATAAATGGTTTTCTAAAATCTGGAAGAGTCAAAATTGGTTTAGATAAAAATTTTCCCTTTAAAATTTCAAAAGCTTTTTGAGCTTCACACGTCCAAATAAATTTCTTTTTACTTTCATTATTCTTGGTCTTCAGTATATCAGTTAGCGGAAGGGACAATTCCGCGTAGTCCTTTATAAATTTTCTATAGAATCCAGTGAGTCCAAGAAATTGTCTCACATTCTTAATTGATTTTGGAACTTTAAATTTCTCTACAACTTCCAAGTTATGAGTATCAGGTTGTACTTTTCCATTGGATACTAAAAATCCAAGATACTTAATTGTTTTTCTGAAAAAATGACATTTTGATGGTTTCAACTTCAACCCATGTTTACTTAATCTTACAAAAATTTCTTCTAATTTTTTCAAGTGTTCTTCAAATGTTCTTGATGCAACAATGATATCGTCAATGTAAATTCCAGATATGCCAGCCAGCACCAGAGACATCAATCTCTGAAAGGATGCGGGCGCATTCTTAAGACCAAATGGAGTTCTAGTCCATTCAAAGTGTCCATCGGGAGTTGAAAATGAAGTCTTCTGATAATCATCAGGATGTAAACACAATTGATAAAATCCACTGGTTAAATCAAGGGTCGAAAAATACAAGGCCCCAGATAAGTTATCAATAAGTTCCGAAATGTTCGGAATTGGAAAATTTTCTACAATTGTTATTTTGTTGAGCTTCCGGAAATCAGCTACCAAACGGTAACTTCCATCAGGTTTCTTAACAAATAAAACAGGAGTATTGTAAGGAGAAGTACTGCGATGGATGATTTTGGCATCCAAGAGTTCATTCACTTGACGTGAAAGTTTTTTCTGTAAATTATGTGGAATACGATATGGTTTCTGTCTAACAGGCAAGTTAGATTCCAAATTAATTTCATGCAAAATTGTATCACATCCAGACAATTCTTTCATATTTTTAGCAAACACATGTTTATACTTATTTAGTAATTTTAAAAGTAAAGTTTTCTGAGTATAATTCATATAGTTCAAGTCAAAATCTCCTCCCCATGCATCAAACGTATCATTATCTTCAATGCAGTTCTCATTGTCAATTCTGTTATTTAAATCAATGTCAGATTCATAGATGTTTTCAAAAGTTCCTAATTTCATACCTTTATTTATGTAAACACATTTCTCTGAAGGATTAGCTACTCGTGCGTACAAAAAGTCATTTTCAGGAATGTTGTGAATACTTCTTGCAACAAAGATTTTATTTGCAGCAAATTCTTTATTGTGAATGGGTTCAAGTAAGATTGTCGTGTTTTTTTCAAATTTATAATTTCTCTTCAATTTGACAAATGATTCTGTAAAAGGTTTCAAAACACATTTCTTAAATGCTTTAGCAATGCCCAAGGTATTGCTTTGTTGTGAACTTCTTTCATCATGTCTATCACAACTTGTTTCAAAAATTTCATTATCACTGGTATTGTTTACTGTCGAGGATTTGTTTGTATGTACATAGTCATTCATCTGCATTTCATGTAAATCACTTTCACATTCATAATTTGATCTTTCATTCACATTTGCATCAAAATCTCTAAAGTCGACATCTCTAAATTCATTCTCGTAATTGTTTTGCTCAAATAAATATCCATTATCACACTTATTTTCATATCCTCTAAAATTTCTCGAAAAATTTGTGTCTTTGGATCTGTAATCCACATCATTAGTAAAATTGTAATTTCTTCTCTCAATTTTATGATTTATTGCATTACACTCAGATATTTCAGGTTGAGCATCTTTATGTCTAAAAGTAATGGTCACTTTCTTTTCATTTAAAAAGGTACTTCCCAAAATCATGTCATATTCATTTGGTGCAGGTGTATTTAAAATGCAGCATTCAATCATATTGTTTTCATTTCCTATATTTATGGAAAAGGAAGCCTTTTTCTCAACAAAGACATTTTGATCACCGATTCCTCTTAAAATAGTAGATGTATGTTTTGTTTGCACTTTTCTAGGATCAATTTTCTGTAAGGCATCACTATAGATAATGTTTATAGAACTTCCAGTGTCAATTAAAGCATTTAATTTAACATCATCAACAAAAACTGATATGATTGGAAAATTCCTTTGGCAAGGTGTTTCAATTTCAGTCATGAAACTTAACTCAGAATTTGATCTATTAAAATTTGGAGATTGAAAATTTTGTGTACTGAAATTCTGTCTTCTAAATTGTCTTCTATTACCAAATCTACTATTAAAATATCTGTTATTTCTTCTATATCCAAAATTATTGAAATTGTGAGATTTATAATTGTCAAAAGAATTTCTAAAATTTGAAAAATTTCTTCTTTGGAAATTTGGATTTCTATTGAAACTGTTACGAAAAGGTCTTCTAAATGTTTGTAAGTTCTTTCTTGGAGAATAATTTTGATATGGACTTTTAACATACCACTCTTCTTCCTGTGAGGCAACCGGAGTTCTTCTTTGACTGAAACGGTTTCTATTGTCAGTTCTTCTGGATGGTGTAGAAGTTTTAAAAGATGTTGATGGTTTATGTTTCTTCTTTATTGGAATATCTTCCCAATCTTCTTCTTCTACCAATTGAGATTCATTGTATCTGCTTGTAGAGGGCGTATCCGTGAATGATTCTTCAAAACTGGAATTGCTTCTTTCTAAGTCTTCTTTTATCTCGTTCAGTCTTTTCTTTCTTTTTTCAGAGTTCTCTTTGAATTTTCTTCTTAAATTGTCATATTCTTTCTTCTTTAAATTTAATTCCTTCTTCAGTTCTTCAATTTCTTGTTTAGGGTCATTTTCAGTTCTCACAGTATTTATGTCTTCTGTCATTTCTTCCAGCTCTTCATTTTGCACTTCTTCTTCCAATATGGCAATATCCTTAGCAGCTTCGAATGACTGTGGGTTTGCTGATAAAACAGCTTTTCGGATAGAAATTTTCAACCCTTTTTTAAATGAATTCAGCAAAATTGCAGTTCTCAGAGAATCTTCGTTGTCAGACACAGCATCTTGTGGAAAAGCAATGTAGGATTCAGCTTCAATGCGGTTCGCAAAGTCTCTAATATTTTCATTCACTAGTTGTTTACAATTCACCAGAGCTGCGACGTTTTTGGCAATGTTCGATTTCCTTGTAAAATTTTCCTTGAGTGTGTTTACCAATTCAGTAAAATTCGTGCTTTGATTCAATTTGGGAATGGATTTCACCAGTCTTTCAGCTCGACCAGATAATTTTAGCTTCAAAACGAAAATTTTATCACGATTTGACCAGTCAGCGTGGTCAGCGACAAGCAGAAACTTCTCTAAAAATTCGTCAAATGACTCATTTGTGTTGCCAGCAAAGCCTGGAATGGATCCAATTCCCACTTTCAGTTTATTTGTGTCTCTGATTGCAGAGGCTGATCTGCCAGAATTTGGAGAAAGTCGTGGTGGAGACACCGAAGGCATACGGTTACTACTATTCGGTTGTGCAGAGGAGTCTCTACTCCTACTTGCACGAGAATTCTTACTATTTCGAGGCATTTTTAACACAGTTTGTAACACTAACACAGTTTATCTCGAAGATAGTTTCACTTTCTTTCACTTATTTATGTGTAAGTAGAGCACAGAAAAAACACAATTCGTATGTTTCTTTTCAATTATCACACCCCGTGTGAAAAACACAACGAAAACACTTTGTATGTGAACACTATGTCAGATATTGCAACAAGCAATCACTGTATGTGAAACATGCGTTCCTGCGATAAGCAAGCAGTGTATGTGAAACATGCCAATCTACTGACTTTCATGCACTATCAGTAAGACCAAGATGTTGATGACTGTGGCGACTAAAGTTACTATCTGTATGTGAAACTGCCACAAAAATGTTGTATTGATAATACAGTGTCGAGTCAGGTTATAGTAGGGCGAACAATCACCACTCTCAAAACATAGGTGACAAACCCTCTGTATGTGAATTTTGTCAAAAGGAATGATTTTTTTCAATGTTTGCATCAGCACAACAGATAAGAAAAAATGTATGTGTGTAATATTTATGCATTTACTTTTCAGTGTATGTGTTTTTGAAAATTTCAATTCACTTATATATATCATATAGAATTTTGTAAATGCTTAAGTGTGTCATATATGAATCAAGGAATGTATATATATGAAACAAATATTCAAATAAGCAAATAATAATCAGGTGCATATGGGCTTATGTGCTTTTTGCACTTTTATATTTACTCTATGACATTTAAACAACAATTTCCTGCCCATTTATAATTCAAAAGATTTTGCACCAAAAAAAGAATTTTGCACTTACTTTGACAAATCAAAACTGCAATACTTATGCACACAATCAAAACAAAAATTTTCTTGCATTCCTTCATGAAAAATTAACATTTCTCACTGATACACTCTGGGAAGGGAACAGGCACCAATTTGTGGCAGCGGTTTCAGAACCAACCTGCATGTACCGATTCCGCTACACACAAGACCAATGATCGTAAATTTAGCAAAACAAAAGAAGTTGTAATTAGCATACTTAACTTCCACAAAAACACCAAAATTAACCCAAGGTTCGATTTTAAAGGAGTTTCCCAGTTTAGGAGAATTATATCCTAAATGATATACAGTGAGTAAGAACATGAGAAAATGCAAGGAAAACAGGCACATTTATCAATCAAATAATCCTTTTATTTTAATGATTTGCAAATTTATGAATATATATATTTCTAATTATCATTCAAAATACTCAGAGCTTTCTCTATCATTAACACACATTTAATTATTTATGCTCTGTTCAGAAATATTATCAATCAATTTCAATTTTTAATCAATATACACTTTCTTAAATCATAAAATTAAATCAACCATATATTTACTTTCAACTGAGTAAACCATTATAAATCAATTATTATCTTTCTATGCCTGTGGTGCAACGGAACTTCTGGTTCCGAAATGAAAAGAATTTACCTGTGTTCAGATTAATTTAACAAAGTGCAGAAAAGTTCCATGCAGGAAAACACGGCCGAATGCCGAAAAATAAATGTCCAAATGTGGATAACTGGTCATCTCTCTTTAACATGGCTTTCTCTAGATCGATTCAATCACGGCCATCCGTCACGGGATAGCTTATGTAGCAAAAGGGTCCGCGGGATAAATTTCCTGGAATAAAAAGAATAAATTTAGAACATTGTAAAGGAACGTCGAAAATCTTCCAGGTTCTTCTTCAATCAGCTCCGGAAAAGTAGGGCGGTTTCATACGAAACAAATGCCCATTTCGGCCACCTTAGCCATTTTGGCCAAAACCCTTTGTCTTCTTCATTAAGACAAATTTCACGATGCGACTTTCCAGTCGAAAAACTCCAGCTCGAATCTCTGGGTCTCTCGAGGCCCACAGAAAAAGTTCTCCTCGCGCCGCTTCCTGATTGGCAGGCAAGCGCGTCCCGGTAACAGCCGATCTTCTCCGAACACACGTCACACATCCCAGCGCAGACAGAAAACCTAGCCGAGCCAACGAATTCTTGACGAAACGCAGATTTTAACGTAAAATCAATACAGACGAGGCTTACCGAAACACAGCACAGGCACGGAAGGAAAGAAAGTTGTTTTTCACACAGAAAAACAAGAAAAGGCTCATGGCACAGAATTGCGACATGACACAGACATAATGAACAAAGTCATAAACACTTTTCAACTTTGTTGTAAAGTGTTAAAAAATGATTCACTTTAATTAGAAAAAGAGGTTTTGTAATATAGGAGAGGGAGGCGTCAATATGAAATACAAAAAAACTCATTTGAGTGTGATATCAAAAACTTACGCGCACCTAGAATAAGAAAAAAAATTCTAAATTTTACAATTTTAAAGTCAATGAGTTACGAAGGAGAAGTAAGAAGCAGTAAGTATTCATTTCTTTCTAATTGTTAAAAAAGTAATGAATAAAAATCAAGAAAACATTTTCAAGGATATATCTTTTTAACACTAATACAAGAAGAAAAACTAGATGCCTCAAGTTGATTAGAAAAAGAGCCCGGTACTGTAAATGTCCGAGGCGAGGGATAAAACTTAATTATTCGAGTGGTTAAATTACAATAAAAATATTCGAAAACATTGGGTATATCGAGAACAAAAGGAAAATACCAAATGTTTTAATTTTATAGTTAGTGGGAGAAAGGGGAGTCAAACCACTACTAATATTCTGTGTTCTTTAGTTGTGGAAATGCAATCTTACAATTTTCGAATATACATCAACCCAATCCAAATACAGAAAATAGTAAAGTACGTATGGATTAATTTCATTTATTAAAGAAGGGAGGGTAACATGGGTATTGAACTTTGAAAAATGTTCCAAATTTTCGAGTAGAATATTAAGAAAGTGAGAAGAGGCGGTAAAAACTTCTAGTTTTTTTATGTTTTCGAGTTTTGGAAACACAATTGAAACAAAACATCGGAAATTTTTTCAGAAACATAACATATTACGTAATATGTAGCAAAAATTACTCGGTTGATGTAGTTGGATTTGCAGATAAAGAATGTGAAAAACATGAGGGTTAGAATTAAAGAAATTTGGAGTGGAGGTGTCAAATGGAAGGTACAAACAGGACAAAGAGAAAATTCAAATTTTCTAATTGCCTTCTGTATGTCTAGCACATGTAACTACAGAACCCTGAATAAATAGCACAGATCCAACTATTTTATACCCAAATAATTTAAAATTATTTTTAAATAAATTTTGAAGTAACGTAATACGATTTAAGAGTTTTAAATGGACAATACATAGAAGAAATAAAATTATTTCTAAAATTTGTTTCGGTCTTTTATTTCTGATTTATTGACATTTCATAGACTGTTTTACCTTTGCCATCACTTCAAAAGCAAGAATTCATTAATAAAATCGCAATTACTTCCTGGCAAACATTTAAAAAAAAAAAAGCTGACGAGTTACAGTTTTATTAAAGCACAGAAAATGGATTGCATCGTCTTCTTATAATATAAATATATTTTAACGTTTTTCGCCGGTTTTGAATGGGTAAATCGGTCATGTCAAGATGTAATCAATTTAAAATTAATGAATAAATCGGTCATGATGTAATCATATAATTTAAACATTAAAAAAAAAAAGAAAAAACTGACGAGCCACAGTTTATTAAAGCACAGAAAACGAATTACATTGTCTTCTTATAACACAATTATTTTAACATTTTTCGTCGGTTTTGAATGTTTCTCATATCACGTTGTTATTAGTGGTATTTTCAAGAATGTAGCCACTTAAGAGGAAATTTATGTCTAAACAATGCCATAAATAACAACCTAAGAAATACTGCTTCCAAGTACACTCGTGAAACTAAACTTATTGCAGAAACAATTATATATCAGGGCAGCAGTAAAATATTCTTTCAATGCATCCCGTTAATCTTGCATGACAATAAAACGATCCACTCCAATGAGTTTTATTGTTATTTTATGGCATTGTTCATCATTCCCTCCCAGAAACATAAGTGATTCATTCTACGAACTAAATACTTTTCTTTGATGCTGCTTTCCATTGGGAACATTAATTAGTTGCATCTAAAGGAAGCATTGAATTTTATTTTATGCACATGGAATTAAATGTCCTGAAGATGTTTCTGTTCCATGTCTTTATAAAATCTACCATACCAATCAGGATTGTTTTCAAAACAAATGCAGATTTGTTGAAGATTAGAGAGAATAATATAAATATTGATTACATTCAATTCCAAATATTTAATTTAAATTTATATTCTTCTAAATATTATATTGTTATGAGTACTTAAATTGTTTTCACGGCATGTTTTGCCTTTCTTTTTTTCGTCCCAGACCGTCCGACCTACCCGAAGGTACAAGGTATATGTTTCGACGGCCGGGACAGTGCCAACCAATTTGGGTCAGAACCCAGTGAGGATGACATGTTGCCTGTCCAGTGGAAAAATTAGGAAATCAGGAAATAGTTGTTTTTATTTGATTGTTCTGTAAGTATGGAACCCAGTGAGGATGGCATGTTGCTTGCCCAGGGGAAAAATTAGGAAACCCGGAAATAGTTGTTTTTATTTGATGGTTCGGTATGTATGGAACCCAGTAAGGGTGGCATATGGCCTGCTCAGTGTAAAAATTAGGAAATCAGGAAATAGTTTTTATTTGATGGTTCAGTATGTATGGAACCCAGTGAGGATGGCATGTTGCTTGCCCAGGGGAAAAATTAGGAAACCCGGAAATAGTTGTTTTTATTTGATGGTTCGGTATGTATGGAACCCAGTAAGGGTGGCATATGGCCTGCTCAGTGTAAAAATTAGGAAATCAGGAAATAGTTGTTTTTATTTGATGGTTCGGTATGTATGGAACCCAGTAAGGGTGGCATATGGCCTGCTCAGTGTAAAAATTAGGAAATCAGGAAATAGTTGTTTTTATTTGATGGTTCAGTATGTATGGAACCCAGTGAGGATGGCATGTTGCTTGCCCAGGGGAAAAATTAGGAAACCCGGAAATAGTTGTTTTTATTTGATGGTTCGGTATGTATGGAACCCAGTAAGGGTGGCATATGGCCTGCTCAGTGTAAAAATTAGGAAATCAGATAATAGTTGTTTTTACTTGATGGTTCGGTATGTATGGAACCCAGTAAGGGTGGCATATAGCCTGCTCAGTGTAAAAATTAGGAAATCAGGAAATAGTTGTTTTTATTTGATGGTTCAGTATGTATGGAACCCAGTGAGGATGGCATGTTGCTTGCCCAGGGGAAAAATTAGGAAACCCGGAAATAGTTGTTTTTATTTGATGGTTCGGTATGTATGGAACCCAGTAATGGTGGCATATGGCCTGCTCAGTGTAAAAATTAGGAAATCAGGAAATAGTTGTTTTTATTTGATGGTTCGGTATGTATGGAACCCAGTGAGGGTGGCATATGGCCTGCTCAGTGTAAAAATTAGGAAATCAGGAAATAGTTGTTTTTATTTGATGGTTCAGTATGTATGGAACCCAGTGAGGATGGCATGTTGCTTGCCCAGGGGAAAAATTAGGAAACCCGGAAATAGTTGTTTTTATTTGATGGTTCGGTATGTATGGAACCCAGTAATGGTGGCATATGGCCTGCTCAGTGTAAAAATTAGGAAATCAGGAAATAGTTGTTTTTATTTGATGGTTCGGTATGTATGGAACCCAGTGAGGGTGGCATATGGCCTGCTCAGTGTAAAAATTAGGAAATCAGGAAATAGTTGTTTTTATTTGATGGTTCAGTATGTATGGAACCCAGTGAGGATGGCATGTTGCTTGCCCAGGGGAAAAATTAGGAAACCCGGAAATAGTTGTTTTTATTTGATGGTTCGGTATGTATGGAACCCAGTAAGGGTGGCATGTTGCCTGCTCAGTTTAAAATTAGGAAATCAAGAAATAGTTGTTTTTATTTGATGGTTCGGTATGTATGGAACCCAGTAAAGATGGCATGTTGCCTACTCAGTGGAAAAATTAGGAAACCAGGAAATAGTTGTTTTTATTTTATGGTTCGGTATGTATGGAACCCAGTAAGGGTGGCATTTTGCCTACCCAGTGGAAAATTAGGAAACAAGAGAATAGTTGTTTTTATTTGATGGTTCGGTATTTATGGAACCCAGTGAGGATGGAATGTTGCTTGCCCAGTGGAAAAATTAGGAAACCCGGAAATAGTTGTTTTTATTTGATGGTTCGGTATGTATGGAACTCAGTAAGGGTGGCATGTTGCCTGCTCAGTGTAAAAATTAGGAAAGCAAAAAATAATTGTTTTTATTTTATGGTTCGGTATGCATGACTTTAGAGACACATTATGTGTCCTTGGGTAAAATTACCGGACTGTCGCTGCAAATTTGACAAATGGCGCCAATTTGGCGACTCTTGGCGAGTTTGGGAAATTACTCGAATTTCATTGATTGGATAAGAATGTAGCGTTAGACCCAATTTTTAGAGATGTCAACAGAGCGTATATCAGCAGGTTAGCATTCAGTAAGATATTGTTGTGCGATACGTTAAAAGTGAATTATGAAATACGTCAGCGATTTGAGAACAGAAGTTCTTATTTTGTGAATTGGAAACTTAATTGCAGTTTTATTGCATCTGATAGTTGTTTTCCAGCCATGTAAATATCGCTAGAAAGTTATTGGTATATTATTTCTGTTTACGTTTATTGGTACTTTAAATAAACTTTTTAGTTATCCAGAAAATCGAACTCATGCTTTTATCTCGAGAATACACTCACAATTACAGAGGACACGTTGTAACAGTATTTATGTTTAGTTTAATATGGATTAAGTTTCGTTCATGTGGATTAAGTTTGATGTTATGAATTCCAAAATTAAATATTGTAAATGCTGTATAACCACAAAATTCCCGTCTTCGCTAATTTACGCATCAACCTGAAATTCCTTTTTACATACAGATATATCTCTCATTGTTGTCAATGAAAAATCTTTAAATTGTATGACATCATCTCATATTGAAGTAATTCTAATGTTGCTAAAGAAATCTAATGTTGCTAATGCCATCGTTGCACTAAATTAAAGTGCTGCTTGTAAGACAATAACTTACGAACCTTATTTGAAGAAATTAGGCAAATGTTAGTTAGTTGACAATGATTGTTTCGGAATAAACCCTTGAAGCAATTGCCATCACCTAAATGACATATGCCTGTTTTTTTCTTTTTCTTTTTTTTTTTTTCAAGGAAGTTTTGTAAGTTAAATTCCAACGTATTAGGAACATATCTGTGTTGCTGGGGAAAAATTCTTACGATTTCATTAGCTAAAATAGAGAAGTTCTAATTTCTTAAAATAGAAATTCATAAAGATATTAAAAACAGATAAACTAATTTATGTTGCTTTACCATGTTTATTACTACTAATTTATGTTACATTTTTTTATTCATTTCAAAAGAATTTAAAAATGTTTTCGCCAAATTTACAATTTTTAATTAAAAATTTGCATTTCCTTTAGTCAAAGAAGTAAACAACAAACCTTCAAAATCCTATGTTAAAATGGGCACACATATAATTTGAATATACAATAAAAATTTGACAGTTTTGTGTCCAGTAAATGTTGAGTGAAGGGAACATAAATAGTAAAATAACACATTCTAAGAAAAGCAGCGATAAAAACATTTAAAATACCCCTGTTTCTGAGGATGTTATGTGCTAACAAAAGACAAATGCCAACTTCTAGTTTACAAATTAACTAGCGTGATACAACGTTAGAAAGAGAACAATCTTGAACCATTTAAATCGACGATGAAAAAAGAATCAAATAATTTAACCAATTCTTCGGTTCTGGTCTCATTAAATAAGACATAGTAGGAACTCAAAACAAAAATAATTCAGACATTAACCATAAAATATTCTCCCCTACCGCACGTCCAACGTCCCCACTTAATCTTGCATGACGATAAAACGATTCTCTCCAATGAGTTTTATTGTTATTTCATGACCCTGCTTCTTACTTCCTTCACCGAAGCATAAATGAAACGATCAATTAAATGTTGTTCCTACCATTTCATGTTTTCGTAGTTGTTTGATACTTTCCATACAATATATAGTATTGATATCTATATAATAACGCGCTTTTTTTTCTTTCCAGGCTTTCCAAAATTTCAATTTACATACTAATTGTATGGACCATGGGATAGAACCAAACGGAGCCGGATTTGGGAAAATCGGTTTTTTCAATCGGTCGAGAAAATGGCTTATTAATGTATCCAGACACTTGAGAAACAACTCCGCCGATATTGACATAGAATCAAATCAAATCAAAGCAAATCAAACCAAATCAAATCAATTAAAACAACAAACAACGTGTATGTGACAATACAGGCAATCACAACAACAGTCAGAAAAGCATAACAGAAACGCAGAACACAAAATTTTGTTGCAATACGGCCTAAGGACAAGAACGTCCATAGAAAACTGAATCTTTTTACACTTATGGTATTGACTACGAGACATAACTTAATGAGGCGAATTTTCGATCCTCCGTTCAAAATGAGGGCGTTGAAAAGTATTTCTGGATCCACCCGGTGACCTAGAAGCCTTAACCTTTGAGCACTTTTAATATTGACCACGGGGTAAAATCTAAGGAGCAATATTCCATTACTACTTTCGACATTAAGCCCTATACATTGGTAAGTAAACTAAAACTTATTATTAAAAATTTTTGCACCTTAAATTCTTATGAGCGTTAGTTTCTTTGTCTTTCAGATATTTGAATATTTGTAAGGGATCTTTGTGAAGGGATAAAAAAAATCGATGCATTTTTGACGAATTTACAGATTTTGAATATCTAGAATACGAATTAGTTCTTTTTAGCTTGACGTTTGTGTGCCAGTGCAGAAGATTGAATCTATTCTAACTCAAAAGTAGTTCGACATATTTGTATAAAATTTGCTAATTTCTTAATCATTGTTTTAGTGCTAAAAAGAGTAGTAATGCTCTTGTTTAAAATGATCTGCAAATATTTAGAAATAAAGAATTGCGTATATTAATCTATGTTAACAATATTTTAGATTCAGGTGTGAATTTATGACGAGACATATAAATACTACTCTCGTTGCGTTAGTATAAACCGTTTTCAAGTGTTACCTCGTTTCGTAAATTTATCAATTTTGCGTCATTTAAAAACATACTAACTAATAAAACTAAAATTGTTTTTAAACTGTAGATTGGATGTAGTATTAAATACGTTATTATTCTATACATAATGCTGTGCGGGAAAATGATTATTAACGAATATCTATAACAAAAAGCAAGGAGAAAAGCCTACGTATATCTGTCTAGTTATTAATACTAATTAGTCAATGCTGTGCAATTACAATAAATAAAACTGATGCTTGGGAGAATATACTTTTCTAATACTTCCTTAGAAAAGCGGGTATAAGAAAATTAGGTGATAGGGTCAGAAAAAAAGGAGAAGTAGGTAATTAGTTACCTAATTTTCCTATACTTATAGTTTAACAAAGTATTAAAAGTTAAATTTTCTAAAACTTTTAAAATGTTCTTTTCTTTTATCTCACTTTGTCGCCGAGTTCGTGATCCTAACTTCACTAGGGATACTGCCATGACTTTTACTCGATCCGGCATGATCATTCCGGCATAATAACTTGTTGTTGTTACAAATCCCCCGTGGTGAAGGAGCGCCTATGCACCACGTCCACTAGACCCCTGGTCCCATGGCGAAGGGGAAAGAATATGCAGCTTCACTTTATTGAATCTCCCCAAGGGCAGAAGTCTGATTTCGCCTCGACAACACAACATCCATGCCCTCTGGCGGGATTCGAACCCACAACCCGGCAATCCAGCGATAAGGCGGAAACGTTTGCCCCTGACCGCTCGACCACCGGATCGGCTTAGTTAGTTAGACCTAACGTAGTTCACTTAGTTAGACCTAGCGTATACATTCAATGATCTTTCCTTACAAAGGTATTGGTATACTTGATGAATTTCTTGGAAGACATGTATAAGGAATTTTGTTTAGATTTATCACACACGTTTACTGATTGTTCAAATTCACCAGTGAAAGTGAATATTCAATGAAAATGTCATACATTCACAAAGTTGGTGATTATATAGAATCACCGGCGATTAAATTCAGTCACGCAATTTCATACATTCACAGAAACATATACATTGGGTATACTACAATGAAGGAAAATAAAGTAACGGCGAATGTGAATAAGCAATGAAAATTACATACATTCACTAATATGGTTGAAGATTCTGTAGAATCATACTATTTCATACATTCAGAGTAACATATACATTGGGTATACTGCAATCAAGGAAAAGAAAATAACGGCGAAAGTGAATAATTATTGAAAATTTCATGCATTCACCAAAAGGATTGATGATTATATAGAATCACCAGCGACTATTCAATCACACAATTTCATACATTCACAGAAACATATACTTTGGGTATACTACAATCAAGGAAATGAAAATAACGACGAATGCGAATAAACAATGAAAATTTCATACATTCACCAATAAGGTTGAAGATTATATAAAATCACACAATTTCATACATTTTCAGTAACATATGCTTTGGGTATACTGCAATCAAGGAAAAGAAAATAACGGCGAAAGTGAATAATCAGTGAAAATTTCATGCGTTCATAAAAAAGGTTGATGATTATAGAGAATCGTTAACGATTATATTCATTCACACAAATTCATACATTCAGAGTAACATATACATTGGGTATACTACAATCAGGGAAAATGAAATAACGGCGAATGTGAACAAGAAATGAAAATTTCATACATTCACCAATATGGTTGAAGATTATGTAGAATCATACTATTTCATACATTCACAGCAACATATATATTGGGTATACTGCAATCAAGGAAAAGAAAATCACGGCGAAAGTGAATATTCAACGAAAATTTCCTACATTCACCAACATGGTTGATGATTATGTAGAATCACCAGCACTTATATTCAGTCATACAATTTCATACATTCACAGTAACATATACCTTACCTCACAGTAACATATACCTTACCTTACATTCACAGTTACCTTACACCTTTCTGGTAGGTCGGACGGTCTGGGTTTCATCAACAACAACAGTAACATATACATTGGATATATTACAATCAAGGAAAAGAAAATAACGTACGAAAACCCTCATCTACCAAAATAAATGGCCCTCGTTTTTCTTAGTGCTCCAACTTCCAATTTCCTTGGATACTCTTCAAGTGCATTCTTCTTGCTGTGGAGTAACGGATGGATTTTCATCTTTGTTGCATTTGCTGCAAATGAGAATGAGTTGAAGGATAGCTGTTCTGAATAATAAAAACAAGATTTTCTTTAATCTTAAGAATATCTTAAGAATAAAATGTGCGGTGTTGAGAAAGTCTTAATGTGAAAAAAAAAAATCAATCAAACGATTAAAATTAAATATTTTTATAAAATATTTAATTTTATTTTTTATAAAAATATTTAATTTTAAGTTTTATAAAATATCTAATTTTTCTTTTTATTTTAATTTTATTTTTTTTGTAAAATATTTGAAGTATTAAGCAGTCATGAGTAAGAATGTAATGTGATTATATTCCGAACCAGTATTTAAACCTGTCAAACACATAGAAACTAGTACTTTAATATGTTTTATTTCGCTTAACAACGCATCCCTTAGCGTTAAAAATAGTCATGAAAATTGACCCAGTTAGGTTCTGCCCCGTGATTAAGTTCTGATCATTGTGGGTACCTCACGAGAAGTCAGAGCCTTTACATAGCCCTTCCCCATTTTGTCCACCCAGGGGGAGAAATCGAAATTTCGGCTCCTGTTATGTTCGATCGTGACCGATTATATGTAGAAGATCCAGGCCGCCCGACTCACCCGAACGTATGAGCAGCAAAGTGAGCGGCCGAGCTGGTTGATAATATGTGCAAAGACTCAGCCTTTTAAATCACCTAACGGCTACTTGAGAGCCTGGAAATACTTTTCAAAATTTCTGCCCTACAGTGATAGAAAATTTGGCTACAATAGGTTCTGTAGGATCAAAGATGCTATATGTGGGCTGGGATTCATGCTTCTCGGCTATTAGGGGTTTCTGAAGGGTCTGAAAAGACTTTAAAACATTTTCTCCACCACCTGAAAAAAGAGAAATCATGTCTCCTGTTTCATCGCTTCTTGTCCGGCTTTAATCTCTTTCTTTAAATTGACCCAGACCCTCCGACCTACCCAAAGATGTAAGATATCGTTTTGGACGGTCGAGACAGTGTCGCCTAATTTTTACGGGAACCCAGTATGAGCGGCATCCGTAAGGACTGTACCATCCTTCCCCTGCCACCAAACTCTTGGAAGGACTTTCTGATCCACAAATTTAATATTCACGTACTCCGCGTAAAAATGCAGACCGTTTGGGACTCCGATTGAAACTGGGTCTTCCGAGTGCAAGACTAGGATATGCTTACCTTGGCATTAATTTCTTGTTTCATCTCGCTTCTTGACCGGCTTTTATTTATTTCATTATCTCTTATCCGACTTTAATTCCTTTCTTTCTTTTGACCCAGGCTGCCCGACCTATTTAAATGTGTAAGATATCTGTTTGGACGGCCGGGACAATGCCGCAAATTTTTTATAGCGGAACTCAGTATAAGCGGCATCCACAAGGACCGTACCCTCCTTCCTCTGCCACCAAACTCTTGAAAGGACATTCGGACCCACAGATGTTGTTGTTGAGACCCAGACCGTCCGACCTACCAGAAAGGTGTAAGGTAACTGTATGGACGGCCGGGAAGTGCCACCCAATTTAGAACGGAACCCAGTGGGGGAGGCATCCACAGGGACCGTACCCTCCTTCCCCTACCACCAACCTCTCGGAAGGACTTACGGACCCACATGTTTAACGTGATCGTACTCCGCATGAACACGGCGGCATTTGTGGTAGCGTACAAATCTAGAGCGCAAACCACGGGGATACCGCACCCGAGATGGCCAACAGCACGCGGTGTTCCGAGGTGGTCACCCACCAAGTACTAACCGCGCCCGATGCTGCTTGACTTCGGTGATCTAACGAGAACCGGTGTTTTCAGCACGGAACGGCCGTTGGCCGGACCCACAGATGTAACGTTCCCGTACTCAGTGTAAACACGGATAGACAATTTAGGCAGAGCCGGGAAGTGAACTCGCCCCCCCCCCCCCTCCCAGTTGCACCACTGGGCTATGCGGCATCTTGGCTTTAATTTTTTGTTTCATCTCGTCTTTCATCGCTTCTTGACCGGCTTTCATTAAACCCATCATCTTTCTTAACTGTTCTTTTACCGTTTTCACTTTCCTTATATGCATAGCATAGTGTATAATGAAAGTATTGTGACGGCGTCGAAAATTCGAATTCAAGTTTTTGACGGGAGCACTTTTTAAGCATCCCTGAACACGAATCAAATGTTTTGAGGTGATGTGTGTGTGTGTGTGCGCGCGCGCTTGTATGTGTGTGTGTGTGTGAGTGAGAGAGAGAGAGAGAGAGTCTGTGGAGATGATATTTCATGAATGAATTGAGCGATTTGAACGAAATGGATACTGGAAGCTTATTGTTTTTAAACGTAATCGAATGTTCGGAACACCCTAAATTTTCGAGTAAAATTTTGAAAAAATCATCAAAATATCAAAACCTTTAACAACGTTACTCAAACATTCATTTCTTATGTAATTTTTATTAGAAAACAATTGACACAAACTTTAAAACGCTAACATGAACCGTTCTTGAGATATTGCACATTTTTTCAGTTGGGGAGGAGAGGCATAACCGCTTGTCAAATTTTTAGAAACACGACTCCCGAGACCATTTTGTTATGACACATCCTCTCAAATCGCAGATGAACTCCTAGGATACTAAATGAGAGCACATTTCTGGAAAACTAACGCTTTTATTTAAAATCATGAATAAGCGCAAACATAAAATACATCTAATAACAAAATAGCTATCTTACATTATCACAAAAGAACTATCAGGTATAATTAAACAGCACTTGAATGCTCAACTAACTTACAAAGCGGCAGAATCTATTTTATAAACACTGACGTATCTCACAATTCAATTTCACTCGTATTACGTCGACTCTGCCCAACTGAGCGATGACTTCTTATAGAGTCCCCATAGAATCTCTAGAAAGTGGCAGGATGGAAAGTTTTAGAGATAATGAGAAAATTCCAGTGCCTTTCAAAATGCGCCAAAGGACATTAAATTGACCGATATTTCATCAAATCTGACGCCAATATTACGAAAAATGTCGCCAAAGTCATAATCGCAATAGTTGCCGTTAAATGTGCTTTTTCCTTGTTGACGGACAAAATGCTAAGAAGCATTTTATACATTCATAACAATATTCTTGGGCAATCTAAAATACTGTAATTATAATCATGACTGCATTATTGATATTTGGACGTTATTATATAGGATGTCAAATTTTAAGATTAATACTCAAATTTATCTACTGCACGATCAACTGTTAAATATGGTATTTGCAAATATATGTAAATAAGTGTAAATAAATTATGTATACGGATGTGGTTGTCTACTGTATATGGAGTATTTGGTTGTCTACTGTATAT
This sequence comes from Amaurobius ferox, assembly GCA_951213105.1. Classification (NCBI taxonomy): domain Eukaryota; kingdom Metazoa; phylum Arthropoda; class Arachnida; order Araneae; family Amaurobiidae; genus Amaurobius; species Amaurobius ferox. Next base: position 16,473,241 of record OX578147.1, read on the forward strand.
ACTGTATGTATATGGAGAATGACTGGTTGTGTTTATGGATTGTCAGATATATTTCCTTAGTCTAACACCTATAATCCTTTATTTATCATTAATGGTGCTAGGAATTATTGCCTTTTAGTTTTTTTATAGTCTTGATTTTTAAAAACAATTTTTAACACTTTATAACATAGTTGAAAAGTGTTTATGACTTTGTTCATTTTGTCTGTCTGTCTGTCTGTTCGTTAATACGATAACTGCCGTAAAAAAAGACTTAATCAAAATGAAATTTTAGTATGTTGTTCAGACGGTCTGTGAGACCTATGGGAATACAAATGAATAAGATCATCCAATTAGTTTTGGATTGAACCCGGGTTGAAAAAAATGAAATACATTGAACCTTACGGGACCCAATTTTTCAAACATTTTTTAAGCGAATCTAAAATTCACAAATTGCTTCGAAAGTTTTAGGAAATATTTAAATTATCCCATAAAATATATAAAAAAAATTTCAGCAAAATACATTCAGTAGTTTCTTAAATAAAAATAAAAATTATAATTGCACCTTTTATATGACGAGATCACGTGATCATCATATGAAGAGATCACGTGACCCTCTTCAAAATAAAATATGGCATCCATCTTGTGTCAAAATCGTGATTTTTAAAGTTCTCTTTAATTCATATTTTGTGTTGCATCCGTCCTAAAACAGCTTTATTTTTGCTTAAATTCTGTGCATCAACATACTGAAACAACGCAATTACAATATATTTGAGTTTAAATGATCATCCAACTTGGATTATGTCTACAACAAAGCCTAATTTTCACTTATGGAGAACGTAAATACCAAAAGATGTAGAATGAGTTGTATAAGAATTGCTGCATTTCTTTAACGCAAAATTATTTTGCTCATGGAGTCTGCAATATAGGTGATATGAATGAAATATTCATTGATTTTACACAGAGAAGAACACGATTTTTCCGATGAAGTTTTAAGCATAGCATTTAATTACTTGTACCTCCATAGTCTTAAGTTTTTTAATAAAATAAATTATTATAGTATTGTGATGAATGAAATGAATGAAATGCTGCTTGTATAGAGCGAGAGCCAGGCGTGTTATATTTCGATGACGTCATTTGAATAAATTTCACTTGTTTTCAAATATAATAAATTATTGTAGTATTATGATAATTTTAAAAATATTACCGAGGAATGTACCGCATTTTAGAGATGTTTAAACCAGGCAATTTATATTTCAATGCCATCATTTGAAAGAAGTTAATTTTTTTTGATGAGGTTTTAAGCTTTCAAATATATAAAATTATTGTAGTATTGTGATAATTTTAAAATATTACCGAGGAATATATCGCATTTTAGAGATGTTTAAATAAAGTTGCATTCAAGTTGGAAAGTGTTTCATAATCAATGCTTTATGCATGATTGATCTTTCTTGTTATATTGTATACTAGCCGCCTTTGGCGACCAGCCTGTTCGCTACCCTTGAAAATTCTGACCGTGGCAAACTCGTTGGCGCGACCTACCAGAAAGGTGTAAGGTAACTGCTTGGAAGGCCAAGAAGTGCCACACAATTTAGACCGGAACCCAATGGGGGAGGCATCCAAAGAGACCGTACCCTCCTTCCCCTACCACAAACCTCTCGGAAGGACTTGCAGTCCCACACGTTTAACGTGATCGTACTCCGCGTGAACACGGCTGCAGTTTTGGCAATGGCGGGAATCGAACCCGGGCCTACCGAGTGAAATTCCCGGGCGCTAACCACTGGGCTACCGTGCCATCCGCGACAATCTCCATAACTTTATTTTTATTCGGCAATTTTGGGAATCGAACCCGGGCCTACCAAGTGCAAATCCCGCGCACTAACCACTGGGGTACTTCACCCCTCCGCGATATTCTTCATAACTTATTTTTTATTCACCCAATTTAGACCGGAACCAAGTGGGAGAAGCATCCACAGGGACCGTACCCTTCTTCCCCTACCACCAACCTCTCGGAAGGACTTACAGACCCACATGTTTAACGTGATCGTACTCCGCGTAAACACGGCGGCAATTTTGGGAATCGAACCCGGGCCTACCGAGTGCAATTTCCGCGTGCTAACCATTGGGCTACTTTGCCCTACGCGACAATCTCCATAACTTTCTTTTTATTCATCCAATTTAGACCGTACCCTCCTTCCCCTACCACCAACTTCTCGGAAGGACTCACGGACCCACATGTTTAACGTGCTCGTACTCCGCGTAAACACGGCGGCAATTTTGGGAATCGAACCCGGGCCTGGTAACTGGTTGGACGGCCAGGATGTGCCACGCAATTTAGACCGGAACCCAGTGGGGGAGGCATCCACAGGGAACGTACCCTCCTTCCCCTACCACCAACCTCTCGGAAAAACATACGGACCCATATGTTTAACGTGATCGTACTCCATGTTAGTTGCGGAAATCGAACCCGGGCCTACCGCGTGCAATTCCCGCGCGCTAACCACTGGGCTACTTCGCCCTCCGCGACAATCTCCATAACTTTCTTTTTATTCACCCAATTTAGACCGTACCCTCCTTCCCCTACCACCAACCTCTCGGAAGGACTCACGAACCCACATGTTTAACGTGATCGTACTCTGCGTGAACGTGGCGTAAGTTTTGGCAGTGGCGGGAATCGAACCCGGGCCTACTGAGTGCAATTCCCGCGCGCTAACCACTGGGCTGCCGCGCCCTCCGCGACAATCTCCATAACTTTCTACATATTCACCCAATTTAGACGGGAACCCAGTGGGGGAGGCATCCACAGGGGCCGTATCCTCCTTCCCCTACCACCAACCTCTCGGAAGGACTTACGGACCCACATATTTAACGTGATCGTATTCCACGTAAACACGGCGGCAGTTTTGGCAGTAGCGGGTATCGAACCCGGGCCTACCGCTAACTTCCCGCGCGCTAATTTGCAATTTAAAATGACCATATGCTTAATTCCATCATCCTCATTCCATTGTTTCATTGTTCTATCATTTAAAATATCCATAAAATTAAAATATCCATTTAAAATATCCAAAAGTTAAAATATACATTTAAAAAATCCAGATCGTCCCATCATTTAAAATATAAATATAATAATTTATATAGAGCAAAGGCGCTCTATTCAGAACCGTGACGTCACCTCCACCTTGACGTCCCCACCCACCACCTTCCCTGCTTCAGCGGGGGAGAAACGAACGGAACGCCGAGAAATTTAAAATCATGGCGTCTTTAAAATTGCCATCCTGAAGGCAATTTTCATTATTTCTGGACCACATTAGACTTGTAAGAATGCCAGATATTTCAGCTTTCTAAAAATGTAAATTATTAGTCGAAATTATGAGTACTTTTCACGATGCGAGAATTTAAAAACCAAAAATTGATTTTTTGAGCCAAAAGTGAGTTTTGTTTTAAAATCTTTAAAAAATATTAGAAATCGAAATTCAGATTTGAAATTGATATATTTTTACTTGAAATTCTCTGCTCTTTCCGATGGTGTAATTTGTTTTTTTCTACGATGTCTGGATCGTGGAGAAAAAAGGGCAAAAAGGGCAAAAAACGGTCGAAATCGCATAAAACATTAAATAAATAAAAAAATAATTAAAATTTTAAAAATCGGTTTTCACGTGTCCCCTTCCCTCTCCCCCGGGTCTCCGATTGCCAAATTTCGTAGCTCTCCGACGCGCGGTCGCGAAACGTATAGTGTATAAGACAGACACACAGACATTGCCTTTTATTATATAGATATGCTGTTATAATGATACTTGTATCAATTTAAATGTTCTGATTTATACACATTTTGGATTTATTTTTAATCGTAACCGCAGGGACTTATATATAACATCTAACACATGGAGATAAAAGTAAGGAGTTAAAATTCCATAGTGATAAAATGCCAATACCATTTGAGACAGTAATTCAGGTTGCGCTGTGATAAAATAAGCACCCTTGCATTATATGTATGTCTATGGTGAAAGGCTTAAAATATTTATTTATATTGCCATTTTTGTAGAAATAAATTAGTACCGCAATGCAGATTAGAACTAAAACAGTAAGGAATATTCTTACGTAATGAAAATTATTTTATCTTTCAATTTATTTTTATCTCCCTATATTCTGAACTATGTCTTACAACTGTGAAAAATTAATGATTAATTATACTTATAATTAGGGAAGCTTAATTAAAAAATAATCAAAAATACATATACTCAATACTATGCTTTTTATTGTGTTAAACGGAAACAGAGGACGCTATACTAACACCAGCAACACCTAGATATAATTCTTAAAGCATTATGGCATTTCCAAGCGTTTTTCCATAGGAGTTTTATTTCCTTCTCTCAAACTCGCTGGCGCGACCTACCAGAAAGGGGCAAGGTAACTGTTTGAATGGCCAGGAAGTGCCACCCAATTTATACCGAAACCCAGTGGGGAGGCATCCACAGGGACCGTACCCTCCTTCCACTGCCACCAACCTCTCGGAAGGACTTACGGACCCACATGTTTAACGTGATCGTACTCCGCATGAACACGGCGGCAGTTGTGGTAGCGTGCAAATCCAGCGCGCAAACCACCGGGCTACCACGTCCGAAATGTGCCAACAACACGCAGTGTTCCCAAATGGTCACCCAGCCAAATACTAACCGCGCCCGATGCTGCTTGACTTCGGTGTTTTCACGAGAACCGGTGTTTTCAGCACAGTAGGGCCGTTGGCACACTTTAGGGGGTGTCGCACACAAAAATATTCGAATTTTGGAATAAAGGAGAAACGCCCCCTTTTAATAGGTGATAGAGGCTTGATATTTGGTATATGAGCGAATCATTTGATAGTAAACCCAAGAAGATGGGAGTTTTTCAAAAATGTATATTTAAGGGGGTGGGTGCTCCACACCAAAACGTTCGAATAGTGAAATGATAGAAAAAGCATACTTCGCGATGAGATATAGACTTCAAATTTGGTGTACTGGTAAATAATGGGAAAGGAAGAAAGTGTGCAATTTCAGTTTTCCAACATTTATTATTGTAGGTGGTGCCGCTCACTAAAATATTCGATTTGTCTAACAAATGAAAGACGCCTTCTTTACAATGTGATACAGGCTTGAAATTTGGTATATGGGCTAATCATTTGAAAATCCCCAAAATGTTCATTTAAGGGGATGTTACACAGAAAACCGTTCGAAAGATGAAATGATAGAAAAACATGCTTAGCGATAGGATGGAGACTTCAAATTTGGTGTAAAGGTAGATAGTTTGAAAGTAAGAAAGTGTATAAATTCAAATTTCCAATATTTGCTATACTTTAGGGGATGCCGCTCGCCAATATGTTCGATTTTGCTAATAAATGAAACACGCTACCTTTAAAATGTGATAGAGGTTTGATATTTGGTATATGATCCAATCATCTGATAAAAAACCCAAAACGAACAGAGTTTTTCGAAAATGTTCATTTATAGGTGTTTGTGCTCCATAGAAAACCGTTCAAAAGGGGAAATGATAAAATAGCATGCTTCGGGATCAGATAGAAGCTTTAATTTGGTGTACGGGTAGATAGTTTGAAAGGAAGAAATACTCAATTTAAGTTTTCCAATATATTTTTTCTTTAGGGGGTTCTGCACACCAAAATATTCGATTTGCCGAAAGAATGTGAAACGCGAATTATTCAAAACTTTGCATTATTCAGGGGTTGCTTATTTCAAGACCGTTGATTTTCAACGGGTATTCGGCTAGTTAGGAACTAATTCATATTTATCGAGAAAATCGAGGAAAACAAAAAACTTGTCTTCCAAAAATTTAAAATCTGCAAACCTTGTTTCAAATTCAGTCCTAAGGATTAAAATTTTTCCTGCGTATTTTTGATACAATGCAATTTCACCCAAACTTGATATATTGCATGTCGGAAAGTGCGTCAAATCTTCATTTCTCAACTGTTAACAAAGTTATACATGGGATCTACTTATGTTACTGTCGATTAATAGTTACGGAGCTACTGCGAGTTGAAATCGCCCACAAAATGTGATAATTTATAATAAAAAATATTTATATAAAGCAATAAGAAATTATAAAAGTATGTGATACTAAACATCAACAAGACTTCAAGCGGTGATTGAAAATGACGGAGGTTGCACACCTCATTGATACTTTTAAATTCGTCACTAAGTTCCAATGGAGTTGTTTTGTCGTGTGATCTGCAGATATTTGTTAGTCTCATAAATTGTTTTTGAAACAGTATTATAAAATAACATTTGAAAATAAACATTCCATTCTTCTTTTATTGACCCTGGCACGAATGCCCCATTAGTTTTTAGCAACGTACTCGGTACGGCTTTTTACACCTAATAATCGTGCCCTATTTGAGGCTCACATAATCCTACCCATTACAGGCCCACTGCCTTAGTAACACACACACACACACACACACACACACACACACACACAAGACAACACCGCACTCAGTCATGAAAATGCTCACCGTCTCATGCAGGAATTGAACCTGCTACCCTTTGGCTGTGACAGCCATAATGCTGAATGTCAAGAGAATAGTTCAATAATTTACAACAGTGCTGTGGTCAATCAACGAAACATCGCCCTTCAAATTGCGGTTTTCAATATGGAGCTGATCCCCGAAAATTGCACTTTCCGGAATATTGAATATCTTCGGATATAAAGATAGAAACGTTGTGAAAATTTGAATTTGGACTAATTTGGGGGTCTAGAACTTGTGGGTAACGTCAAAATTGGGTGTTGCCATTGAAACTTTCAAAGTTTATGCGCGTTTAGATATGAAGATCGCCCCTTATGCAAATTTTACGCACATTCATTTGTATAGGATGTTATTCCTAATCGAATGGTATCATTCAATTTCCTCTACGATGAACGATGCTCGATTACAGAGGGTGGGACGTTTTTTTTCCCGTGGCTTTCCATCACTAAGGACTGCAGCTTTGTTTTCAAGTCCAAATTCAATTACGTTTCCGTGATTGTGGCATCATTATATATGATCTGTTGTTGTTCTTAATAGCGTATTAGAAGGAATAGACATTTAAAAATGTTCATTAAAAATAAAAATAGTCGGTATGAATTAAATTACGACAGCAGATGGCAGCACCAAAAATTTTTTGAATTAAAATAAAAAAATATATTCTATCTTTTATTGAGAATTAAATTTAGTTTTAATATAATCTAAGCATTGCATTTTATCTATCAGAAGATATTTCGCAACTCTTTGAGCAGAGTTTCGGCGAAAAACGTGTGCCGCGAAAATTATCAAAACGCGGATAGGGCCAAATCGGCGCCACTTTCCGCAACGGTATTTCGAGACAAAGAGATTACTTCTAAAGCCTTCACACTTCCTGGACAAACAATTTCTGCAGCTTTAGTTAGATATTCCTGGATGAAATCAACTTCGGTAATAGGTTTTGAGTGTTCAGCTATCATCTCGGATAAGACGTAGCTTGCATGCACCACAGCTTCACTTTCTTGTATTACTTTAGTAAACATGGTCTGTTGTTTTTTTTCAGTTCCAATATGAACTTTTTCAACTTCTCCTGTCTAGGGCGCGGTAGCCCATTGGTTAGCGCGCTGGAGTTGCACTCGGTAGGCCCGGGTTCGATTCCAGCCACTGCCAAAAAACTGCCGCCGTGTTCATGCGGAGTACGATCACGTTAAACATGTGGGTCCGAAAGTCCTTCCGAGAGGTTGGTGGTAGGGGAAGGAGGGTACGGTCCCTGTGGATGCCTCCCCCACTGGGTTCCGGTCTAAATTGGGTGGCACTTCCCGACCGTCCAAACAGTTACCTTACACCTTTCTGGTAGGTCGGACGGTCTGGGTTTCAACAACAACAACTTCTCCTGTCTCATTAATCCTTCGTAATTATCATATTTCTTATTTATGTCGTTCATAGTGATGTTTAATGTTTTATACCTTTTTTAACACTTTACAACAAAGTTGAAAAGTGTTTATGACTTTGTTCATTCTGTCTGTCTGTCTGTCTGTCTGTCCGTTAGCACGATAACTGCCGTAAAAATGAGTTTATCAAAATGAAATTTTAGTATGTTGTTCAGACGGTCTGTAGGACCTATGGGAATATAAATAAATAATATCACCCAATTAGTTTTTTATTGAACCCGGGTTGAAAAAATGAAATACATTGAACCCAATGGGACCTAATTTTTCAAACATTTTTTAAGTAAATTTAAAATTCACGAATTGCTTCGAAATTTTTAGGAAATATTCACATTATCCCATAGAATATATAAAAAAAAATTCAGTAAAATATGTTAAGTAGTTTTTAATTAAAAAAATTATTTAATATAGGGAAAAAAACAAATTCAATTAAATTCTGACTTTGGGATATCTTCCAGAAAGAAAAGAGAGAGATATTATATAATAAATATCTCTCCATTTGTTTAAACGTTTTGCATATGGGAGTGGCTTCATATTTTAAAATAAATTTGGTAGATAACAATTTTTCATTTTTTTTAAATTTTATATAACTCTTCATGATAAATTTAATTGATGGCATTTTAAATGCACTTTCCTACGTCCTAGAGAGTTAAAATTTGGTACACAGCTTAAATTTGTTGAACATTTTATTCGACAAAAATTTGATGGATCTTTAAATATAGATCATACATTTTTTTCGAAATGGCCTGAAAATAATCCCCGTTCACTTCTATAAATCATTGGTGTATTATTGTTAAAAATTCTGATGTGGACAGCACATGTCTTTCTCTGCAGACTCATATTCGTTCTCTTTATTTATTCAATGATAATTTGAGTTTATCTGCACAACATAAGTATTTTAAATGACATTGAATTTACACGTTAAACTTAAATTTGGTTCTCATTTGATAGCTGGACTTATAGTCAAGTGGCGTAGCGAAAACGCGAAAAAACTAGAATATCTCAAGAACGGCTAGTCCTAGAGTAATGGGGTTAGTCTTATTCTTTTTGTTGTCAAAAATCACATATAAAATAGGAATTTAATTGATATAATTGAGCACGCGTAGTCTTTTATTTTTATATATAACGATTTTTGCTGGCCATTTCGCAAAAATCGCCCGTTCCTTTTTCCCGAATCGTTGTAGAATAACCTACAAATGATTTATATACAAAATTTTGTTAAATTTGGTATATAAATCACTTGTAGGTTATTGAAATATTATACTCCAAATTTTGTTAAATTTGGTTCATTAGTTTTTAGCTAGAGTGGATAAAGGCAATTTCTGCGGCCATTTCGCAAAGAAGGCAGATTCTTTTATTACGAATCGTACTATAATCTAATGAACATCAGGATTTCCCACAAAAAACATACCTACCAAATTGTATGAAATTCGGTCCATTAGTTTTTCAATTAGAGTGGATGTAATATCCACACAGACACACAGAAACATACACAGATACACCCTTACACACACAGACGTCTGGCCAACGGCCGTACCGTGCTGAAAACACCGGTTCTCGTTAGATCACCGAAGTCAAGCAGCATCGGGCGCGGTTAGTACTTGGTGGGTGACCACCTCGGAACACCGCGTGCTGTTGGCCAACTCGGGTGCGGTATCCCCGTGGTTTGCGCGCTAAGATTTGCACGCTGCCACAAATGCCGCCGTGTTCATGCGGAGTACGATCACGTTAAACATGTGGGTCCGTAAGTCCTTCCGAGAGGACATACACATACACATATATATTATCTGTGTATTATCTTTGTATCTAAATTCCGTGCCTATGCAATTACAATAGTTGTGATTTTAAATGATCCCTAAACTTTTATTATTTCTTCAAGGAAGCCTAATTTTAACATATGCAGAATGCAAATATCTCAAGCGATTGTAAGATGAATTACATAAGAATTGCTGAATTTTTTTCACACAAAATTATTTAGCTCTGGAGTCTGGAATACAAGTTATATGAATGAAATATTGATTGATTTTGCATAAAGAATCAGATGATTTATATTTCGATACAGTTTTAAATATTTAAGTATAATAAATTACTGTAGTACTGTGATAATGTAAAAGATATTACCACTGAATGAATCACATTTTAGAAATTTTTAAATGAAATTACATTTCAGTTGGAAAGTGTTTCATAATCAATGCTTATGCATGATTGATCTTTCTTGTTATACTTATAGCATTATTACATATCAAGACGATTATCTTATCTTTTATTTCACGGCAAAAATACTCCAATTCCCACTTTTCTTGGAAAAAATGTGTACCGATGTTCGTCAGAAATTTTTCGTTTTGTTTTACTACCACCTGGTTTCGATAAAAACATACTGAATACAAAGGGCTAAAATATATGAGTAATCGTTAAAACAAAATAATAAAATATTTTAAATAAATTTAATAGGGGATGGATTTTCTAATATTCATTATTTACGTCACTACAACGATTCAAACCCTCCTTCATCCATCTCGCCAGTACGCGTCGACGGCGAACTTGCACTCAAATGGAACGTCTTCGTCTTCATATGGAACGTTTTTATTTGAATTTATTTTTGTACTACTAGATGGCGCTAAATGCTCATGTGGACAACTCCAATGTATTTTGCAGATACTTGATCTTGGTATAGGGGGGATCCAATGAATCATTTCTCCATCTGGAGCTGTGAAACATGGTTTTGTAATATAAAAAATCTGATGTGGGCAACACATGATTTTCCTTATATAATGTAATAAATAAATTTACTACTTTTACAGTAAAAAAAATAGGTTTTTCTTATATTAGATACTAATATTCTTTCCAAGATATTGAATTTTCGACAATTAGTCGTCATTTTCATTGATTTAGCGTCATTTTTATCCATTTGGCGTTATTTTGGTTAATTTGGCAACATTTCAAAAAGTCGCCAAGTTGGCGACATTCCGCCAAATTCGTCGCCAAAATCTCGCCAAGCATAATGGACAAAGAAATAAGTTATTCTTAGAGCAGATAAATAACTATTGGCGTTCAAATACAAAAGTACTCAAAGTATCTTTTTTCATGAATGGAACGAGCTAGATCCACGAGAATGATGTCATCCAATTTATCGCATGGTATTACTGAAAAGTGAACATGTCTCTCAAGAGGAAATATTTTTTTTTTATTTTATATGACTTTCTGATAATTTTTTTGAAAAATGTGCAATATCTCGAGAACGGTTCATGTTAGCGTTCTAAAATTTATATCAATCGTTTTCTAATGAAAAATTACATAAGAAATGTCTATTTGCGTAACTTTAATAGTGGTTTTTATTTTTTGACTATTTTTTCAAAATTTCATTCGAAAATTTAGGGGTGTTCTTAACATTCGATTGCGTATAAAAACAATAGGCTTCCAGTGTTTACGGAATGTGATTTTTGTACCATATTTGGTACGAATCAGTCCATTCGTTCGTCAGTTATCGTCTCCACAGGCTCACTGACACACACACACACACACACAGACATCACTTCAAAAATGTTTGATTCGTGATCAGGGATGCTTGAAACGTGCTCTCCCGTCGAAAACTCGATTTCGAATTTTCGACTCCGTCACAATACTTTCCTTATACATTATGTATATAAGGAAAGTAACAAACAGAACCCTTCTGGTAGCCTCTGCTATTTTATAATTGAGTTTTGGTTCTCGTTTTGATTTTAGCTTAATGATTTCGTTGGTAAATCATAAGCGAGTATTTTTTTTTACTTTCCTTATATACATAATGTATAAGGAAAGTATTGTGACGGGGTCGAAAATTCGAATTCGAGTTTTCGACGGGAGAGCACGTTTCAAGCATCCCTGATCACGAATCAAACATTTTTGAAGTGATGTCTGTGTGTGTGTATGTGTGTGTATGTGTGTGTGTGTGCGTGTGTGTGTGTGTGTGTGTGTGTGTGTGTGTGTGTGTGTCAGTGAGCCTGTGGAGACGATAACTGACGAACGAATGGAACGATTCGAACCAAATTTGGTACAAAAATCACAATCCGTAAACACTGGAAGCCTATTGTTTTTATACGTGATCGAATGTTCAGAACCCCCCTAAATTTTCGAATGAAATTTTGAAAAAATCGTTAAAAAATCAAAACTGCTAATAAAGTTAGGCAAATAGACATTTCTTATGTAATTTTTCATTAGAAAACGATTGGCATAAATTTTAGAACGCTAACATGAACCGTTCTCAAGATATTGTACATTTTTCAAAAAAATTCTGAAAAAGTCACATAAAAAAAAAAATTCCTATTGAGAAACATGTTCACTTTTCATATGTAATATCATGCGATAAATTGAGTGACATCATTCTCGTGGATCTAGCTCGTTCCATTCATGAAAAAATACACTTTGAATAATACTTTTGTATTAGAACGCCAATAGTCATTTATCTGCTGTAAGAATAACTTTTTTCTTAGTGCATAACGCTTGGCGAGATTTTGGCGACGAATTTGGTGGAATGTCGCCAACTTGGCGACTTTTTCGAAATGTTGCCAAATTAATGAAAATCTCGCCAAATGGATAAAAATGATGCTAAATCAATGAAAATGACGACTAATTGTCAAAAATTCAATATCTTGGAAAGAATATTAGTATCTACTATAAGAAAATCCTATTAATTTCCTTATATACATAATGTATAAGGAAAGTATTGTGACGGGTTCGAAAATTCGAAATCGAGTTTTCGACGGGAGAGCACGTTTCAAGCATCCCTGATCACGAATCAAACATTTTTGAAGTGATGTCTGTGTATGTGTGTGTGTGTCAGTGAAAGTATGTGTGTGTGTGTGTGAGAGCCTGTGAAGACGATAATTGACAAACGAATGGACCGATTCGATCCAAATTTGGTACAAAAATCACAATCCGTAAACACTTGAAGCCTATTGTTTTTATACACAATCGAATGTTAAGAACACCCCTAAATTTTCAAATGAAATTTGGAAAAAATAGTCAAAAAATTAAAACCACTTATAAAGTTACGCATATAGACATTTCTTATGTAATTTTTCATTAGAAACCGATTGACATAAATTTTAGAACGCTAACATGAACCGTTCTCGAGATATTGCACATTTTTCAAAAAAATTACCAGAAAGTCATATAAAATAAAAATAAAAATATTTCCTCTTGAGAGACATGTTCACTTTTCAGTAATACCTTGCGATATATTGGATGACATCATTCTCGTGGATCTAGCTCGTTCCATTCATGAAAAAAGATACTTTGAGTAATACTTTTGTATTTGAACGCCAATATCCATTTATCTGCTGTAAGAATAGCTTATTTCTTTGTCCATTATGCTTAGCGAGATTTTGGCGACGAATTTTCGCGGAATGTCGCCAACTTGGCGACTTTTTGAAATGTTGACAAATTAACAAAAATCTCGCTAAATGGATAAAAATTACGCCAAATCAATGAAAATGACGACTAATTGTCGAAAATTCAGTATCTTGGAAAGAATATTAGTATCTACTATACGAAAAACCTATTTTTTACTGTAAAATTAGTAAATTCAATTCATTATATAAGGAAAGTCATGTGTTGCCCACATCAGATTTTTTAATTTATGCTGTAATACTAATGATTTGTTTTCTTTGCTTGAATTTTTTTTTTAAATATATGTTTGAAGATTTTGCTTTGATTTCCTGTACTGTGATTTTTACTTTCCCTGCAATACATGGTAATGTATAGGGGAAGTATTGGAATCATGCCGAAAATCGCAACTCGAGTTTTCGACGGATCTAAACGTTTCGAGACCTCTAGAATGCGAAAGATCTATTTTTAGCGTGACGTCTGTGTGTGTGTGTCTGTCTGTGTGCCTGTCTGTCTATGCAGATTTTGTATCCACTCTAACTAAAAAACTAATGGACCGAATTTCACAGAATTTAGTAAGTCACTTGTGGGCGAATCTGGTGCTGATTAGTTATGGGTACGATTCTGAATAAAAGAAACCGTCTTTCTTTGCGAAATGGCCCGCAAAAGCTTTTATCCACTCTAACTGAAAAACTAATAGACCAAATTTCACAAAATTTGGTAGATAAGGCACTTGTGAGTTACCCTGGTGTTGATTAGATTTCGGTTCGATTCGACAAAAAAAGAACCTGCCTTTCTTGCGAAATGGCTAGCAAAAAATGTTAACATCTAAAATAAAAAACTACGTATGCTCAAATATATCAATTAAATGCCTGTTTTATACGCAATTTTTGGAGATGAAACGCACAAGATCAACCCCATTACTCTAAGACTAACCGTTCTTGAGATATTTTATTCCTTTCGCATTTTCGCAAAAACACTTTTGAAAATAATCTGTTGCCAATATAACGATAATTGAATTAAAACTGTAAAAATTCAGTTTAATTTTAAATAATTACGCGTTTTATTTTGAGGTGTTAAACTTTTGAACAGTAAAGAGAGCTTGAATATGAGTCTTCGGGGAAAGTCATGTGCACATCAGGTTTTCAAATGTAACAAATAAAATTTCTGGATTTAAACTTACTACCAGTTTTATCTACCAATTTTTAAAAATAATTACAAAAATATCATATATATGGAAGACATGTATATATACATATGTATACACAAATTAGTAGAACATATCTGATCCTTCAACGTAAAGTTACAACTACTGATCCACTAGGATGCGTCCAATCGGAGGTGGAGACCAATCTTGGGGGGAGCCGCTCTAAGTTGGCTTCTAGCCCCCTAGAGTCGAGCGTCCTCTTCGGCTGGAGACCGTTCTAGATGATGATATTGAAGTTATGCAACTACATTACATATTCACTAGAGTCGAGCGTCCCATTCGGCTGGAGACCAACCTAGCTGATGTTGGAGTTCAAAGAACACCGGATTCACTTTGTCAGAGTCCAATCGGATGGGAGACCAATCTAGATGTTGTGCAATGGACGTTGCAGGCTTTTCGGTGCGGGAATGGATTTCTAAAGAATTTGGGTAGAATATTTTTGTTTAAAGCAATTGACTCCATTAGTTTCTTTGTCCTACCTATTGTAATGTGTCGAAAAATTTATAAATGAAGACAAAAATTGGAATTCATTTTTACAATGAATTTAGAAGTTTTTTCTTTTATTTCTGTAAATTATACAATAGCCTGCCTGATGATTTCGATATTTTTTTCTTCATTAACAAGTTTTAAAAATCATTTATTGTAATTCTTTTGTGTTTAACTGTTCTTTTATGAACTTACAAATGTTTATTTGCTGTCGGTGTTTTTACTTTCCTTATATACATAATGTATAAGGAAAGTATTGTGACGGGGTCGAAAATTCGAATTCGAGTTTTCGTCGGAAGAGCACTATTCAAGCATCCCTGATCACGAATCAAACATTTTTGAGGTGATGTCTGTGTGTGTGTGTGCGTGTGTGTGCGTGTGCGTGTGTGTGTGTGTGTGGCAGTGAGTCTGTGGAGACGATATCTCACGAACGAATGGAGCGAATCGAATGAAATTTGGTACAAAAATCACAATTCGTGAATATTGGAAGCCTATTGTTTTAAACGTAATCGAATATTCAGAACCCCTCCCCCTCCTTAAATTTTCGAGTCAAATTTTGAAAAAATCATCAAAAAATCAAACCTTTAATAAAGTTACGCAAATAGACATTTTTAATGTAATTTTTCCTTAGAAAACGATTAACATAACTTTTAGAACGCTAGCATAAACCGTTCTCGAGATATTGCACATTATTTAAATAAATTTATCAAAAAATCCCATAAATTAAAAAGAAATATTAACTGTTGAGAAACATGTTCACTTTCATATGTAATATCATGTGATAAATTTGGTGACATCATTCTCGTGGATCTAGCTCGTTCCATTCATGAGAAAAGATACTTTGAGTAATACTTTTGTATTTGAACGCCAATAGTCATTTATCTGCTATGAGAATAACGTATTTCTCCGTCCATAACGCTTAGCGAGATTTTGGCGTCGAATTTGTCGGAATGTCGCCAACTTGGCGACTTTTTGAAATATTGCCAAATTAACGAAAATCTTGCCAAATAGATATAAATGACGCTAAATCAATGAAAATGACGACTAATTGCCGAAAATTCATTATCTTGCAAAGAGTATAAGTATCTACTATAAGAAAAACCTATGTTTTTACTGTAAAAGTAGTAAATTCATTTCATTATATAAGGAAAGTCATGTGTTGCCCATATCAGATTTTTTATTCTGTTTCTATATGTATGGTTCTTGTTTGTATCTGCCCTCTGCGGATTTCTTCTGTGTATTGTTCTGCCTGCTGTTACTGGGATTTGCTTCCTGTAGCATGCATTTTTCAAAGTAAATAAATAAATTAAGAAAATTGATTGGTTCTTAATTAGAAATTATCGTATTCTTTATTTTAAAGATATATATTATTTTAACTATTTTGTGAGACCTAAATTAGAATAAGCTATGTTCTGGATATGCCTTTTACCTAAATTAGAATAAGCTGTGTCCTAGTTATGCCTTTTACAATCAGTTTAATTGAAAATTCCAAGCTAATTTTTAAATATAAATTTTTTTAATATTTAAATATTGAAATTAATTTTGCATATTCATAAATGGTACCCTCTTTCCGTCAGTACAAGCAAAAATTGCTTATGCATTTTTAACGCTTTCCAACAAGGTTGAAAAGTGTTTATGATTTTGTTCATTCTGTCTGCCCGTTCGCAACGATAACTGCCGTAAAAATTACTTTATTAAAATTAAAATTTTAGTATGTTGTTGAGACAGTCTATGGGACTTGCGGGAGTAAAAATGAGTAATATCACTTAATTAGTTTCGGATTTAGTCCAGTTTGAAAAATCTGATGTGGGCAGAACATGACTTTCGCTGCAGACTTATATCCACGTTCTCTTTATTTTAATTAAATTTAATTCACTTTTAATTTAATTTTCGTTCTCATTTGATAACAGAACTTATTTTCAAAGGTGGCGTAAAGCAAATAAAAAAAACTAAAATATCTCAAAAACGGCTAGTCCTAGTGTACTGGGGTTGGTCTTATTCTTTTATTCGTTAAAAATTGCGTATTAAACAAATATTTAATAGTTATATTTGAGCATACGTAGTTTTTAATTTTAGATTTTTGCGATTTGAGTGGATACAAAATCTGTACAGACAGACAGACATACAGACACACACACACACTGACGTCACGCTAAAAATAGTTCTTCCGCATTCTAGAGGTCCCGAATCGTGTAGATCGGTCGAAAACTCGAGTTGTGATTTTCGGCATGATTCCAATACTTTCCCTATACATTACCATGTATTGCAGGGAAAATAAAAATCTAATGTAGACTCAAATTCATATTTCCTTTATTTCTTTAATAATTTATTATATTGAGTTTAATTAAACCAAATAACACTAAATTTGCATTTTTAATTCAATTTGTGTTTTTATTTGGTAATTGGACTTTTTTCCGAAATCAGCGTAACAAAAATGCAAGAAATCTCAAATATCTTGAGAACGATTAGTTCTAAAGTAGAATGGAGTATAATTATAATTATATAATTATAATTATAATTATTATAATTATTATTATAATTATAATTATTATAATTATTATAATTATGGTAAAGTATAATTCTTATTCTTTTCCTCTTCAAAAATTGCATATAAAACAAGAATTTAATCGATACATTTGAGAATACACGATTTAGTCTTTTTTTTAGCCATTCGGGCCATTTCGTAAAAAAGGCAGGTTGTTCTTTTCCGAATGGTGCCAAAATCTAATCAGCGCCAGAGTATCCCACAAGAAACTTATCTACCAAATTTTGTGAAATTTGTCAATTAGTATTTTAGCTAGAGCGGATAAATGAAATTTCTATGGACCATTTCGCAAAAAAAGGCGGATTCTGTTTTTACGAATCGTCCCAAAAACTAATCAGCACCAGGGTCACATCCAAGTGACTTACCTGCCAAATTTTATGAAATTCGATCCAGTAGTTTTTGAGTTAGAGTAGATACATACATTGCACAGACACACAGACTGACAGACAGACACGCACACAGACGTCACGCTAAAAATATTTTTTTCGTATTCTAGAGGTCTTGAAGCATGTGGATCCGTCAAAAACTCGAGTTTCGATTTTGGGGCATGATTCCAATACTTTCCCTATACATTACCATATATTGCGGGGAAAGTAAAAAATGAAATACATTGGATCCTATGGAACCTAATTTTTCAGAGAGTTTTTGAGCATGAAATTCACAAATGATTTCGAAAATTTTAGAAAATATTCAAATTGTGGGGGACCGCGTCCGTAACCCTGGTGACGTAAAAGTGACGTAGCGAAAATACGAAACACTAACATATCTCGAGAACGGCTACTCCTTTTGTAATGGGGTTGGTCTTATTCTTTTCATCGTTAAAAATTACATATAAAACAAGTATTTACTTGATATATTTTAGCATACGTAGTTTTTATTTTTTATTTTGACGATTTTTGCGGGCCATTTTGCAAAAAAAGGCAGTTTCTTCTTCCCTGAATCTTACCAAAATCTAATTAACACCAGGGTAACCCATAAGTGACTTATCTACAAAATTTTGTAATATTTGAGTTATTAGTTTTTCAGCTAGATTGGATACAGACAATTTTTGCGGGCCATATCGCAAAAGAAAGGCGGGTTCTTTTAACCCGAATTGTACCAAAAAGTAATCAGCACCAGGGTCACACGCGATATAACAAAATGCAGCCAACCACGAAATTGTGACATAAAATGTGAAAAGAAATCTCAGCAAAATATGTTAGGTAGTTTTTTAAATAAAAATTAAAATAATAATTGCACTCATGATATATGAAGAGATCACGTGACTCATTGCGAAATAAAATATTTTCTTTTCCGTCCGTAAAAATCGTGATATTTAAGTAAATGAATAATATCACCCAATTAATCTTGGATTGAACCAGGGTTGAAGAAATGAAATTCATTGAACCCTATGGGACGTAATTTTTTAAACATGTTTTAAGTGAAGTTAAAATTCACAGATTGCTTCAAAAATTTTAAGAAATAATCAAATTATTGCATAAAATATATAAAAGAAATTTCAGCAAAATATGTTCGGTAGTTTTTTAATTAAAAATTAAAATATTATTTACACCCATATAATATGAAGTGATTACGTGACCCACTTCAAAATAAAACATGGCATCCATCTTTATTTACCAGTGTAAAAATCGTGATTTTTAAAGTTCTTTTAAATTTATATTTAGTGTTGCATTCGTCATAAAACCGCTTTATTTTTGCGTATTATCTGTGCATCTAAACCCCGTACCTACGCAATTACAATACTTTTTATTTTCAATGATCATTAAACTTTGATTATTTCTACAACGAAGCCTAATTTTTAATTATGTAGAATGTAAACAAATCAAGCTATTGTAAAGCCCGTTGTATAAGAATTGCTGAAAATTTTTCAACTGAAAGTATTTATCTCTGGAGTCCGGAATATAAGTGATATGAATGAAATAATGAATTAAATGTTCATTCATTGATTTTACAGAGAGAAGCAGACGATTTATAATTCGATTTTAAGTTTTAAACTTTCAAATATAATAAATTACAGTAGACAATTTAAAAAAATGTATAAAAATGTATTAATTGTGATAATTTTAAAAAATCTGATGTGGGCAGTACATGACTTTCCCAGCAGATTTATATCCACGTTCTCCTTATTTTAATTAAATTTAATTCAATTTTAATTCAATTTTCATTCTCATTTGGTAACTGGAGTTATTTTCAAAGGTGGCGTAGAGAAAATATGAAAAAACTTAAATATCTCGAGAACGGCTAGTCCTAGTGTAATGGAGTTGGTCTTATTATTTTCTTCGTTAAAAATTACGTATAAAATAAGCATTTAATGGATATATTTGAGTATATGTAATTTTTAATTTTCGATTTTGGCGATTTTTGCTTGCCATTTTGCGTAAAAAGGAAGGAATCCTACCAAAAATCGTACCAATCGTTCCGAATCGTACCAAAATCTAATCAGCACCAGGGTGTTCCACGAGTGACTTATCTACCGAATTTTGTAAAATTCGGTCTATTAGTTTTTCAGCTAGGGTGGATACAAGCTTTTGCGGGCCATTTCACAAAAAAAAGGAGCGTTCTTTTATTCTGAATCGTACCCAAAACTAATCAGCACCAGATTCGCCCCCAAGTGACTTACCTACCAAATTTTATGAAATTCGGTCCAATAGTTTTTTAGTTAGAGTGGATACAAAATCTGCACAGACAGACAGACACACACACAGACGTCACACTAAAAATAGTGTTTTCGTATTCTAGAGGTCTCGAAACATGTAGATCCGTATGATCCCGTGTGATTCCAATACTTTCCCTATAGATTACCATATATTGCAGGGAAAGTAATATATCAGCCCTGAATGCATCACAGTTTAGAGATGTCTATAATAAAATTGCATTTCAGTTGGAAATGTTTCCATAATCAATGCTTATGCATGATTGATCTTTCTTGTTTATTAAGAAATTACTCACCAATTAAATTGATTGTGGTGCACTTTTAAGTGTCATCCATATTCATGCTAGCAAGCCTAGCTGAAGGTGCCATATGTTATTTCACATTCCAGCTAAGTTTAATCGCAATTTTTTGAAAAAGTTGTCTGTTTTTAAATTTTATACATTACTAGCAGCATACCCGTTCTTCGTACGGAGTATATAATATAAATAAACTTAAATTTCACAATCGTGCAAATTCCTATAGTATACTAAATTGCATTTTTAATCAAAATATTCTGTTAAAATATTTAACATAATGCTCCTAAAAAGAAGTTAAGGAATGGCCGTTCTCGTTATTCAAAATTATCTTCACGGGTAGATCTGAAGAATAAAATATCCTGGCCTTTTTGAAAGCAAATTTATAAAAAGTATGGAATTGAATCAATATATGCAAAATAATAGCGTATTGTATGGGACCCGTACTACTTATATACGCGAATATTAGAAGATATAACCTGTATTAGTAGATTACATATATAAATTGAAAATATCAATAAATCCGTAATCTTTAAATCAGTAGGCAATAATTAATTCCAATATGTGCCGAAATGAAAGTGCTAAAATTATATGGGAAGATAAACCCGTACTACTTATAATGTCATAGATTAGAAGATATGTCCTAGTGTTAGTAAAAGATTACCCGTATTATAATATGTAGTCTGAAAATTTTTTACCAATATATAACAGATTACTTAATAAATTTAAAATATCAATAATCCCTGCCATCTTCATACCGGAAGGCTTGATTCCAATATATGCCAATATACATGTACTACTTATATTCTCTTAGATTAGAAGATATACCCGTGCATTTATAGAAGATTACTCGTACAACGTACAATATATGAGTTTCAACAATTTTTGCCGCAATAAAACAATGGCATAAGAAATTGAACATATCAATAATCTCTGAATCAATAATCCCCGAAAACTTCAATAATAATAATGTTTAAACATGAAGATCGTAATTGATATTATCCAGTCAAAAATACGATGGCAATGAAATTTATTTCATATACATATCTTCATCATTAAAATCGGAAAAGATTTAATAAAAATCTTCTTCCTCATAAACACATTAAATTTAAATCCGTTGTTAAGCGACATGTTATGATTTGCTGCAAATAAATTGGTGGTCAAAATATCGTCTGAATATCTCTAATGAAAGTTTGGCGACATTTTAAAAAATCGCCAAATTTATCGCCAAGTGGGACTGTAGAACTGACAGTCCCACTTGGCGATAAATTGACGGACCATCATCAAAATATTATCCCCTAAAAAAACACAATTTCGTTTATTTAGGGCAATTTATCAATTTCAAAATATTTTTATGGATTTATAAATATTTTTATCAATCTGGTGACATTTTAAAAAATCGCCAAATTTATCGCCAAGTGGGACTGTAGAACTGATAGTCCCACTTGGCGATAAATTGACGAACCATCATCAAAATATCATCCCCTAAAAAAACACAATTTCGTTTATTTAGGGCAATTTATCAATTTCAAAATATGTTTATGGATTTATAAATATTTTTATCAATTTGGTGACATTTTAAAAATTCGCTAAATATGTTACTAAGTAGGGCGGTTGGACTGACAGACAAATGCTAACGAAACACCATTTCAGTACTTTCTTTTAACAAAACAAAATAAATTACATTGATTTACGTCATTTTTATCAATTTGAGGACATTTCAATCATTTTGGTAACTTTTATGAAATTTGCCAAGTTAGCGATATCCAGACAAATTCGTAGCTCTAAATTCACAGATCTGAATAAAATATCGTGATCAAGTTTGTATATACTAAATGAAAACACTAAAATATTGTTAGAAGATATACCCATTTTACTCTTTTTCTGTTTAAACAATTGGATAAATGAATTTATTGGGTAAACAAAATATGAGTTTATTAGCTAAACACAATATATAAGCTTAAAACCTCTTTGCTAAAATAAATGAAAGTGGTGTATGCAGTTCGCAATTAATATAATTTAAAAAAATCAAACCGTTCATTTATAAGATATATTTCAATACCCATTTATTTAATATTCAAATCGAAAAAATAATAATAATCATTAGCAAACATATTTAATTTCATTCCTTGGCCGAGCAACACGATATAAAATAGAATCTTCCTCATAAAATGCGAAATTAAATAACCATTTTAATATCTTTATACTTCTAATCGTTGAGTAAAAGCTTGTGAAATAAAAACATGGAGGTAGATTTTTCCATTTAAATTCATGTTTCAAACAATTCATGCTTTCAGATAGTGACTATTTAATGCAAAAATCCTGCATCAAACTCAAAAATAGAGTTTTAATTCCCTTTGACGTTTTAAGCAAAAGATTTTTATCCTTTGCGTTTGGATAAACCACGGAGTTGGAGAGTAGAACTCCTATAAAAAAAGTTCCGTTTTTCATTAATATCTCGACAACCCCTGGTCTTAGAAACTCGAAACTTGGACAAAATTTATGGGGGGGGGCTATTTCAAGGCTATCCACCAAATTTCATTAAATTCGGTTCAACCGTTTTTCCGTGATGATGAGACAAACGAAAATTTCGTTTTTTATTAATATCTCGAGAACCACTGGTCGTAAAAACTCAAAACACGGACTAAATTTTAAGTGGGGCTATTTCTAGGCTACCCACAAAATTTCATCAAATTCGGTTCAGCCGTTCTCCCGTGATGATGGGACAAACAGACAGACAGACAGACAGACAGACAGACAGATTTTCATTTTTATTTATATAGACTAGCAGCATACCCGTTCTTCGTACGGAGTATATAATATAAAGAAACTTGAAATTCATAATCATGCCCAAATTCTTATAGTATACTAAATGACATGTTTAATTAAAATATTCTGTTAAAATATTTAATATAATGCTCCTAAAAAGAAGTTTAAGAATCTCTGTTCTCGCTATATAAAATTATCTTCATGGACATATCTGAAGAATAAAACATCTTGGACCCCTTATGTAAGCAAATATAAAAAAAAAATATGAAATTGAATCAATATATGCAAAATAAAAGCGTTAAAATTGTATGGGACCCGTACTGATTATATACGCGAATATTAGAAAATATAACCTGTATTAGTAGATTACATGTATAAATTGAAAATACCAATAAACCCGTAATCTTTAAATCTGAAGACAGTCATTTATTCCAATATATGTCAAAATGAAAGTGCTAAAATTATATGGGAAGATATACACGTACTACTTATAATGTCCGATTATTAGTAGAAGATTACCCGTTTTGCAATATGAGTCACAAATGTTTTTTGGTAAAATACAACAGACGACGTAATAAATTGAATATATAATTAATCCCCTTAATCTTCATACCAGAAGACTGTACTTGATTCCAATATATATGCCAATATATGTCAAAATATATGCCAATATACCTGTACTACTTATATTCTCGTAGGTTAGAAGATATACCCATGCATTCCTAGAAGATTACTCGTACAACGTACAATATGCGTGTGTCACCAATTTTTGGCGCAATAAAACAATGGCGTAATAACTTAAAAATATCAATAATCCCTGAATCAATAATTCCGGAAAATATCAATAATAATAATGTTTAAACCTGAAGAGTATAATTGATATTATCCAGTCCAAAATGAAATGGCAATGAAATTTATTTTATATACATATCTTCATTATTCAAATCGGAAAGGATTTAATAAAAATCGTCTGCCGCATAAACACATTGGATTTAAATCCGTTGCTAAGCGACATGATATCATTTGCTTCAAATAAATTGGTAGAAAAAATATCGTCTAAATAGTTATATTTCTATGGAACATTTGGCGACAGTTTCGTCAAATTAGCGACATTTTAAAAAATCGCCAAGTGGGACTGCAGAACTGACAGTTCCACTTTGCGATAAATTGACGAAATATCATCACAATACTATCCCGTAACAAAAAACAATTAATATCATTTATGTAGCGCAATTTTATCAATTTCAAGATATTTTTATAGATTTGAAAACATTTTTATCAATTTGGTGACATTTTAAAAATTCGCTAAATGTATTACTAAGTAGGATGGTTGGTCTGACAGAGAAATGCTAACCAAACATCATTTCAGTACTCTCTTCTAACAAAACAAAACAAAATTTCATTGATATGTAGAAGACCCAAGCCACACGACCAACCCGAAGGTTTATGGCAGCTGTTTGTGTGTCGTTTATATCAATTTGGCGACATTTCCGTCAATTTGGCAAAGTTTAAGAAAAGTTGTCAAATTAGCGATATCCCTCCAAATTCGTAGCTTTGAATTTGCAGATCTGAATGAAACATTCTTATCCCGTTTCAATATACTAAATGAAAACACTACAATTGTATTAGAAGATATACCCGCTCTACTCTTTTTCTGTTTCAACAATCGGCTATATGAGTTTATTGGCTAAACACAATATATGAGTTTAGTAGCTAAATACGATATAAGCTTGAAAACTCTTTGCCAAAATAAATGAAATTGATGTACGCAGTCAGCAATTAATATAATTAAAAGAAAAATCAAACCGGCCATTCATAAGATATACTTTTATATCCATTTATCCATTTATTTATTATTTAAATCGAAAAAAAAAATAAAAACATTAACAAACACATTTAATTTAATTGCGATGCCGAGCAACATGATATATCCTCCTAAAATGTTAAAATTTATTAACCACTAACAGCACACCTGTTATTCGTACGGAGTGTATAATTTAAAGAAACTTAAAGTTCGCAATCATGTGCAAATTCTGTTAAAATATTAAATTTATTGCTCCTAAAGAGAAGTTTAAGAATATATGTTCTCACTATGCAAAATTATCTTCACGATCAGATCTGAAGAATAAAACATCCTGCCCCCTTTTGTAAGCAAATTTACAGAAGAAAAAATAGGAATTGAATGAATATATGCAACCCCGTACTAATTATATTGTCGCAGATCAGAAAATATGCCAATGTGTTAGTAGAAGATTACCCGTATTACAATATGCGTCTCAAAAATATTTGCCAAAATAAAAGACATGACGTAATAAATTGAAAACATCAATAATATCCGTACTCTTTATACCAGAAGGTCGTAATTGATTCCAATATATGCCAATATATATCAAAACATATGTCAATATACCTGTACTACTTATATTCTCGTAGATTAAAAGATATACACGTGTATTTGTAGAAGATTCGTACAACATACAATATATGAGTTTAAACAATTTTTGTCATAATAAAATAATTGCATAATAACTTGAAAATATCAATAATCCTTGAATCAATAATCCCCGAAAATATAAATAATAATAATGTTTAAACCTGAAGACCGTAATTGATATTATCCAGTCAAAAATGCTATAAGAAAAATCAAATCGTTCTTTTCTAAAATATATTTTTATATCCATTTATTTATTAATCAAATCGAAAAAATAATTATTGAAATTAACAGACAGAATTAATTTAATTGCGTTTCTGAGTAACATGATATAAGATAGAATCTTATAACATGTTAAATATGTCATGTCTTATAACATAAACTGCGAAATTAAATAACGATTTTGATTTCTCTATACTTCTCATTGTTCCGTAAAAGCTTGTTTTAAATAAACCATGAACCATGGAGGTAGATTTCCCCTTTAAATGATGTTTTAAACAATTCATGTTTTCAGAAAGTGACTAATTAACGCAAAAAATCTCCCATCAAACTCAGAGATTAAATTTTAATTCACTTTCAAACGATTTTCAAGCTTTTCGTTTGGATAAACCACGGAGTTAGGGACTAGAACTCCTAGGAAAAAGTTCCGTTTTTCATTAATATCTCGACAACCTCAGGTCTTAGAAACTCGAAACTTGGACAAAAGTTATGGGGGGATATTTCAAGGCTATTCACCAAATTTCATTAAATTCGGTTCAGCCGTTTTTCCGTGATGATGAGACAAACGAAAATTTCGTTTTTTACTAATATCTCGAGAACCACTGGTCGTAGAAACTCAAAACACGGATATAATTTTAAGTGGGGCTATTTCTGGGCTACCCACAAAATTTCATCAAATTCGGTTCAGCCGTTCTCCCGTGATGGTGTGACAAACAGACAGACAGACAGACAGACAGACAGACAGACAGACAGACAGACAGACAGACAGATTTTCATTTTTATTTATATAGACTAGCAGCATACCCGTTCTTCGTACGGAGTATATAATATAAAGAAACTTGAAATTCATAATCATGCCCAAATTCTTATAGTATACTAAATGACATGTTTAATCAAAATATTCTGTTAAAATATTTAATATAATGCTCCTAAAAAGAAGTTTAAGAATCTCTGTTCTCGCTATATAAAATTATCTTCATGGACATATCTGAAGAATAAAACATCTTGCACCCCTTATCTAAGCAAATATGAAAAAAAATATGGAATTGAATCAATATATGCAAAATAAAAGCGTTAAAATTGTATGGGACCCGTACTAAATATATACGCGAATATTAGAAAATATAACCTGTATTAGTAGATTACATGTATAAATTGAAAATACCAATAAACCCGTAATCTTTAAATCTGAAGACAGTCATTTATTCCAATATATGTCAAAATAAAAGTGCTAAAATTATATGGGAAGATATACACGTACTACTTATAATGTCCGATTATTAGTAGAAGATTACCCGTTTTGCAATATGAGTCACAAATGTTTTTTGGTAAAATACAACAGACGACGTAATAAATTGAATATATAATTAATCCCCTTAATCTTCATACCAGAAGACTGTACTTGATTCCAATATATATGCCAATATATGTCAAAATATATGCCAATATACCTGTACTTCTTATATTCTCGTAGGTTAGAAGATATACCCGTGCATTCCTAGAAGATTAACAACGTACAATATGCGTGTGTCAGCAATTTTTGCCGCAATAAAACAATGGCGTAATAACTTAAAAATATCAATAATCCCTGAATCAATAATTCCGGAAAATATCAATAATAATAATGTTTAAACCTGAAGAGTATAATTGATATTATCCAGTCCAAAATGAAATGGCAATGAAATTTATTTTATATACAAATCTTCATTATTCAAATCGGAAAGGATTTAATAAAAATCGCCTGCCGCATAAACACATTGGATTTAAATCCGTTGCTAAGCGACATGATATCATTTGCTTCAAATAAATTGGTAGAAAAAATATCGTCTAAATAGTTATATTTCTATGGAACATTTGGCGATAGTTTCGTCAAATTAGCGACGTTTTAAAAAATCGCCAAATTTATCGCCAAGTGGGACTGTAGAACTGACAGTTCCACTTTGCGACAAATTGACGAAATATCATCACAATACTTTCCCCTAACAAAAAACAATTAATATCATTTATGTAGCGCAATTTTATCAATTTCAAGATATTTTTATAGATTTGAAAACATTTTTATCAATTTGGTGACATTTTAAAAATTCGCTAAATGTATTACTAAGTAGGATGGTTGGTCTGATAGAGAAATGCTAACCAAACATCATTTCAGTACTCTCTTCTAACAAAACAGAAAAAAATTTCATTGATATGTAGAAGACCCAAGCCACACGACCAACCCGAAGGTTTATGGCAGCTGTTTGAGTGTCGTTTATATCAATTTGGCGACATTTCCGTCAATTTGGCAAAGTTTAAGAAAAGTTGTCAAATTAGCGATATCCCTCCAAATTCGTAGCTTTGAATTTGCAGATCTGAATGAAACATTCTTATCCCGTTTCAATATACTAATTGAAAACACTACAATTGTATTAGAAGATATACCCGCTCTACTCTTTTTCTGTTTCAACAATCGGCTATATGAATTTATTGGCTAAACACAATATATGAGTTTAGTAGCTAAATACGATATAAGTTTGAAAACTCTTTGGCAAAATAAATGAAATTAATGTACGCAGTTAGCAATTAATATAATTAAAAGAAAAATCAAACCGTCCATTCATAAGATATACTTTTATATCCATTTATCCATTTATTTATTATTTAAATCGAAAAAAAATAATAAAAACATTAACAAACACATTTAATTTAATTGCGATGCCGAGCAACATGATATATCCTCCTAAAAAGTTAAAATTTATTAACCACTAACAGCACACCCGTTATTCGTACGGAGTGTATAATTTAAAGAAACTTAAAGTTCGCAATCATGTGCAAATTCTGTTAAAATATTAAATTTATTGCTCCTAAAGAGAAGTTTAAGAATATATGTTCTCACTATGCAAAATTATCTTCACGATCATATCTGAAGAATAAAACATCCTGCCCCCTTTTGTAAGCAAATTTACAGAAGAAAAAATAGGAATTGAATGAATATATGCAACCCCGCACTAATTATATTGTCGCAGATCAGAAAATATGCCAATGTGTTAGTAGAAGATTACCCGTATTACAATATGCGTCTCAAAAATATTTGCCAAAATAAAAGAGATGACGTAATAAATTGAAAGTATCAAAAATCCCCGTAATCTTAATACCAGAAGGTCGTAATTGATTCGAATATATGCCAATATATATCAAAATATATGCCAATATACCTGTACTACTTATATTCTCGTAGATTAAAAGATATACACGTGTATTTTTAGAAGATTCGTACAACATACAATATATGAGTTTAAACAATTTTTGTCATAATGAAATAATTGCATAATAACTTGAAAATATCAATAATCCTTGAATCAATAATCCCCGAAAATATAAATAATAATAATTTTTAAACCTGAAGACCGTAATTGATATTATCCAGTCAAAAATGCTATAAGAAAAATCAAATCGTTCTTTTCTAAAATATATTTTTATATCCATTTATTTATTATTCAAATCGAAAAAATAATTATTAAAATTAACAGACAGATTTAATTTAATTGCGTTTCTGAGTAACATGATATAAGATAGAATCTTATAACATGTTAAATATGTCATGTCTTATAACATAAACTGCGAAATTAAATAACGATTTTGATTTCTCTATACTTCTCATTGTTCCGTAAAAGCTTGTTTTAAATAAACCATGAACCATGGAGATAGATTTCCCCTTTAAATCATGTTTCAAACAATTCATGTTTTCAGAAAGTGACTAATTAACGCAAAAAATCTCCCATCAAACTCAGAGATTAAATTTTAATTCACTTTCAAACGATTTTCAAGCTTTTCGTTTGGATAAACCACGGAGTTAGGGAGTAGAACTCCTAGGAAAAAGTTCCGTTTTTCATTAATATCTCGACAACCCCAGGTCTTAGAAACTCGAAACTTGGACAAAATTTATGGGGCGATATTTCAAGGCTATTCACCAAATTTCATTAAATTCGGTTCAGCCGTTTTTCCGTGATGATGAGACAAACGAAAATTTCGTTTTTTACTAATATCTCGAGAACCACTGGTCGTAGAAACTCAAAACACGGATATAATTTTAAGTGGGGCTATTTCTGGGCTACCCACAAAATTTCATCAAATTCGGTTCAGCCGTTCTCCCGTGATGGTGTGACAAACAGACAGACAGACAGACAGACAGACAGACAGACAGACAGATTTTCATTTTTATTTATATAGATTACCTTCCTTATATACATAATGTATAAGGAAAGTATTGTGACGGGGTCGAAAATTCGAATTCGAGTTTTCGACGGGAGAACACGTTTCAAGCATCCCTGATCACGAATCAAACATTTTTGAAGTGATGTCTGTGTGTGTGAAAGTATGTGTGTGTGTGTGTGTGTGTCAGTGAGTCTGTGGAGACGATAACTGACGAACGAATGGACCGATTAGAACCAAATTTGGTACAAAAATCACAATCCGTAAACACTGGAAGTCTATTGTTTTTATACGCAATCGAATGTTCAGAACCCCCCTAAATTTTCGAGTAAAATTTTGAAAAAATCGTCAAAAAATCAAAACCACTAATTAAGTTACGCAAATAGACATTTCTGATGTAATTTTTCATTTGGAAACGATTGGCATAAATTTTAGAACGCTAACACAAACCGTTCTCGAGATATTGCACATTTTTCAAAAAAATTATCTAAAAGTCATATAAAATAAAAAAAAATATTTCCTATTGAGAAACATATTCACTTTTCATATGTCATACCATACGATAAATTGGGTGACATCATTCTAGTGGATCTAGCTCGTTCCATTCACGGAAAAAGATACTTTGAGTAATACTTTTGTATTTGAGCGGCAATAGTCATTTGTCTGCTGTAAGAATAACTTATTTCTTTATCCATAACGCTTGGCGAGATTTTGGCGACGAATTTGGCAGAATGTCGCCAGTTTGGCGACTTTTTGAAATGTTGCCAAATTAACAAAAATCTCGCTAAATGGATAAAAATGACGCCAAATCAATGAAAATGATGACTAATTGTCGAAAATTCAATATCTTGGAAAGAATATTAGTATCTACTATAAGAAAAACCTATTTTTTACTGTAAAATTAGTAAAATCAATTCATTATATAAGGAAAGTCATATGTTGCCCACATCAGATTTTTTGTTATGTCAACTATTAATAGCCACTACCTTACCAACCCTAGCAACACCTGTAAATAATTCTCGAAGCATTATGGTATTTTCAAGCGTATCATCAAAGTCAAGCGAGTTTTATCTTCTTTTTCCTAACTCCATGGTATAGACTTTGATATTCGCTTGTAAGACATAGAAATATTAAGTTGTTTCATTTCTGTATTTGACTTTAGTTTATGTGGACCTATATTATCTGTTGTAAATAAAAAAATCTGATGTGGGCAGCGCATGACTTTCCTTATATAATGCAATAAATTTACTACTTTTACAGTAAAAAAATGGATTATGTTTATAGTAGTTATTTATATTCTTTCAAGATATTGAATTTTCGTCAATGAGTCGTCATTGATTTAGCGTCATTTTTATCCATTTAGCGAGTTTTTCGTTAATTTAGCAACATTGGAAAAATCGCCCAGTTGGCGACATTCCACCAAATTCGCCGACAAAATCTCGCTAAGCGTTATGGACGAAGAAATAAGTTATTCTTACAGCAGATAAATGACTATTGGCGTTCAAATACAAAGTATTACTCAAAGTATCTTTTTTCATGAATGGAACGAGCTAGATCCACAAGAATGATGTCACCAAGTTTATCGCATGGTATTACATATGAAAAGTGAACATGTTTATCAATAGGAAATAATTTTTTTTATTTTATATGACTTTTTGATAATTTTTTTTTAAATGTGAAATATCTCGAGAACGGCTCATGTTAGCGTTCTAAATTTTATGTTAATCGTTTTCTAATGAAAAATTACATAAGAAATGTCTATTTGCGTAACTTTATTAGCGGTTTTGATTTTTTGACGATTTTTTAAAAATTTCACTCGAAAATTTAGGCGGGTTCTGAACATTCGATTACGTTTAAAAACAATAGGCTTCCAGTGTTTACGGATTGTGATTTTTGTACCAAATTTGGTTCGAATCGGTCCATTCGTTCGTCAGTTATCGTCTCCACAGACCCACTGACATACACACACACACACACACACACACAGACACACACACACACACACAGACATCACTTCAAAAATGTTTGATTCGTGATCAGGGATGCTGGAAACGTGCTCTCCCGTCGAAAACTCGAATTCGAATATTAATGTTGTCAAATTCGATATTCGAGTTTTGTCTGTGTGGGATGTGTGTGTGTGTGTGTGTGTGTGTGTGTGTGTGTGTGTGTGTGTGTGTGTGTGTGTGTGTGTGTGTGTGTGTGACAGTATGTGTGTGTGTGTGTGTGTGAAAGTATGTGTGTGTGTGTGTGTGTGTGAAAGTATGTGTGTGTGTGAAAGTATGTGTGTGTGTGTGTCAGTGAGCCTGTGGAGACAATAATTGACGAACGAATGGACCGATTCGAACCAAATTTGGTACAAAAATCACAATCCGTAAACACTAGAAGCCTATTGTTTTTATACGCAATCGAATGTTCAGAACCCCCCTAAATTTTCGAGTAAAATTTTGAAAAAATCGTCAAAAAATCAAAACCACTAATAAGGTTACGCAAATACACATTTCTTATGTTATTTATCATTAGGAAACGATTGGCATAATTCTTGAGATATTGCATATAATTCCGTTCTTGAGATATTGCACATTTTTCAAAAAAATTATCAAAATGTCATATAAAATAAAAAAAAATATTTCCTATTGAGAAACATGTTCACTTTTCATATGTCATACCATACTATAAATTGGGTGACATCATTCTAGTGGATCTAGCTCGTTCCATTCATGGAAAAAGATACCTTGAATAATACTTTTGTATTTGAGCGGCAATAGTCATTTGTCTGCTGTAAGAATAACTTATTTCTTCATCCATAACGCTTGTCGAGATTTTGGCGACGAATTTGGCAGAATGTCGCCAATTTGGCGACTTTTTGAAATGTTGCCAAATTAACAAAAATCTCGGTTAATGGATAAAAATGACGCCAAATCAATGAAAATGACGGCTAATTGTCGAAAATTCAGTATCTTGGAAAGAATATTAGTATCCACTATACGAAAAACATATTTTTTACTGTAAAATTAGTAAATTCAATTCATTATATAAGGAAAGTCATGTGCTGCCCACATCAGATTTTTTAGGTTTGCGTTTTAGAGGAATAAGCGGCTGTGTAATTATTAGGTTATTTCGGATAAAAGAATAGCTGGGCTAAGGCGTTTTCTTTTTTGTTAATAATTATGTATAATTAAAAATTTAAAAAATTAAACTACGGAAATTTTGTCAAAACTTTTTTCACATAC
Organism: Amaurobius ferox; assembly: GCA_951213105.1. Lineage (NCBI taxonomy): Eukaryota > Metazoa > Arthropoda > Arachnida > Araneae > Amaurobiidae > Amaurobius > Amaurobius ferox. Next base: position 16,506,537 of record OX578147.1, read on the forward strand.
TGTTATATATGTTGTTATTCACATACTGATAATGTTATATATATGGGCGCCGTAGCCCAGTGGTTAGCTTGCGGGAATTGCACTCGGTAGGCCCGGATTCGATTCCCGCCAGTGCCAAATCTGCGGCCGTGTTCACGCGGAGTACGATCACGTTAAACATGTGGGTCCGTAAGTCCTTCCGAGAGGTTGGTGGTAGGGGAAGGAGGGTACGGTCCCTGTGGATGCCTTCTCCACTGAGTTCCAATCTAAATTGGGTGGCACTTCCCGGCCGTCCAAACAGTTACCTTACACCTTTCTGGTAGGTCGGACGGTCTGGGTCTTAACAACAGCAACAACTCTCTGTCTATTTGCCTGTCACATTTGGCAACAAATGCTGTGACCTCTTTAATTTTTATTATATTAGAATATACTAAATACAGGTCCGATTGAAACATATTTAAATCCTATGTTACTTTCGCCCTTAACTATAAAGAATTGAATGAAATACGTGAAAATAAGATGAACTTTGGGCAACTAAATGATCTTTTAATTGTGCTGCCATCCAAGAATAAAATGCAAAGGAAAAAATAATCTCCTCCTGACTCAATTTTTCGTTTCCTTCTTTGAAAGATAATTAGCTATGATGTTTCAATTCCATATTTTTTTCCATTTTGCAGCTGAAATCGATAGTGTGACTTATAATAAGTTTTATTCAAATTTTTGTAATTAAGAATTGTGAAATAATGTCCTTAATTATACGTCTAATAAAGAATATATTTGTTAGCAGATACAAAGTATGAGAAAAGAACTCTACGTTATTATAATTATGTAATATGTTTTAACATCATTGTTAAGCATTTTGCTTAAATAAGGTAAGTGACCCAAATATGGGCACCCCTAAGCATTTTAATTATTATAATGTTTGTTTTAGCAGATAAAAATTTGAAAATTGGTGGATGTATTCTCCTTGCAGGGGGTAACAGGGAAAAAGTGATAAGAGTTAAAAACATCAGATAGGTGCTAATAATGGAGAGTTGTTGTTGAGGCCCAGACAGTCCCACCAGAAAGGTGTAAAGTAACCGTTTGGACGGCCGGGAAGTGCCACCCAATTTAGACCGTAACCCAGTGGGGGAGGCATCCACAGGGACCGTACCTCCTAATAATAATCTACAGCGTCCATGTTGGGAACCTATGTCCAAATTTGGAACCTTTGTACCTAATATGGGCACCCTTAAAAATTATGCTAAAAAAACCTTAAATCAAAGCAAAACTTTAATCAGAGTCGGCACAAGATGGACATACAAAAATATGAAATTTTTTCTTACTTGTAAGGCCACAACATTCTTCATGTAACCAAACACGCCACGTATTACACTGTATCACGTCTAATTGTTTTTTTTGACGACACAGTACACAATATCAGGACTCTTTTGAGCTGGATACACCACTGCAGGACGGCTAAGCTGCAAGAGTTGATATTACATTTGTCTTGGGTTTAGGCTTGGGTGCTGGTTTCTGCTTAGATGCTCGTTTGGACTTGCCAGCTGCTTTATGCTTTGGTACCTTTTTTTCTGGAAAAAGTGATTTCACCAGTCTTACATCTCGATAGTTTAAAGCCTTTTTTCTGTTGGTCTTTTTAAAATATCGGAGATAGATAATTGATGAATATCTGTGTCTTTTTTACAGCAGTGCCCATATTAGGTGTAGTGCCCATATTTGGGTCACTTAGTTAAATTTCGAAGCAATTTCTATGGATTAATATGAGTATATAATTATAATTGAAATGATTTTACAATCTTATTCGTATTGTTTTTAGTTTTCTACAATACGTAGTGTACAAAGGAAAGTACTATGATGGTGCCAATAATCCTACTCTGGGATTTCGATATATTTACACGATGTGACCAATTCAGAATACGAATCAATCATTTTATCAATTATGTCTCTCTCCTTCTGTGTGTGTATGTGTGTGTGTGTGTGTGTGTGTGTGTGTGTGTGTGTGTGTGTGTGTGTGTGTGTGTGTGTGTGTGCGTGTGTGTGTGTGTGTGTGTGTGTTAGTCTATAGCTGTAATAGTTTAAGGAATGTTTTAATATATGTCGAATGAAATTTGGCACAATAATTTAAGTTAAATGACCGGCAGTAAGCTATTTATTTGAGTTAATTCCCGCTGAACGTACTTGACGAAGACACTTAATATTTCGTAGTTCTGCATAAATTGTTTTTTGCAGCTAGTTTGAACACTTCATGTAACTTCAGAAACCAGTTAGTTTGTTTTCAATTTTAAAGCACTTGTGTTTGTAGTTTTACAAATCGAACACATGATTTGAATTTTTCTACTGGTCTTTTATACCCTTCACTAATTTTTACCGTGCATTTAAGGTATCTTACTACTCGTTTTCACTTTGTGGTTTTATCTCCCTTTATCCCCTCACGCCTTTGGCAACCGCTTTCCTAATGGCGTGTACACTTAGATGGAACTATTAATAATTTTTCTTCTCTTTTGCATACATACTTCATATAGTCATACAGAATTTTATAAAATCCAGAAGTGGCATCTGCAGAACTGTAATTGAAAATCCTTAGTGAACCTCTAAAACGCCTCTGAAATTCGATGACGAATCCATATCAATCAGTGAATCATCATCTAAGCGTTAGCTATAGCCAATCCTAAAAAAATGTTGTTTCAAAAAAAGGTTTTGAACCGGTAGTGACAAAAATCCGAAAATAGAAAACTTCAGTGATTCCCTTATCTCCTCCGGAATGTAACACCGAATTTATAGTAGTGATCATCTGAGCTGTATCTGTAGTCAATCTGTTTCAAGAAATAATTTTGTGGACAAAGAAGTGATAAAAGAACAGGAAGTGCATATCCTTGGTGAACTTATGTCTCCTCTGAAATTTGATGCTGAATCAATATCAGTCATCATCTAAGCCATATCTATGTCAGATCCCAAAATATAGATGTTTCAAAGAAAAGCAAATCTCCAGAATTAGAAGTTGAAATCCTTAGTACGTCTTAATCCACTCTCGAAATTTGATTTGGAATCTATATCAGCGATTATCTGAACTTTATATATATATATATATATATATATATATATATATATATATATATATATATATATAATAATAGAAGTTTGAAAATCCAATGAACGAAAAGTAAGAAGATGTAACACGATAAACCTAACTTTTTAAAAACACCCACAGAATAAAATATAATACAGCAAATCATCAATCAAATGGATTAAAAATACAAAACACTAGCTATCAAGTTACTGAAAATCAACCAAATTAAAAGGTATGGAAACAAAAAAGAAAAACTTAAACTAAATTCAACTATCTAACTGGCTTACAAAACAAAAGTAAAAATCAACTAATCCTCAAGCATATGGAAAAAATAAATAAAATAAATATCGAATCAACAAGTCAATGAAAAATATATAATACAAAGGTATGGAATCGAAATAAGTATAACAAACGAAATCAAGCACAAACGCCTTACACGTGGACGAGGCTCTAAGCCTAAATCATGAATTGTTAACCTCTACAAAAATCTAATCATGTCCAAGTTTTTTGTAGAAGCAAACACAAATATGTATGTTTCTGAAGAAATAGATAGATTAGATCTATGAACTATTTCTACTTGGACGACATACATAAAGAAGGAATAAAAAAGAAAAAATGAATACCTGGAAAAAGCACAGCGTATGTACAGTCGATTCAATACTGGGATCGAGGGAACACTGATATAAGAGACTAGTGTTGCCATTCGTAAAGAAAAAATAAAAAACCATTTACTGTTGCCATTCATAAGAATTGAAAAACTGTGAAGCGAAATGTAAAGAAAAAGTATTAATATACAAAAAGAGCTACTAAAAAGAGGGGCAAATAATAGTAATGCTGAAGTGGGAAGTGAATGAAAAAAAAAAAAAAAAAAAAAAAGAATGGAGATGTCTGGCTAATATAAGATACTAAGAATAGAATTATATGATACTATGAAAAGAATTATAAAAATCCAGCTATTTTAAATTTTTTAACAATACTATTTACTAAATAAGAGGGATATTTATATAAATTACTAGTAATTTTGAGATTATTGATATGCATAGCATGAAATTTTTTATCAGATAATCTATAAATTCTAAAAAGCTGATTGAGTATAATATTTCTAAACAATTGAATCGAGTTACAGGAATTAAAAGGTAAGATTTTATTAATATTAAAATTATAAAAGTCTTTTTTATCATATAAATTTGTAACAATTCTATTAGAAGGATCAATAAAAAGATTTAAATCCAAAAAATTAACATTTTTACTAATAGTAGCTTCATTAGGTATTAATTCCAAATTGTCTGGATAGTAATCTATATCTATGAGATAATTTTCTGTATGTACTAAGCAAATCAGATCATCTACATATCTGTAAAAAGTATAATCTATTGAAGTAAATGACATTTCATAATGATAAAGGTATAAATTAGCTAGCATACTGCTACTACAGCCACCCTGTGGAACTCCTGAGACATATATATATATATATATATATATATATATATATACATATCTGAACTATATCTAAATATTTTTAATGAACTACAGAAATCGATGCTAAATAACATCTCAGTCGTTATCTGAGTTTTATCTATAGCCAATTCTTGAAAATATATGAATTTAAGAATTTTTTTAAACCGGTAATGGGAAAAAATCGAAATTAAAAAAATTATTGAACAGTTATCACATAATTTCCATTTATATAGCCAATTTTGAGAAATTGATGTTTCAAGTAAAATAAAAATATTACTTGAAATAGAAATAGAAATCCTTAGTGAATCCTTAGTAGAAATAGAAATCCTTAGTCCAAAATATAATGCTAAATCCAAAAATCAATCATCATTTAAGCTTTGTCCATATCATCAGATCATGAGAACTAGATATTTCAAAAAAACATTTTTGACAAAAACAAAAATATGGCAAAAATGTTTGCCACCCATAACTGCACTTTAAATACCACTGAAATATTTACAACTGGTAAATAAAGTTATGCGATATCAAAGGAAAAACTCAAGCCGTATTACTTCTCTGTAATTCTAATTAATTTTATGAGATACGCAAAGAAAAATATATGAAATTAGATCAACTAAATGATCTTTTAATTGGGCTGACTTGGAAGAAAATAAGAAAGAACAGAAGAAATTCCCCGGCTCATTAGCTTTACATTTCTTTTTTAGAAAGGGCATGAGCAACGATGATTAATTTAATATCTTTTCCTCATTTTACATTAGAAACCGACGTTACATTTTTACTTTCCTTATATACATAATGTATAAGGAAAGTATTGTGACGTGGTCGAAAATTCGAATTCGAGTTTTCGACGGGAGAGCACGTTTCAAGCATCCATGATCACGAATCAAACATTTTTGAAGTGATGTCTGTGTGTGTGTGTGTGTGTGTGTGTGGAGACGATAACTGACGAACGAATGGACCGTTTCAAATCAAATTTGGTACAAAAATTACAATCCGTAAACACTGGAAGCCTATTGTTTTTATCCGCAATCGAATGTTCAGAACCCCCTAAATTTTCGAATAAAATTTTGAAAAAATCGTCAAAAAATCAAAACCACTAATAAAGTTACGCAAATAGGCATTTCTTATGTAATTTTTCATTACAAAACGATTGACATAAATTTTAGAACGCTAACATGAACCGTTCTCTGGATATTGTATATTTTTCAAAAAAATTATCAAAAAGTCATATAAAATTAAAAAAATATTTCCTATTGAGAAACATGTTCACTTTTCATATGTAATACCATGCGATAAATTGAGTGACATCATTCTCGTGGATCTAGCTCGTTCCATTCATGAAAAAAGATACTTTAAATAATACTTTTGTATTTGAACGCCAATAGTCATTTATCTGCTGTAAAAATAACTTATTTCTTAGTGCATAACGCTTGACGAGATTTTGGCGACGAATTTTGCGGAATGTCGCCAACTTGGCGACTTTTTTAAATGTTGCCAAATTACCAAAAAATCTCGCCAAATGGTTAAAAATGACGCTACATCAATGAAAATGACGACTAATTGTCGAAAATTCAATATCTTGGAAAGAATATTAGTATCTACTATAAGAAAAACCTATTTTTTTTTTACTGTAAAAGTAGTAAATGCATTACATTATATAAGGAAAGTCATGTGTTGCCCACATCAGATTTTTTAAGAAGTGATATCCAGATTTCTTTATTAAAATATATTGTTTTTTTTTTTAGCCAATAACTATGTATTTATACTGTGATTCGGATTATGTAACGTAATTAAAGGATCATCACGTGATATGTTTCAATTTTTTAAGTGTTTTATTTAGCATTCATTTCACGGAAATTATTAATTAAAAGACTGTAAATATGAAGTACAGTAACATATTAAGAACAATATATAAACTATTCCGTACTCAAATAACTTATATTTCATGCAAATCTAAATTAACAATTATCAATATTAAAAGCATCCTCAATAAGCAATATATTCCATATATCAAAATATTTTAATAATAAATCTCATCAATTAGGCATCATTTCATTAATTTGGCGTCATTTTTGCATTTTTGATGATATTTTTGCCAATCTGGGTTTTTGCAATATTTTTCACAAAGTTCGCAAATGTATCGCTTAGTGTTACAAACAAACGGAGAACATTTCTTAGAAAGTATGCCCGTCATATGACAGATTTAAAAATTTTCAAAGCATTACCTCTCTTTTATTGTCATTTTTTTCAATTTGGCGACATTTTTATCAGTTTGGTAACATTTTTATCAGTTTGGCGACTTTTTCGTTAATTTGACAGCATTTAAAAATTTGCCAAGTTGGCCACTCCCCGCCAAATTTTTCGTCAAACATTATGGACGGTCGAACGGAGAAATGGATTGTTCTTATAATCGAATCTTATGTTTTCCATGATATTAACTTTTCATCAATAGGCAGTCTTTTTTTCTTGATTAGCAACTCTTTTATCAATTTGACGACAATTTTGTCAATTTGGAGACATATTTTTAAATTTAGCAACATTTTTAAATCCCTGATCACGAATCAAACATTTTTGAAGTGATATCTGTGTGTGTGTGTGTGTCAGTGAGTCTGTGGAGACGATAACTGACGAACGAATGGACCGATTCGAACCAAATTTGGTACAAAAATCACAATCTATAAACACTGGAAGCCTATTGTTTTTATACGCAATCGAATGTTCAGAACATCCCTAAATTTTCGAATGAAATTTAGAAAAAATAGTCAAAAAATCAAAACCACTAATAAAGTTACGCAAATAGACATTTCTTATGTAATTTTTCATTAGAAAACGATTGACATAAGTTTTAGAACGCTAACATGAACCGTTCTTGAGATATTGTACATTTTTCAAAAAAATTATCAAAAAGTGTCATATAAAATAAAAAAAAATTTCCTATTGAGAAACATATTCACTTTTCATATGTAATACCATGCGATAAATTGGGTGATATCATTCTCGTGGATCTAGCTCGTTCCATTCATGAAAAAGATACTTTCAGTAATACTTTTGTATTTGTACTCCAATAGTCATTTATCTGCTGTAAGAATAACTTATTTCTTAGTGCATAACGCTTGGCGAGATTTTGGCGACGAATTTGGCGGAATGTCGCAAACTTGGCGACTTTTTGAAATGTTGGCAGTCAGTGAACCTGTGTGTGAATATCTCACGAACGAATCTAGCGATTCTAACGAAATTTTGCATAAAAAATCACAATCTATGAATACTGGAATCTTTCCTCTTTTATACGCAATCAAATGTTCAGAACCCTCCAAAATTTTCGAGTAAAATAAAAGAAAAATCATCAAAAAATCAAAAAAATTAATAAAGTTACGTAAATAGTCATTTCTTGTGTAATTTTTCATTAGAAAAAGATTGATATAAATCTTAGAAAGCTAGTTTGAACCGTTCTCGAAATATGGCCCATTTTTGAATAATTTTATCAAATAATCACATAAAATTGATAAAAAATATTAACTTTTGTGAAATATGTTCACTTTTCATGTGTAATATTATGCGATAAATATATTTGACAACATTCGCGTGGATCAAACTCGTTCCTTTCACGAGAAAATATACTTTGGCCGATATCCTCTATAAGAATTCTATTCCTCTATTTTTCCGTCCATAACGCTTGACGGGATTTTGTCGACAAATTAGGCTGAATGTCACCAACTGGGTGACTTTTTAAACTTCGCCAAATTAACAAAAATATCGCCAAATTCATAATATTGACGCCAAATTGATAATAATGATGTTAAATCAATAAAAATGACAATTAATTGATGAAAATTCAATATCTGGGAAAGAATATAAGAATTTAAGAATCTACTATAGGAATAACCATTTTTCCCGTTTGTAACGCTTAGCGGAATTTTGGTAAAATATAGCGACGATGGTGACATTTTAAATGTTTTAAATGTTTAAATGGATGAAAATGTCGCCAGATTGATAAAACTGTCATCAAATTGATAAATTGTCGACGAATTGATAGAATTGTCGCTAAATTGATAAAAAATAACGTTAAATCAATGAAAATGACGATTTATTGATGAAAATTAAATATATCAGAAAGAACATAAGATTAGAATATGAGAATAACTCATTTCTCCGTCCATCCGCTCATAATGCTTGTTGAAAAATTTGGCGGGATATTGCCACCTTGTAAATTTTTTAAATATTGCCAAATTGACGAAAATGTCGCCAAACTGATAAAAATATTGCCAAACTAATAAAAATGTTGCCAAACTGATAAAATTGTTGCCAAACTGATAAAAATTGGCACTAAATGAGAGGTAATATTTTGCAAAATTTTAATTTCGTCATATGACGGGCATACCTTCTAGTATAATAATATATATAAGAAATGCGCTTCTCTCCGTTTGTATGTAACGCTTAACGATACCTATGGCGAACTTGATGAATAATCTACCGGAATATCGCCAACTTGACGATTTTTCACATCATATTGATAAAAATATCGTCATATTGCAAAAATTACGTCAAGTTAAAGAAAATGTTGACTCATTGATAAATTTAATGCTAAAATATTTTGATATTTGGACTATATTGCTTATTGAGGATGCTATCAATATTGATAATTATTAATTTAGAGTTGCGCAAAATATAGGTTCATTGGGTGTTGTTGTTGTTGAAACCCAGACCGTCCGACCTACCAGAAAGGTGTAAGGTAACTGTGGGTTCATTGGGTGTTGTTGTTGTTGAGACCCAGACCGTCCGACCTACCAGAAAGGTGTAAGGTAACTGTATGGACGGCCGGGAAGTGCCACCCAATTTAGACCGGAACCCAGTGGGGGAGGCATCCACAGGGACCGTACCCTCCTTCCCCTACCACCAACCTTTCGGAAGGACTTACGGACCCACATGTTTAACGTGATCGTACTCCGCATGAACACGGCGGCATTTGTGGTAGCGTGCAAATCTAGCGCGCAAACCACGGGGATACCGCACCCGAGATGGCCAACAGCACGCGGTGTTCCGAGGTGGTCACCCACCAAGTACTAACCGCGCCCGATGCTGCTTGACTTCGGTGATCTAACGAGAACCGGTGTTTTCAGCACGGTACGGCCGTTGGCCCGGGTTCATTGGGTGTGAAATAGTTTTACATGTTGTCATACAGAAAAGCACTAAATGTACAATTCAACATAAATAACATTATGCCATAGATCTTATACATGATTTTTTCACCATGAAAGAAGTAAATTCATTGCATTATATAAGGAAAGTAATGTGCTGCCCACATCAAAATTTTACTTCTATATTGTTAAACTGACTAGTTATATATGCTTAGTATATTATATTTAAATTCTTTGATAATTTATAAAGTTATATATATATATTAATTTGAAAGTCCAATAAAAGAAAAGTGAGAAGCTGCAACTCGAAAAACCTAACTTTCTAAAAAACCAACAAAAATAAAGGTATAAAACAGCAAATCTTCAATCAAATGGGAAAAAAATACAAATTATGAGTCATCAAGTAAAAGAAAACCAACAAATTTCAATGGTATAGAAACGATAATAGAAAAACATAAAAAATCAAGCAATATTGCTATACACGTGGACAAGGGCTAGGCCTTAAAAATGGAATTGTTCACTTCGTCAAAACTCTTTTTTGGGTCCAAGTATTTTGACGAAATAAACACAAAATATGTATGTTTTTGAAGAAATAGATCGATTATATCTATAAACGATTTTTACTTGGACAACATATATAAAGAAGGAAAAATAAAGGAAACATGAATACCTGGGAACAACACTCCATATGCCCGAACCAGTCGAATCCTGGAACACTGAATGAAGAGACCAGTGTTGCCATTCGCAAAGGAAAAATAAATGATCTACCGTTGCCATTCATACTTTTTGGGATTGTATTTCTTTATATATATATATATATATATACATATATATATATATATATATATATATATATATATATATATATATATATATATGTATATATATATATATATACATATATATATATATATATATATATATATATATATATATATGTATATATATATATATATATATATATATACAATATACAACAAGTGCAATACGCAATCACAAAGATGTAAATTAATATTACCAAGGAACAGGCGCAAATGCTGCTCTTTAATCCGAAGTAAATATTATAATTCAATAATAAATGTCATAATTCAATTTTCAACAATAAAAATGAAGCAAATTCATTCAAAAGGGATTTTACTGAATTGGGATAGTTTCTGCATATCACTTGAAGACTTGCACATGCGCATAGTTACTTATATAATAGGAGATTTTGTGTTTCTTCATTTGTGCGTTTCTTGACTTCCATTCTCGGTGGTCTGTTTCTCCATGTTTGGGTGCTTCTGACTAGGCACGTATGGGGGATCAACCTTTGCAATGCATTGGTTCCGTGAGCGTTTGCCCGGGCTGGAAAAGCAGCTTTAAACGGGATTGAGGATTCGCAATCCTCCTCTGCCATTGTATGCATTGTATTTGGTTTCCCCTCCATTGAACTTTATCATCTTTTTTGCTTTCAAGTGTATATATATATATATATATATATATATATATATATATAATGTGTGTGTATGTGTTTGGTGTGAAATTTACCAAATAACTTTACATTATAAATTTAATTGTTAATTATCGTCTGGATTATAGTCCCACTTTCCTGTTAACATCTTTTTGGGAACTAGAACTATTAAAGCTAAATCACTTAGGATCATCGGTCTCATCTTTTCATTCTGCTAGCATCCTTCAACAAATATTTAAACGAATTATTTTTTCCATCACCCCTTATTCATAAAAATGACGTTACATTAAACATAAGCGATGCATTAAACATAAGTTCTTGTGAACGTCATCCATTTTGGTTATTGCCTCCTTCTCGTGAAGGGCGCAACTCTACACAAATTGATATTTATGAGTGTTAATTTTATAAAATGTTCAAATTCTGGTCTAACAAAAAATCGCATTTAAACATTTCTGATAAGTTGCTGCAATTTAACGATGCAAAAGTAATGAGTTTCGAAATTTATTTGCTAGTCAAAACTTTTAGAGATATATAGCATCAATTTTTATCTGAAGTTATAATTTTAAGAGATTTTGCATATTTTATCTTTAGAGTCCAGTATAGAGTTTTAGTATAGTTGACCTCACTTTTCACGTTCCGTCAATTGATTTTAGACACAGGATTCTAATTTAAAAGTATTTTTTTTAACAGTAAATGCGAAATTCTTTAATATATTTTTTCCAATGAGTGGTAATTTCATGAAATAAGGAGTCTGGATTTTTATGCTTTCACTTAGGCAAAAATTTTTAATTAGAAAAAGTTGCACTGTACAGTAACAAGTCAAAAGAAAAAAAAAACTGTTACAATTATCTGCAATTAGAGTTTACCAAAATGCGTAATAGCACGTTTGATATGCACCCAAATACCTGTTTGGTCTAAAATTTCCAGTATTTAAATATACAAATAATATTAGTTTCCCTATATACGCAGTACAATGTATAGGGAAAGTATTGTGATGGGGTCGAAAATTTGAATTTGAGTTTTCGACGGAATAATACGTTTTAAGCATTCCTGAACTCGAATCGAACTTTTTTGAGGTGATAACTGTGTGTGTATGTGAGTATGTGTATATATGTATGTAAGTGTATAGGTTTGTGTGTGCATCATTGAGTCTCTAAGGATGATATCTGATAAACGAATGAAGCGTGTAAAGAACCTTGCTGCCCCAACCGGGAATCGAACCCTGGATATCCGAATTGGCCAGCCGGCTCTCTACCGTTGAGCTACTGGAACGAAATTGCAATCTCTTATGGTCGAAGTGGACTCTGCATTCTCCACCTTCTAATTCCAGATTGGCGGGAAACTGGCAATCTGATTAACTACCTCCTGCTATTTTTACCCCAGGTTAGCCTAATGACACTACTATTTTTACCCAAGTTAGTATCCTGCGTGGCCATTATCCACTCAGATTTGAAATCGGAGCTCAATCTTCCAGAGTCCACTGAATCCGTACTAGTCGTACTAAGGTCACTTTTAAACATCCGACATATTTCCACTAACCTACAGGGTTGATTTGTTCAGGCGCCATTATAATTAGCCTTACTACCCCAACCGGAAATCGAGCCCTGGATCTCCGAACTGGCTAGCCGCCAACGCTCTACCGTTGAGCTAATGGGACGAAACTGCAAGCTCTTATCATCGAAGTGAACTCTGCAAGCGTTTCGAATATAAATTTGATACGATTATTACAATCAGTGAATACTAGTAAATGTATAGATTTTAAACGTAATCGAATGATTGGAGGACCTCCAACTTTGAAATAATTTTTTGAAATAATTGCTAAACAATCAGCACTTTAAATAATGATAAAAAATGATCTTTTCAAACGTAAGTTTTGATTAGAGAACGAATGACTCAAACCTTTGAACTGTAACACGAATCGCTCTTGAGATATTATACAATTTTCGAATGTATTTTTAAAATATCATAAAAACTCAGAACTTTGAATACTGTTAAATAAATAATTATTTCCCACGTAATTTTTAATTAGAGAACGTTTAACACAAACTTTAGAAAGCTAGCATGAACCTTTTTCAAAGTATTGCACGTTTCCCCAATGAATTTATAAAAACAAAATCTGATGTGGGCAACACATTACTTTCCTTATACAATGTAATGAATTTACTACTTTTTCAGTAAAAAATATGGGTTTCTCTTATAGTAGATACTTATATTCTTTCCAAGTTATTGAATTTTCGACAATTAGTCGTCATTTTCATTGATTTAGCGTCATTTTTATTCATTTGGCGAGATTTTCATTAATTTGGCAACATTTCAAAAAGCCGCCAAGTTGGCGACATTCCGCCAAATTCGTCGCCAAAATCTCGCCAAGCATTATGGACGAAGAAATAAGTTATTCTTATAGCAGATAAATGACTATTGGCGTTCAAATACAAAAGTATGACTCAAAGTATCTTTTTTCATGAATGGAACTAGCTAGATCCACGAGAATGATGTCACCCAATTTATCGCATGGTATTACATATGAAAAGTGAACATGTTTCAAAATAGAAAATATTTTTTTAAAATTTTATGACTTTTTGATAATTTTTTTTGAAAAATGTGCAATATCTCGAGAACGGTTCATGTTAGCGTTCTAAAATTTATGTCAATCGTTTTCTAATGAAAAATAACATAAGAAATGTCTATTTCCGTAACTTTATTAGCGGTTTTGATTTTTTGACGATTTTTTCAAAATTTCACTCGAAAATTTAGGGGGGTTCTGAACATTCGATTGCGTATAAAAACAATAGACTTCCAGTGTTTACGGATTGTGATTTTTGTACCAAATTTCGTTCGAATCGGTCCTATCGTTCGTCAGTTATTGTCTCCACAGTCTCACTGACACACTCACACAGAGACATCACTTCAAAAATGTTTGATTCGTGATCAGGGATGCTTGAAACGTGCTTTCCCGTCGGAAACTCGAATTGGAATTTTCGACCCCGTCACAATACTTTCCTTATGCATTATGTATATAAGGAAAGAAATTATATTAAAAAAAGTATTAAGTATCCTAAAATATGTTCACTTTACATATGCAACATTAACTACACAACATCATTTTCGGGAATCTAGATCGTTTCATTCACGAGAGAAGACGCTTTTTTAACAGTTTTGTACTTTGGAACTCAAGAATTTGCCACTAGTCAAATTCATGCAATTATGCAGTATTTCATGCGAATGATCTTAAGTAAATGTCAACTGCATTTTGGTGAGGACTTCGGCAATTCAATCGCCAAAATTTCAATTTAAGGGATGTTAATTTAATGCCATAATCATTGTTCTGTGTAATTTATACACCATTTTTTCACTGTGAAGGAAGTATAAAATATTTGCTTTATGTAGGAAAAGTAATGTGCAGCCCACATCAGATAATGCAATAGATAATTTTTACGTAGCTATTTTTTGCCTTGCAGTTTTGTTATTGCCTATTCATTGAAAACTCGCAGAGCGGAACACCCTTGCAGATATTTATGACTCTTCTTAATTTCAGTTATGGTTGAAATTGTTACCGAAAAAAAGAAACGTAATAAATTATTCGTAAAAAGTGGTGAATATCGGAAACGCAAAAGTAATAACTTTCAAAATTGTTTTCCTCTTTAACTATCTCTTAAAAAAATCTGATGTGGGCAACACATGACTTTCCTTATATAATGTAATGAATTTACTACTTTTACAGTAAAAAAATAGGTTTTTCTTATAGTAGATACTAATATTCTTTCCAAGACATTGAATTTTCGACAATTAGTCGTCATTTTCATTGATTTAGCGTCATTTTCATCCATTTGGCGAGATTTTCGTTAATTTTGCAACATTTCAAAAAGTCGCCAAGTTGGCGACATTCCGCCAAAATCGTCGCCAAAATCTCGCCAAGCGTTATGCACTAAGAAATAAGTTATTCTTACAGCAGATAAATGACTATTGGCGTTCAAATACAAGAGTATCTCAGAGTATCTTTTTTCATGAATGGAACGAGCTAGATCCGCGAGAATGATGTCACCCAATTTATCGCATGGTATTACATATGAAAAGTGAACATGTTTATCAATAGGAATTTTTTTTTTTTATATGACTTTTTGATATTTTTTTTGAGAAATGTGCAATATCTCGAGGACGGTTTGTGTTAGCGTTCTAAAATTTATGTCAATCGTTTTCTAATGAAAAATTACATAAGAAATGCCTTTTTGCGTAACTTTATTAGTGGTTCTGATTTTTTGACGATTTTTTCAAAATTTCATTCGAAAATTTAGGGGGGTTCTGAACATTCGATTGCGTATAAAAATAATAGACTTCCAGTGTTTACGGATTGTGATTTTTGTACCAAATTTGGTTCAAATCGGTCCATTCGTTCGTCAGTTATCGTCTTCACAGACCCACTGACACACACACACACACACACACACACACACACACACACACACACACACACACACACACACACACACAGACATCACTTCAAAAATGTTTGATTCGTGATCAGGGATGCTTGAAACGTGCTCTCCCGTCGAAAACTCGAATTCGAATTTTCGACCCCGTCACAATACTTTCCTTATACATTATGTATATAAGGAAAGTAATAAATAGGGTTATTCTTATCAAAAAATAATTTGACGGTTGCCACATAATATTTTGGTTTGTTTATCTAAATATATTATTTATCTTATCTTAAAACTTTTAAACAATATTTTGAGATGCTGAATAAAATTGAATTAATAGAAATAGGTGCATAGGATGATCATAATAAAGGTTCGCACTTTATACTCTTCTGAAAAGAAAACCACTAGATTTAGAGTTTCCAAATTTGGTTATATATTATAAGCGGCCATAGGATTTTAGATTTTAGTTTCAGCAATAAAAATCATTCGTAAAGTAACCACCAGGTGACTAAAAAGTACTTTATGCAGAGCTTATAACAACTATATTCTTATTATAGGGTAATGATATAAGACTTATGAAAAGTGCACTATAACAAATTGGAATATATGGTATATCGGAATACATCAGGTATTTAAGAAGTTTTATATCTACGCTACAAATCTGTAGATATTGATTTGAGATCATTTTCCAAAAGGTTGATAGATGTGTAACGTTTTTATTTTTCACTGAAGATATACACTAAATATCGCAAAAGGGGTGAGACAGCCCAGTGGTTAGCGCGAGGGGATTGCACTCGAACGACCCCAGTTCGATTTTTCGCCTACCCAAACTGTTCTCGTGTTCATGCGGAGTTAAGACACGTTAAATATATGGGTCCAGTATTCTAAACTGAGCATCATTTTTTTTTCTATTGAATGAATACACATAATATGTTATTTTTACTTTCAGCTTCAAAATCAATATATATTTTTACTTTCCTTATATACATAATGTATAAGGAAAGTATTGTGACGGGTCAAAATTCGAGTTTTTGACAGGAGAGCACGTTTCAAGCATCCCTGATCACGAATCGAACATTTTTGAACTGATGTCTGCGTGTGTGTGAAAGTATGTGTTTGTGTGTGTGTGTCAGTGAGTCTGGGGAGACGATATCTCAGGAACGAATGGAGCGATTCGAATGAAATTTGGCACAAAATCCACAATCCGTCAATACTGGAAGCCTATTGTTTTAAACATAATCTAATGTTCAGAACCCCCGTAAATTTTCGAGTGAAATTTTAAAAAATCATCAAAAAATCAAAACCTTTAATAAAGTTACGCAAATAGACATTTCTTATATAATTTTTCCTTAGAAAACGATTGACATAAATTTTAAAACGCTAGCATGAATCGTTCTCGAGATATTGCACATTTTAAAAATAAATGTATCAAAAAATTCCATAAATTAAAAAAAATATTAACTGTTAAGAAACATGTTCACTTTTCATACGTAATATAATGCGATAAATTGGGTGACATTATTCTCGTGAATCTAACTCGTTCCATTCACGAGAAAAGATACTTTGAGTAATACTGTTGTATTTGAACGCCAATAGTCATTTATCCGCTGTAAGAATAACTTATTTCTCCGTCCATAACGCTTAGCGAGATTTTGGCGATGAATTTAGCGGAATGTCGCCAATTTGGCGACATTTTTAAATGTTGCCGAATTAATGAAAATCTCGCCAAATGAATAAAAATTATGACTAATTGAAGAAAATTCAATATCTTGGAAAGAATATGAGTATCTACTATAAGAATAATAAAATATAGCATATCAGACCAAAAAACCATTTATTGAGTTTTCTATTGGCCAAAGTCTTTTTTTTTTAACTGTAAAAGTAGTAAATTCATTGTATTATATAAGGAAAGTGATGTGCTGCCCACAACAGATTTTTCATTTTTGATTAGCTCCGAGTCGTGCACTTCAATCGCAAAAATGCACTTGGATTCAATGATAAAATACGAAAATCTCTTCTAAAATAAAACTTTCTAAAAAAGGAAAACTGAGCTCAAAAACATATATCTCCCTTTTTAACACTCTTCAACATAGATGTGAAATGTTTACGACTTTGTTAACACTTTCCTTTATAGTTGTAAAGTGTTTATGACTTTGTTCATTCTGTCTGTCTGTCCGTCCGTTCGTACGATAACTGCCGTAAAAATGACTTTATCAACATGAAATTTTAGTATGATGTTGAACCGGTCTGTGGGACATATGGGAATGTAAATGAATAATATCACCCAATTAGTTTTGGATTGAACCCAGGTTGAAAAAAATGAAATATATTGAACCCAATTGGGACCCAATTTTTCAAATATTTTTAAGCAGGGTTAAAATTCACAAATTGCTTCAAGCTTTTTAGAAAATATTCAAATTATCACGTAAAATGGATAAAAAAATGTCATAAAAATATGTTAGGTAGTTTTTTAATTGAAAATTGAAATAATAATTATACCCATATTATACAAAGAAATCACGTGACTTATTGCAAAATAAAATATGGCATCCATTTTTTTTTTCGCTGTGAGAAAATTGTGATTTTTAAGGAACGCTTATTAACACTTTACAACAAAGTTGAAAAGTGTTTATGACTTTGTTCATTCTGTCTGTCTGTCTGTCTGTCCGTTAGCATGATAACTGCCGTAAAAATGACTTAATCAAAATGAAATTTTAGTATGTTTTTCAGACGGTCTGTAGGACCTATGGTAATATAAATGAATAATATCACCCAATTAGTTTTGGATTGAGCCCGGGTTGAAAAAATGAAATACATTGAACCCTATGGGACCTAATTTTTCAAACATTTTTTAAGCGAATTTAAAATTCACAAATTGCTTCGAAAATTCTAGGTAATATTCAAATTGTTCTATAAAATATATAAAAAAGAATTCAGCGAAGTATATTCAGTAGTTTTTTAAATAAATTTAAAATTATAATTACACCTCTTATATGAAGCGATCACGTGACCATGATATGAAAAGATCACGTGACCCACTTCAAAATGATATATGGCATCCATCTTGTCTCAAAATCGTGATTTTTAAAGTTCTTTTTAATTCATATTGAGTGTTGTATCCGTCCTAAAACCACTTTATTTTTGCTTAAATTCTGTGCATCTACATACTGAAACAACGCAATTACAATATATTTGAGTTTAAATGCTCAATTTGATTATTTCTATAACGAAGCCTATTTTTCACCTACGTAAAATGTAAACAGCAAAATATGTAAAATGAGTTGTTCTAGAATTGCTGTATTTCTTTAACACATTATCATTTTGTGCATAGAGTCTGCATAGCTGATATGAATGAAATATTCATTGATTTTACAAAGAGAAGGACGATTTTTTTCGATGGAGTTTTACGCATAGAGTTTAATTACTTGTAGCTCCATGGTCTTAATTTTTAAATAAAATAAATTATTATAGTATTATGATGAATGACATGAATGGGAAATTATTTATGAATGAAATGCTGCTTTTATAGAGAGAGCCAGGCGTGTTATTTTTTCTATGACGTCATTTGAATGAATTTCAGTTGTTTTCGATGAAGTTTTCAAATATAATAAATTATCGTAGTATTATGATAATTCTAAAATTATTACCGAGGAATGTATCATATTTTAGACATGTTTAAACCAGGCAATTTATATTTCAATGCCGTCATTTGAAAGAAGTTCATTTTTTTCGATGAAGGTTTAAGTTTTCAAATATAATAATTTAATGTAGTATTGTGATAAGTTTTAAAATATTACCGAGGAATGTATTGCATTTTAGATATGTTTAAATAAAATTGCATTGAAGTTGGAAAGTGTTTTATAATCAATGCTTTAAGCATGATTGATCTTCATTGTATTTATATTTAGTGTTGCATCCGTCCTAAAACTGCTTTATTTTTGCATATTATCTATGTATCTAAATTCCGTGCCTACGCAATTACAATATTTTTTTTATTTTAAATGATCATTAAACTTTGATTATTTTTACAAAAACGCCTAATTTTAACGGATGCAGAATGTAAACATATCAAGCGATTGTAATATGAGTTGTATAAGAATTGCTGAATTTTTTAACGCAAAAGTATTTAGCTCTGGAGTCTGGAATATAAGTGATATGAATGAAATATTCATTGATTTTACATAGAGAAGCAGGCGATTTTATAGCATTGCCTGTTTTGATGAAGTTTTAAGTTTCAAATCATTGTAGTACTGCGATAATTTAAAATATATCAGCGTTAAATGAATCGCATTTTAGAGATGTTTACATAAAATTACATTTCATTTAGAAAGTGTTTCATAATCAATGCTTTATGCATGATTAATCTTTTTTGTTTAAAACTAAAGGAACTTTTCACTTTTGCGGTTTCAAGTATTTTCAGTGCGCTTATTTAGGGCGTATCAACGGATCTTATTTAAAGCTTATTTCACCGGCGTTGTAGACTTAACATGGCTGTGTATGGAAAAAGCGGAGCACAGGGGAAATATTTTGATTCAAGATTGGCGATTTAAAAGTTAATTAGAATGTTATGTATATATCTGTTTTACATGTGTTACAGGTATTATCGGTCGACAAATGAATTTTAAACAAATATTTTTTTTTAATAATAAAATAAAAGTAATTTACTTCTTTGTTACAGAAAATGAAATGAAATTTTGCTTCACAATTAGAGTTTTAATAGAAATTTTATTTGTCAACATATATGTATTAGAGAATTTTGTCAGTAATTTTATTAAATATTATATTAAGTTTATATCATGTTTCTTATATTGTTACGTATTTAGAGAGTGTGTCAATATCGTTCTGAAGAACTTTATATATAGGACTTTTATGCCATATAAATTATAGTACATTACTTATTCCCATTATTATTGTTGTAGTATAATGTTGCTATATAACGCATATTTTGAAATTCTTCATTATTATGTGCAGAGTTCACTCCGACGATAAGAGCTTGCAGTTTCGTCCCAGTAGCTCAACGGTAGAGAGTCGGCTGGCCAGTTCGAAGATCCAGGGTTTGATTCCCAGTTGGGGCAGCAAGGCAAGCACTTTACAATGGCGCCCGAACATATCAATCCTGGGTTAGTGCAAAGAAGTCGGAGATCTAAAAGTGACCCTAGCACGACTAGTACGGATTCAGTGAACTCTGGAAGATTGAGCGCCAATTTCAAATTGAGAGGATAACGACCACGCAGGATACTAACTTGGGTAGAAATAGTAATACCAGGAGATGATCAGTCAGAGTGTCAATTGCCCGCCAATCAGTCATTAGTGGGTGGAGAATGCAGAGTCCATTTCGACAAGAGTTTGCAATTTCGTCCCAGTAACTTAACGGTAGAACGTCGGCTGGTCAGTTCGGAGATCCAAAGTTTGATTCCAGGTTGGGGCAGCAAGGTTCTTTACGTATGTATAGAATATGTTTTATATGTATTGTATATGATTGTCAATGTAAAAGTTCTTGAAGTTTAAATAAATCGACGCTTGTGACCAACTTTCAGACTGTCCAAACAGTTACCTTACACATTTCAGGTAGGTCGGACGGTCTGGGTCTCAACAACCACAACGCCTGTGACCAGACATTAGTAAATCTCATATCGAGATCTGATTGTCAAGAGTTGTGCGAATTGTGAATTGTGCGAATTGTGAATTGTGTGAATTGTGCGAATTGGCTTTTTCTATATCTACCGGGTGGTCAGAATTAAAGCACCCCTACTCTGAGCTCTCTATAGATCGAACTACTCAGTGTAAAGGCTCCAAAATTGTTGAACATACTATTCAAGACATGGGGAATGGGATTACGCAAAAAAAAATTAGTTCCAGAAACACCGATAGGTGGCGCTGTACAACAGAAAATATGCTGAAAAGACACAAAATGCACATTTGTAACACATTTTAGTCGAACGTACCAAACATTCATATCACAAGGACCTTATCGATGTAGGGAATGCTGCTCAATATGGTTCCCTTCTTCAAGATGTAAAATCTGCAGTCTGTGGACAGCTTGTTCAACTGCAGATCGTAATTGGTCGATTGAGATGCTTCTCACTTGCAGAGTGACACTGTCTTTCAAATCTGCCAAGGTTACCAGACGTCCTCGGTAAACAAGACTTTTTAAGTATCCCCACAGCCAAAAATCACAGGGATTCAGATCTGCAGAATGAGATGGCCAGGTTGTCGGAAACGCAGGACTAATTACTCTACCATTAGTAAAATGTTGCCGAAGAAACTACTGTACACAGAGTCCAATGTGTGGAGGCGCTCCATATTGCATAAAGGTAATTGAATCAAGACATTGGTGCTGTTGCAGTTGGGGTACAACAAAATTTTCTATCATGTTTTTGTACCTCCTGGCCGTCACGGTGCATGTCACAGGGCCATTGGGAGTAGCCTCTTCGAAAAAAAAAGATCCAAGAATGAATGTGGCTGTGAATCAACACCAGACTGTAACTTTCGGTGAGTGAAGTGGAATCTCTTGGAAGGTACTAGGGTTTTCCGTGTCCCAAATGCGACAGTTATGGGTGTTGACTGTTCCACTTAGATGGAAATGCGCTTCATCGCTCCATAGAATCTACTATGACCACGATGCATCCACTTCAACTATAGCCAGAAATGTCAATACAAAGGTCAGTCGCTTCTCCCTGTCGATGGTCAGCAAGTGGTGATTGTGACTAATTTTGTACGGGAAAAAATGCACTATGTTTCTCAGTACGTTCCGCACTGTGCTGTAGGGAACACTCAAGTGTCGTGACACTCCATGTGCACTACTACAGCCTATAACGTTATCCATTGATTGTTCAACAATAGCGGTGGCAACATCGTCAACGACACCTGAACGAGTCGATTTGCGTCCTCGACCCGGCTGAACTCCAAGATGTCCAGTTTTCTCGAATCCAGCGATCATTCTCCTGAGAGCTTGTGGAAATAATGGTCCTTTGCGCAAATTCTGAAGTCGACGAAACTCTCGAAGTGCAGCTGCAGCATGTCCTTTGTTTTCATGAAACAGCTTCACAAGAAAAGCGCGTTCTGGCAGTGTGACAGCCATCGCTGATAAGAATGAAAATTTCCCAGTTTTATGCCCAGAACATAATAGCTGCAAACCAAGGGTTTATGCAAATTTTTGTGCTTACAGTGCGAAATTGCATTTACAGCAACAGTTTAAGCTTCTTCACTTTTTTATCTTCTGTTTTTTTCATATCAGCAAAAGAAATTAAAAAGGAAAAATTCCATATCGCATGTGCTTGTTTTTTTGTGATTATTTTATGTCTTTTCAGCATATTTTCTGTTGTACAGCGCCACCTATTGGTGTTTCTGGAACTATTTTTTTTTTCGCGTAATCCCTTTCCCCATGTCTTGAATAGTAGGTTTAACAATTTTGGAGCCTTTTCCACAGAGTAGTTCGATGTATAGAGAGCTCAGAGTAGGGGTGTTTTATTTCTGACCACCCGGTATATCATTTATGTAGCGGGCTCCTCTTTAGGATCTAGGCAACGTCAAGTAATTCGTTTAATATTCAATGAAATGATTTGGATCCATGTGAAATAAAGATGAGTAGCCCACAAATATGCAACAAAAGTCACGTTCTTATCCACATCAAATTCCTATCAAATAAATTTTACATTAACCATAAGCCCCCACGTAACCCATCTTCGAAAAGGCATATATTTTCGTTATTACCTTTTCATTGCGAACTCTCGGAGCGGAACTTCGTACAGATTGAAATTTATGACTCTTAATTTTGGGAAATGTTCGAAAGGCAGTCGAACAAAATATCGCATTAAAGTATCCGTGATAAGTAGGAGTCTTTGGATAATGCAAGAGCAATGAATTTCAAAAAGCATTTGCCCGTTAGAATTGTCCATTAAATTAAAGGGGGGTCGTATCAATAAAAAAAATCTGATGTGGGCAGCACATGACTTTCCTTATATAATGCAATGAATTTACTTCTTTCACTGTTAAAAAGTGATGAAAAGATCAAGTTGTACTAAACACTATGTAATACGATTGTATGATTGTACGTCGAGTGGAGACTCATACTTCATATATTTTATTTTATTTTCATTTTATATATGATTCGATTATTATTAAATTAATAGCCATGTAAATTGAGTTAGCCATCTATTTCGGCATGTTTTATATGTAATGAATGAAATTTCTGGATTTAAACTTACAACAGTTTTCTCTACCAATTTTTTAAAATAATTACAATCATTTCATATATATGGAAGACATATATATAAATATTTATACTCAGATTAGTAGAACATATCTGAATCTACACCTTGAAGTTACAATTACTGATTCACTAGGGCGCGTCCAATTGGACGAGGAGACCAATCTAGCTGATCTAGTCTTTACTATGTTAGCACTCTAGAGTCGAGCGTCCTCTCCGGCTGGAGACCGTTCTAGCTGATGTTGAAATTATGCGACTACATTACATATTCACTAGAGTCGAGCGTCCTGTTCGGTTGGAGACCAACCTAGTTGATGTTGGAGTTCGATGAACACCTCATTCACTAGGTCAGCGTCCACTCGGATGGGAGACCAATCTAGATGTTGAGCAATGGATGTTGCAGGCTTTTCGGTGTAAGAATGGATTTCTAAAGAATTTGGGTGGAATATTTTTGTTTAAAGCAATTGGCTCCATTGCACTTTCTTTACCCTACATATTATAATGTGTCGAAAAAAATTATGAATGAAGTCAAAGATTCTAATTCATTTTTCCAATGGATTTACAAGTTTCTTAACAATTTTCTTTAACTACGAAAATTGATGGGTTGTTAATTAGAAATTCTCTTGGTCTTTACATTAGAGATATATATTATTTTAACTTTTTAGTGAGACCTAAATTAGAATACGCTTCATTATTCTGGTGTCCTAGTTATGCTTTTTATAGTCAGTTTAATTGAAATTTCCAAGCTGAATTTTTACGATATTGATTTTTTCTAGGCAACGGCTATTGTTCAAATGATCTTCCTAGTGCAGTGTTGAGAATAACGTTTGGTAAACTGTAATTAAAATTTCGAAGAAAATTATATTTAATTGTTTTTAACAATCTCATTCATTGATTGTTTTTAGGTCTTGAATATTGTATCTCTTAATGTTTCGAAAATGGGTATGAGACTCATATCGATAATCTTTGGAAAAAAAATTGACGGTTAAATAGTAATTTTGCTGTTACTAAATTTTGTGGCTTGTTTAATATTTGAAGTGATTATGAGAAAATTTTGAAATCTTGGAATTATTCTTCGTAAAATTTATAAATCGAGGAATTTTTTGTTCTAATATTCTTTCAGCTAGAACTGGAGGACGGCTAAACACACAAAATACGTTTTTGTACCATCATACGCAGAAAACTCTATATATACTAATTACCAAGTGTCCGTCTGTCTATTTGTCAGTCTGTCTGTCTATCTGTCTGTCTGTCTGTTACGCTTTGTTTAGGCACTTCCCGAATAGATAGAGACTTGCAATTTGGTACACGGCTCGATCGTTCGATAAAACCCCTTGGAAAAATCGAATTTTTCGTAAACGTTCTCTAGAAGGGGTGCTCCACACCAAGACGTTCGAAAAGTGAAATGATAGGAAAACATACTTTGCCATAAGATAGAGACTTAAAATTTGGTGTATGGGTAAATCGTTCAAAAGGAAGAAAGTGTGCAATTTCAGATTTCCAATATTTTCTACTTCAGGGGATGCTTCACACCAGAATGTTCGATTTATCGAATAAATGAGAAACGGCTCCTTTTTAAAAATTTGATAGAGACTTGAAATTAGGTATACGGACTAATCATTTGATGAAAACACCCAAGACGAATATAGTTTTTCAAAAATGTTCGTTTAAGGGGGTACTCCAGAGGAAAACTTTCGAAAGGTGAATTGATAAGAAAACATACTTCGGGATGAGATAGAAATTTGAAATTTGGTGTACAGGTAGATAGTTTGGAAGGAAGACAGTGTACAATTTCAGTTCTCCAATATTTTCTTCTTTAGGGGGTGTCGCACACAAAAATGTTCGATTTTCGGAATGAAGTAGAAACACCCCTTTTAGAACGTGATAGAGGCTTGATATTTGGTATATAGGCGAATCATTTAATAGGAAACCCATGAAGAATGGATTTTTCAAAAATGTATATTTAAGGAGGGGGGGGGGGATACTCCAAAAAAAAACATTCGAAAGGTGAAATGATAGAAAAAGTATGCTTCGCGATAAGATAGAGACATCAAATTTGGTATACGTGTAGATAATTAGAAAGGAAGAAAGAGTGCAATTTCAGTTTTCCAACATTTGCTATTGTAGGGGTTGCCGCACACTAAAATGTTCGATTTGACGAACAAATGAAAAACGCCTCCTTTACAATGTGATAGAGGCTGGAAATTCAGTATATGGAGTAATCATTTGATAAAAAAAACCTTAAGATTATTACGGTTTTTCAAAAATGATCATTTAAGGGGGTGCAACACAGAAAAACCTTCGAAATATGAAGTGTTAGAAAAACATGCTTCACGATAGGATAGAGACATCAAATTTGGAGTACTGGTAGATAGTTTGGAGATATTGGTAAATAATTTGGTGTACTGGTAGAAGAAAGTGTGCAATTTTAGATTTCCAATATTTGCAACTTTATGGGGTGCCGAACACAAATATGTTCGATTTTCGGAATAAATGAGGCACGCTTCCTTTTAAATGTGATAGAGGCCTGATATTTGGTATATGGGCCAATCATCTGATAAGAAAGCCAAGGCGAACAGAGTTTTTCATAAATGTTCATTTATGAGTGTGCTCCACAGAAAAACGTTCGAAAGGGGAGATGATAAAATAGTATGCTTCGGGATGAAATAGAGACTTTAATTTGATGTACTGGTAAATAGTTCGAAAGGAAGACGTGCGCAATTTAAAATTTACAATATTTTCTTCTTTAGGGGGTTCCGCACACTAAAATATTCGATTTGCCGAATAAATGTGAAACGCAAATTATTAAAACCAGAAAGATCAATCTTGCTTAAAGCATTGATTATGAAACACTTTCCAACTCCAATGCAAATTTATTTAAACATCTCTAAAATGCAATACATTCCTAAGTAATATTTTAAAACTTATCACAATACTACATTAATTTATTATATTTGAAAACTTAAACCTTCATCGAAAAAAATGACCTTCATTCAAAATGACGGCATTGAAATATAAATTGCCTGGTTTAAGCATCTCTAAAATGCGATACATTACTCGGTAATATTTTTAAAATCATCATAATACTACAAAATTTATTATATTTGAAAACTTCATCGATAACAACTGACATTCATTCAAATGACGTCATAGAAAAAATAACACGCCTGGCTCTCTCTATAAAAGCAGCATTTCATTCATAACATTTTCCCAATCATTTCATTCATCACAGTACTAAAATAATTTGTTTTATTTAAAAACTTAAGACCATGGAGCTACAAGTGATTAAACTCTATGCTTAAAACTTCATCGAAAAAAATCGCCCTTCTCTGTGTAAAATCAATGAATATTTCATTCATATCAGCTATGCAGACTCCATGATCTAAATACTTTTGCGTTAAAAAAATACAGCAATTCTTATACAACTCATCCTACATATCTTGCTGTTTACATTTTACATAGGTGAAAAATAGGCTTCGTTGTAGAAATAATCAAATTTGGATGAGCATTTAAACTCAAATATATTGTAATTGCGATGTTTCAGTATGTAGATGCACAGAATTTAAGCAAAAATAAAGTGGTTTTAGGACGAATACAACACTCAATATGAATTAAAAAGAACTTTAAAAATCATGATTTTGAGACAGTATGGATATAATATATTATATTTTGAAGTGGGTCCCGTGATCTTTTCATATCATGGTCACGTGATCGCTTCATATAAGAGGTGTAATTATTATTTTAATTTTTATTTAAAAAACTACTGAATATATTTTGATGAAATTTTTTTTATATATTTTATGGCATAATTTGAATATTACCTAAAATTTTCGAAGCAATTTGTGAATTTTAAATCCTCTTAAAAAATGTTCGAAAAATGAGGTCCCATAGGATTCAATGTATTTCATTTTTTCAACTCGGGTTCAATCAAAACTAATTGGGTGATATTATTCATTTATATTCCCATAGATCCTACTGACCGTCTGAACAGCATACTAAAATTTCATTTTGATTAAGTCATTGTTACGGCATTAACGTGCTAACGGACAGACAGACAGACAGAATGATCAAAGTTATAAACACTTTTCAACTTTGTTGTAAAGTGTTAAAAATTATAATATTCAGGGGGTTGCTTATTGCGAGACTGTTGATTTTCAACGGGTATTCAGCTATTATTTCTATATCAATAGTTTTCTAAATCAATTCCATTGGTATACAATCTACCTTTTTTGAGACATTTTAATTTGTAGTTACAGCAGACGATTTTCTATTGCATTTTCTTAATGAGTTTATTTATAGTTTTAGATTCCTTTGTGGTCACTTGAATAACCGAGTTACATTTCAAATACTGGCATCGTGTGTTGGTTATTGTTATCAGATCAAACTACCGAAAAAGAATACTAAATAATTACCTAAATTTGCAAAAAAATTTACCTCAAAATGTTGAAAAAAATCTGATGTGGACAACACATGACTTTCCTTACATGATGTAATGAATTTACTACTTTTACAGTAAAAAAAAAATAAGTTCTTCTTATAGTAGATACTAATATTCTTTCCAAGCTATTGAATTTTCGACAATTGATCGTCATTTTCATTGATTTAGCGTCATTTTTATCCAATTGGCGAGATTTTCGTTAATTCGGAAACATTTCAAAAAGTCGCCAAGTTGGCGACATCCCGCCAAATTCGTCGCCAAAATCTCGCCAAGCGTTATGGACGAAGATATAAGTTATTCTTACAGCAGATAAATGACTATTGGCGTTCAAATACAAAAGTATTACTCAAAGTATCTTTTTTCATGAATGGAACGACCTGGATCCACGAGAATGATGTCACCCAATTTATCGAATGGTATTACATATGAAAAGTGAACATGTTTCTCAACGGGAAATATTTTTTTATTATTTTATATGACTTTTTGATAATTTTTTTTGAAAAATGTGCAATATCTCGTGAACGGTTCATGTTAGCGTTCTAACATTTATGTCAATCGTTTTCTAATGAAAAATTACATAAGAAATGTCTATTTGCGTAACTTTATTAGTTGTTTTTATTTTTTGATGATTTTTTCAAAATTTCATTCGAAAATTTAGGGGGGTTCTGAGCACTCGATTGCGTATAAAAAAAATCTGATGTGGGCAACACATGACTTTCCTTATATAATGTAATGAATTTACTACTTTTACAGTAAAAAAATAGGTTTTTCTTATAGTAGATACTAATATTCTTTCCAAGATATTGAATTTTTGACAATTAGTCGTCATTTTCATTGATTTAGCATCATTTTTATCCATTTGGCGAGATTTTAATTAATTTGGCAACATTTCAAAAAGTCGCCAAGTTGGCGACATTCCGCCAAATTCGTCGCCAAAATCTCGCCAAGCGTTATGCACTCAGAAAAAAGTTATTCTTACAGCAGATAAATGACTATTGGCGTTCAAATACAAAAGTATAATTCAAATTATATTTTTTCATGAATGGAATGAACTACATCCACGAGAATGATGTCACTCAATTTATCGCATGGTATTACATATGAAAAGTGAACATGTTTCTCAATAGGATTTTTTTTTTATGTGACTTTTTCATAATTTTTTTGAAAAATGCGCAATATCTCGAGAACGGTTCATGTTAGCGTTCTAAAATTTATGCCAATCGTTTTCTAATGAAAAATTACATAAGAAATGTCTATTTGCGTAACTTTATTAGCGGTTTTGATTTTTTGACGATTTTTTAAAAATTTCATTCGAAAATTTAGGGGGGTTCTGAGCATTCGATTACGTATAAAAACAATAGACTTCCAGTGTTTACGGATTGTGATTTTTGTACCAAATTTGGTTCGAATCGGTCCATTCGTTCGTCAGTTATCGTCTCCACAGACTCACTGGCACACACACACACAGACATCACTTCAAAAATGTTTGATTCGTGATCAGGGATGCTTGAAACGTGTTCTCCCGTCGAAAACTCGAATTCGAATTTTCGACCCCGTCACAATACTTTCCTTACACATTATGTATATAAGGAAAGTAAAAATAATTTTGTGGTTGTGATTTTTCAATTTATTACAGGTTTCCTTTTTTTAGGAAAAGAGGGGGGGGGGGGGGATTTGTAAACTAATTTTTGGGAAGCAGAACTAAATTGGGGAAATATCTCATCCAAGCAGTATATGACTTACTAAAGACAAATTCACATTTCGTACTCTTTTGTTACTTATTGCTGTTGAAATTAGATATATTAGTTTTATTTCACAAAGTAAGTAAAAAAGTAATTAATATGGAAGTTCCCGATAACCTGTTAGTTGTCATTTCATTAATTTGCATCTTATTATTATTACTTTCCTTATATACATAATGTATAAGGAAAGTATTGTGACGGGGTCGAAAATTCGAATTCGAGTTTTCGACGGGAGGGCACGTTTTAAGCATCTCTGATCACGAATCAAACATTTTTGAAGTGATGGCTGTGTGTGTGTGTGTGTGTGTCAGTGGGTCTGTGGAGACGATAACCGACGAACGCATGGACCGATTCGAACCAAATTTGGTACAAAAATCACAATCTGTAAACACTGGAAGCCTATTGTTTTTATACGCAATCGAATGCTCAGAACCCCCCTTAAATTTTCGAATGAAATTTTGAAAAAATCGTCAAAAAATCAAAACCAATATAAAAGTTACGCAAATAGACATTTCTTATGTAATTTTTCATTAGAAAACGATTGACATAAATTTTAGAACGCTAACATGAACCGTTCTCGAGATATAGCACATTTTTCAAAAACATTATCAAAAAGTCATATAAAATAGAAAAAAAAAATATTTCCTATTGAGAAACATGTTCACTTTTCATATATAATACCATGCGATAAATTGGGTGACATCATTCTCGTGGATCTAGCTCGTTCCATTCATGAAAAAAGATACTTTGAGTAATGCTTTTGCATTTGAACGCCAATTTATCTGCTGTAAGAACAACTTATTTCTTCGTCCATAGCGCTTGGCGAGATTTTGGGACAAAATTGGCGGAATGTCGCCAACTTGGCGACTTTTTGAAATGAAGCCAAATTAACGAAAATCTCGCCAAATAGATAAAAATGACGCTAAATCAATGAAAATGACGACTAATTGTGGAAAATTCAATATCTAATAAGTTATATAATATATAAATATATAATAATAGCTATATAATATATGTCGAAAATTCAATATCTAATAAGTTATATATATATATATATATATATATATATATATATATATATATATAACAGTAAATACATCAGCAAATTGAAAAAGGGGGGGAGGTACAAAGGAAAGGGGGAAAAGAAAGGAGAGTGTTTACAGGAACGACAGAAAAAAGGCCGGGGGGGATAGTGACCCCCCGTTCCCGGTTAAAGCACTTTTACTCTAGAAACACCCCCGGTGCCTCTGTCTTCCTGAAGCACTCCTCCGTCCGATGAAATCTATGAAACATCCCGAAGTATATAGACCATGAAGCAAAAAACGGTTGTTATAATAAATCATCTAAATCGATATAGACGTCTCAACACTGAAAAAGAAGAACAGCAACACAGCGTCAATAAATTACTCAGGGAAGCAGCAAAAACCAATTACCCACATCGTTATCTAAGGCACTATGTAGACTTGATATTTGACAGAAAGACAAACAGTTTTATTTGATGATAGCGGGCCGGTGAAATATGGTTGTGCGGCATGGCTTGTGGACTTCAAGAATTCTGTTGAGTAATTAGGTTAGGTTTATTCCAATCTTAAGTCCCTTTTTTGCTTCATGGTCTATATACTTCGGGATGTTTCATAGATTTCATCGGACGGAGGAGTGCTTCAGGAAGACAGAGGCACCGGGAGTGTTTCTTGAGTAATAGTACTTTAACCGGGAACGGGGGGTCACTATCCCCCCCGGCCTTTTTTCTGTCGTTCCTGTAAACACTCTCCTTTCTTTTCCCCCTTTCCTTTGTACCTCCCCCCCTTTTTCAATTTGCTGATGTATTTACTATTATATACCTGCTAAACATGAAAGAGCGGCAATGCGCCTTTATGTTATGAAGTGTTATGATTGTGTTTTTTGTATATTTAGATATTTTTCGATATTTTTAGATATTTTTCGAATATATATATATATATATATATATATATATATATATATATATATATATATATATTTTTTGCGACGAATATATTTTTGGCGAGATTTTGGCGACGAAATTGGCGGAATGTCGCCAACTTGGCGACTTTTTGAAATGTTGCCAAATTAACGAAAATCTCGCCAAATGGATAAAAATGACGCTAAATCAATGAAAATGACGACTAATTGTCGAAAATTCAATATCTTGGAAAGGATATTAGTATCTACTAGAAGAAAAACCTATTTATTTTACTCTAAAAGTAGTAAATTCATTTCATTATATAAGGAAAGTCATGTGTTGCCCACATCAGATTTTTTTTCTGTTAACTGCCTATTAGCACTTCGGTTTGACGTACTAATCAGCGCTGCCCAGACAACTTGCGGATTCTACAAGTGGGGGTGGCAGCAACGTTATGTGTAAATTGATTATTATTTTTAGATGACACGCCCCATTCATGCCGTGTTCGTGCTACAAAGCTCTGATCTTTAAAAGGAAATCTGGATGCTTAGAACTTGATGCTTAGGTGGATTAGCTGTGCTTCGGGATGCTTAGGCGGGTCAACGATGTCAATCCCAAGTACTTTGAGGAGGTTATGTGCCAAAAAGCTTTAGTTCGTAATCAGGCATTATTAAAACTTTCTTACGGGCGACTGACGAACGTATTGTGAATAAGTAGGATCTCTACTTTGGTATTACTGGGCAAAATATTACGAAATGGTAGTACACACCAAACCAAGCATTTTTCGTCACAGTTTATCAGGTTGGAAATGAAACGTAAAGGCTACAGTGGTCGCTTAATGGTGAAACCGATGAGGTGAGGCGTAAACACTGAAGAATGGCTTAAAAGTTATAAAATGACATTTAATAAACAATAATTACATTAATGGCTCAAAAGAGCGACTGCCAACCTGAATGCACGTCTCAAGGCGGCGATGGAGGGATTGGCGAACTCTCTGGAACAGACCAGGTATGTCGCGCACTTCGGCAGCAGCGGCCGAAATTCTGTCGACGAGTTTCTCTTCAGATTCAACGGGAGTGTCCTAGATGAGACTCTTGAGATATCCCCACAAAAATAAGTCAAGACCAGTGGCTAGCGCGCGGGAATTGCACCCGGTCGGCCTGGATTCGATTCCCGCCATTGCCAAAACTTCCACCGTATTCACGCGGAGTAGATCACGTAAAACATGTGGGTCTGTAAGTCCTTCCGAGAGGTTGATGGAGGGTACGGTCCCTGTTGAGGCCTCCCCCACTGAGTTGCGGTCTAAATTGGGTGGCACTTCCCGGCCGTCCAAACAGATACCTTATACCTTTCTGGTATGTCGGACGGTCTGAATCGAATAAGAAGACACGGCAGATCGGGTGATCGGCCTCTCGAAAGTTGAAGTTGTGAATAACTGCTGTAAACTGATAAGACCGTACATTTGGTGTTACGAAAATCTTCATAAGGGTTCTTCTTCTTCACCAGATGAAATTTCCATACGTGGTTTTCTTCTTCAATCAGAAAATAAAAACCAAACTGATGCTTTTCAGTTTACGGAGTGGCCGCTTCCCAAGGATGAAAGTTCCCCTGTAACGCCTTTAAGTTTCATTTCCAACCCGGTAAACTATGAAAATAAATGTTTGGTTTGTTGTGTACTGTCACCGCGTAATGTTGGGGCCATCTGTTTTGAATTCCCTATATTTATGTCTCTAAAGGATCTGTTTAAGGTATAGGAAAATTCAGCATTTAATTTGATTATGTAAAAGTGAAACAGTCATATTTCAATTAATAAATGTATTTTGGCATCTTAAACCTGTGTGTGTGCATTCCTTGGCTGTTAGGATTTGATTACTTACGATTTCATAATCACAATTGAAGTTGTGTCACTTGGGATAGTCTCAGTTACCTTACATTACACCCTTCTGGTAGGTCGGACGGTCTGGGTCTCAAGAACAACAACTTGGGATAGTCTAATAGAACATGGTAGAATCAAAATCTCTATGATTTATTTAAAAATTCTTCGGATGTGGTATGTTTTTTATTTACGACCACAAATATTAATGGATTTGCACGAAACTTTATATCCGGATTTGTTATCAAAAAATCAAGAACCAGATAGAATTTATTTTAACTCCAGCGAAAACTTCGAAATTGATTCGGAATTATATATTTTCTTAACATAGCAGAATAGGACAAAATTTTTACATAATCATGTATAAAAGGAATAAAAAACAAGGACACAACACAAATTAAAATATGAAGGTCATTTATTGAACTTCCTAAAAGACGTACAAAACAGTTATAAAAGCCAGAGCGCTTTCAAGCGTATAAACGCCCTTCACCAGTGGCAACATAAAATGTAAAACATTCAATCGTTCATATATAACGACCAGAAATACTGCAAAATTTGCATAAATAAAATGGTAATGTACAAGGCAATTAGTTAACAATAAATCTCTAAAATCCAAATAAACAAACATGCATCGATTATTTAAAGCAGGCCAATTACAAACAAAATACAAATGCGACAAAACTGCAAGCCCGAAAATACAAATAAAAAAAAACAAGAAAGATCAATCATGCTTAAAGCATTGATTATGAAACACTTTCCAACTTCAATGCAATTTTATTTAAACATGTCTAAAATGCAATACATTCCTCGGTAATATTTTAAAACTTATCACAATACTACATTAATTTATTATATTTGAAACCTTAAACCTTCATCGAAAAAAATTAACATCATTCAAATGACGGCATTAAAGTATAAATTGCCTGGCTTAAACATCTCTAAAATGTTATACATTCCTCGGTAATAATTTTAGAATTATCATAATACTACGATAATTTATTATATTTGAAAACTTCATCGAAAACAACTGAAATCCATTCAAATGACGTCATAAAAAAATAACACGCCTGGCTCTCTCTATAAAAGCAACATTTCATTCATAAATAATTCCCCCATTCATGTCATTCATCACAATACTATAATAATTTATTTTATTTAAAAATTAAGACCATTGAGCTGCAAGTAAGTAAACTCTATGCGTAAAACTTCATTGAAAAATATCGTCCTTCTCTTTCTAAAATCAATGAATTCATATCAGCTAAGCAGACTCCATGGACTGAATGATTTTGTGTTAAAGAATTACAGCGATTCTAATACAACTCATTCTACATATTTTGCTGTTTACATTTTACATAGGTGAAAAATAGGCTTAATAGTAGAAATAATCAAATTTGGAAGAGCATTTAAACTGAAATATATTGTCATTGCGTTGTTTCAGTATGTAGATGCACAGAATTTAGGCAAAAATAAAGTAATTTTAGGACGGATACAACACTCAATATGAATTAAAAAGAACTTTAAAAATCACGATGTTGACACAAGATGGATGCCATATATCATTTTGAAGTGGGTCATGTGATCGTTTCATATCATGGACACGTGATCGCTTAATATAAGAGGTGTTATTATTATTTTAATTTTTATTTAAAAAACAACTGAATATATTTCGCTGAATTTTTACTTTCCTTATATACATAATGTATAAGGAAAGTATTGTGGCGGGGTCGAAAATTCGAATTCGAGTTTTCGACGGGAGATCACGTTTCAAGCATCCCTGATCACGAATCAAACATTTTTGAAGTGATGTCTGTGTGTGTGTATGTGTGTGTGTGTGTGTGTGAAAGTATGTGTGTGTGTCAGTGGGTCTGTGGAGACGATAACTGACGAACGAATGGACCGATTTGAACCAAATTTGGTACAAATATCACAATCTGTAAACACTGGAAGTCTATTGTT
The DNA here is from genome assembly GCA_951213105.1 of Amaurobius ferox. Taxonomy (NCBI): domain Eukaryota; kingdom Metazoa; phylum Arthropoda; class Arachnida; order Araneae; family Amaurobiidae; genus Amaurobius; species Amaurobius ferox. Next base: position 16,542,183 of record OX578147.1, read on the forward strand.
TTTATACGCAATCGAATGTTCAGAACCCCCCTAAATTTTCGAATGAAATTTTGAAAAAATCGTCAAAAAATCAAAACCAGTAATAAATTTACGTAAATAGACATTTCTTATGTAATTTTTCATTAGAAAACGATTGACATAAATTTTAGAACGCTAACACGAACCGTTGACGAGATATTGCACATTTTTCAAAAAAATTATCAAAAAGTCATATAAAATAGAAGAAAAAAATTTCCTATTGAGAAACATGTTCACTTTTCATATATAATATCATGCGATAAATTGGGTGACATCATTCTCGCGGATCTAGCTCGTTCCATTCATGAAAAGAGATACTTTGAGTAATACATTTGCATTTGAACGCCAATTTATCTGCTGTAAGAATAACTTATTTCTTCGTCCATAACGCTTGGAGAAATTTTGGCAACGAAATTGGCGGAATGTCGCCAACTTGGCGACTTTTTGAAATGTTGCCAAATTAACGAAAATCTCGCCAAATGGATAAAAATGACGCTAAATCAATGAAAATGACGACTAATTGTGGAAAATTCAATATTTAATAAGTTATATAATATATAAATATATAATAATAGCTATATAATATATGTCGAAAATTCAATATCTAATAAGTTATATATATATATATATATATATATATATATAACTTATTTCCTCGTCCATAACGCTTGGCGAGATTTTGGCGACGAAATTGGCGGAATGTCGCCAACTTGGCGACTTTTTGAAATGTTGCCAAATTAACGAAAATCTCGCCAAATGGATAAAAATGACGATAAATCAATGAAAATGACGACTAATTGTCGAAAATTCAATATCTTGGAAAGGATATTAGTATCTACTAGAAGAAAAACCTATTTATTTTACTGTAAAAGTAGTAAATTCATTTCATTATATAAGGAAAGTCATGTGTTGCCCACATCAGATTTTTTTTTATATATTTTATGGAACAATTTGAATATTGCCTAAAATTTTCGAAGCAATTTGTGAATTTTAAATCCGCTTAAAAAATGCTTGAAAAATTAGTTCCCATAGGGCTCAATGTATTCCATTTTTTCAACCCGGGTTCAATCCAAAACTAATTGGGTGATATTATTCATTTATATTCCCATAGGTCCTATAGACCGTCTGAACAACATACTAAAATTTCATTTTGATTAAGTGATTTTTACGGCAGTTATCGTGCTAACGGACAGACAGACAGACAGACAGACAGACAGACAGACAGACAGAATGAACAAAGTCATAAACACTTTTCAACTTTGTTGTAAAGTGTTAAAAAAGAAATCAAAGATAACTGCGAACTGACTTCTTTTTAATTTTTTTTTTGTACTGCATCGCAATCTATGTCATGCTGCTTGCTTTTAAAAAGAATTGCTTAATGTATTACGAACAAACGGAAAATATTTCATAACTGTATGTTTTGCCGTTTGTTGGTAATACAGTAACAAAATATCGCGTTACGCTTTCAGTATAGAGAGTTTTACAACAATGAAACATATAAGTGTTGTGGAATATAGCAATTAAATTGTAATGTTCATGACAACAATAGTTTCAATTTCGTCAAGAAGAAAATTTTGCATAAAAATGTGTATAAAAATTGATCAATTTATTAACTGAATCGAAATTTTAAAAAGGGCCCCATCCTGCAAAAATTCAACTATGTAGGTACATGCCGCTAAAAATTCGAGGTCTTGCTATAGATAATCTGTCCAGGACGCGAACTCGCAGCTGAAATTCTCTTCCTTTGAATTTGACATCAAATATTTCCTAAACTATATTTTAAATCGAAAAACAGTTTATATCAGTGTGTTCCCCCTAATATTTCTCTACAAATGTACCAAATTTCATATTTTTGTATGCTATAGATTTTGCGCTACGTGACAAAGAACTTGAGAAACGCGAGATTTGTCAAACGGCGGAGGCGTCAGCTACTTTTTTTAATATACTAGGGGGCTCTGGTCCCTGCTTACTCCATTCGCGCAACCCCCCTAGGGAGGCTTCGCCTCCTACTCGCTGCGCTCGCTTCATACCTATCTTTCCTAAAAATTCTGCTTTCAAGAATCTATTTTCTATCTCTGCTTATTTTCCACAGGAGGGGGGATTTTTCTTAGCCCAGGGAATCCAAAAACTGAATTCCTTGAACATGAGCTGGCTTTGCGATCTATTTCATGCCAAACTAAAGTTTAAATCGATAAACGGTTTATTTAATCGTGTTATTCTATTACTTCTCTATAAATGTACCAAATTTCATATTTTTGTATGCTATAGTTTTTACGGTACGCGACAGAGAAATCACTAGGCGTGCCGATACGAAAAGAAAGCTCATTTCAGAAGTGCATAAAAAGTAAAATATCTCAAAAACTACGCCGAAATTAAAAAAAGGGGCTCTGTCCTGCAAAAATTCATCCATGTAGTACCTGCCTGCAAAAATTCGTGGTCTTGCTATTGTTAGTCTATCCAGGGCGCGAACTCGCAGCTCAAATATCTTGTCTTTGATTTTGACATTAAATATTTCTTAAACTACAATATATATCATAAAAAATCTGATGTGGGCAGCACATGACTTTCCTTGTATAATGCAATGAATTTACTACTTTTACAGTTAAAAAAAATGTTATTCTTGTAGTAGATACTTATATTCTTTCCAAGATATTGAATTTTCTTCAATGAGTCTTCATTTTCATTGATTTAGCGTCATTTTTATCAATTTGGCGAGATTTTTGTTAATTTGGCAACAATTAAAAATGTTGCCAAGTTGGCGACATTCCGCCAAATTCGTCGCCAAAATCTCGCCAAGCGTTATGGATGGAGAAATAAGTTATTCTTACAGCAGATAAATGACTATTTGCATTCAAATACCAAAGTATTACTCAAAGTATCTTTTTTCATGAATGGAACGAGCTAGATCCACAAGAATGATGTCACCAAATTTATCACATAGCATTACATATGAAAAGTGAACATGTTTCTCAATAGGAAATATTTTTTTTTTATTTATATAACTTTTTGATAATTTTTTTGAAAAATGTGCAATATCTCGAGAACGGTTCATATTAGCGTTCTAAAATTTATGTCAATCGTTTTCTAATGAAAAATTATATAAGAAATGTGTATTTGCGTAGCTTTATCAGCAGTTTTGATTTTTTGACGATTTTTTAAAAATTTCACTCGAAAATTTAGGGGGGTTCTGAACATTCGATTGCGTATAAAAACAATAGGCTTCCAGTGTTTACGGATTGTGATTTTTGTACCAAATTTGGTTCTAATCGGTCCATTCGTTCGTCAGTTATCGTCTCCACAGACTCACTGACACACACACACACACACACAAATGTTTGATTCGTGATCAGGGATGCTTGAAACGTGCTCTCCCGTCGAAAACTCGAATTCGAATTTTCGACCCCGTCACAATACTTTCCTTATACATTATGTATATAAGGAAAGTAAAAGGTTTATTTCAGCGTTTTCCCCAAAGCTTTTCCTACAAGTGCACCAAATTTCATATTTTTATAAGCAATAGTTTTTGCGGTACGAACTACTTTTTTGTAATATAGAGAGATATAGAGCTTCCCCCTCCCTCCACCACCAAAAAAAATGGTCAATAGAATCAAAAAAATTTTAAATGTATTGATAAACTTTCTTTATATGCAATATTTTACGAGGAAAAGAATGAGACCAGTTCTTTCACTGTAATATTAATTGTTCTCCAGATAATTCAGTTTTCTCGTATTTTTGCAACGCCGCTATTTAAAAATACGCTTAGAAATCGAATGAAAAAGAAAATTGAATTAAACCTGCAAATTTGGTGTAATTTTAATTAAGTATAAGTTTATGCAATTAAACTAATTGGACTATGCAAGAAATAAAAATTGAATGAAGTCTTTGGGGACTGTCATGTGTTGCCAGCACTAGATTTTGTTTATTTAGTTTTGCGGTCGACTGTTCTTAACATATTAAACGCACCATTAGCGTAATCGGAGTTATAATTTAATATAAGATACATTTGTTTCAATATGTGCCAAGTTAAAACTGAGAGAAATAAACAAATGCTCATTTATGAAAATGGCTGCTCCTTATCGAAATTTTCCTAATGTACTTTGTCTTCATAATTGAGTTGAACACTGAATGAAAATCAACAGATTTCTCACTACGTGTTTGGTCTTAATATATTATTCTTAATTCTCAGTATTAATATTCTTTATATATCGTCTCGTAAACAATTTTTTATCTTGAATTTCGATTTCAAATCTTTTGAATTTATATAAAGGAAATAAATATGTGAGATGTTTCAAATCAAATACAAAGGAAATAAAAATGTTTTAGAAATATTTTTGCCAGCATATAACGCAATGACGATGTCAACCGGTTTTGGAAGTTTTTAGAATCTTTTCTTTCTTTATTATGCTAAATTTTGTTTTATACAAAGCAGTCAAAATCTTTTTGAGCAGAAATTCAAGCGTAGCAATCAAAATACGATCAAAATTGCTGTTAAAAGCTTTAATGTAACATGTTTGTATAACTACATCATGCAATGAAACTTTGGGTATCAACTGGTTTTAAAAGCAAAATACAGCTTCTTTCCTCCCAACAATCGTTAGAGTGTTTATACCATTACATGCGAACACCGACATGGTTATGCTGGTAAAACAAAACAGAAACTCTCAAATTTCGTATTAATGAACACATGAGTTACGTATTAATGAACACATGAGTATCGTATTAATGAACACACGAGTTTCGTATTAATGAACACACGAGTTTTGTTTTAATGAACATATGAGTTTCGTATTAATGAACACACGAGTTTCGTATTAATGAACACATGAGTTTCGTATTAATGAACACATGAGTTTCGTGCTAATGAACACATGTTTTGAAAGCCAGGATCATTTTTACACCTAATGCAATTTTTGAATCGAACTTTCTTGAAAGTTTCTTGAATGTTTCGCAGTCAAAGCCCTTATTAACGTTCTTTGTCCTTTCCTTCCTTCCGCTTCTAAATATCTGGAATAATTTTTCAGTCCGGTCTGCTTCCTTAATGTTCCATTAGGTTCATTGTCTTCCTGTTTTGGATTTTAATTTATTTTTAGCACTATTATTTGACGAAATTGACTCATATAGCCTCTGAAACCAATCAGTTCTTTCATTTTTGTTTTTCATTTTTATTCCTAGTTCTTTTTCAATTGTTTTGCAGTTATTTCCTGCTTCTTATTTTTCTTGTTTGTGTTTCTTTTCCATCTTAATTTAAACATCTCATATTCATCCGCTATTGCTTTAAGAGGTTTACTCACTAATCAGTTTTATCTATTTGCTCTAATATTCATTCTCTTCTCGTTTCATTTTTATCCCTTTCATTCTTTATTTTCTGCTACTCTTACCGTCCTTTTTGTTTTTTATAGTTCATTTGCAGTTTCGTACCACTCTGTTCACGCCTCCATGGTTTTACCTCTTCATTTTTCCTCGTGAAGATGGCAACCATTTTCCTATTTTCAGCCATATGTGCAATTCTACCGCAGACGCTGAATTTACTTAAATAAGTGAGGTTTCGCTTCATGCTTATCTTAAATTTGAGGATTTTTTTTTAAATTTTAGCCTTCGAAACAAGTTGAATTCAAAGTTTTATTGTATGTTGCAGTTATACAAAGACATTAAATTAGTTTAAGCGTATTCACAATAAAAGAAGTAATATAAATATTTACTTTGCATTAATTATTTATATATTTATAATGCTTATATACTTTATATCAATTGTACAGCATGAGAAGGACGGTGATGAAAGCTACCATATCAATTTTTACAACCTGTTATTGGTTAACTAATATCGTAACCTTTATTAACAGGTTTCAATAACATATATTTGTTATTTAAAGGTTAGATAACATATATAACCTTTATTTTCCAACCTTTTATTTTACTTGATCTGGTGTTTACTAGTTCGTCAGTACGATTCAAATCTTTGAGACTCTAACCAATCATGTTCCATTAATAACAGTAACATTAAATTTGCTATGTTCTGTTTTGTGGTATATTTTACTTTATTGGTTTTGAACATTATTGGGCTAGCTCGTCTTCGGCATGCCTTAATAATGTACTTGTTTTCGTTTTTTGAAAATAACTTGAGAACAGGATCAGCTAGAAAGTTCAAATTTAGAATGTTATTATCTTTAGTGATATGTTTTAATTCTTTGGATTCTGAACCTTATCGGGCTAGCCCGTCATGGGAATGTACTCTTTTTTACTTTACTTATATACATAATGTATAAGGAAAGTATTGTGACAGGGTCGAAAATTCGAATTCGAGTTTTCGACGGGAGAGCACGTTTCAAGCATCCCTCATCACGAATCAAACATTTTTAAGGTGATATCTGTGCGTATGTGTGTGAAAGTATGTGTGTGTGTGTGTGAAAGTATATATGTGTGTGTGTGTGCGAAAGTATGTGTGTGTGTTTGTGTGTGTGTGTGGAGACGATATCTCACGAACACATGGAGCGATTCGAATGAAATTTGGTATAGAAATCACAATCTGTGAATACTGGAAGCCAATTGTTTTTAAACGTAATCGAATGTTCAGAACCCCCCTAAATTTTCGAGTGAAATTTTGAAAAAATTATCAAAAAATCAAAACCTTTCATAAAGTTACGCAAATAGACATTTCTTATGTAATGTTTCCTTAGAAAACGATTGACTTAAACTTTAGAACGCTAGCATGAACCGTTCTCGAGATATTGCACATTTTTTAAATAAATTTATAAAATGATCCCATAAATTAAATAAAATATATTAACTGTTGAGGAACATGTTCACTTTTTATATGCAATATCATGCGATAAATTGGGTGACATCATTCTTGTGGATCTAGCTCAATTTCCATTCCTGAGAAAAGATACTTTGAGTAATACTTTTGTATTTGAACGCCAATAGTTATTTATATGCTATAACTTTTTTCTCCGTCCATAACGCTTGGCGAGATTTTGTCGACGATTTTGGCCGAATGGCGCCAACTTGGCAACTTTTTAAAATGTTGCCAAATTAACGAAAATCTCGCCAAATGGATAAAAATGACGCTAAATCAATGAAAATGAAGACTAATTGACGAAAAGTCAATATCTTGGAAAGAATATAAGTATCTAAGGGAAGAAAAACCTATTTTTTACTGTAAAAGTAGTAAATTCATTGCATTATATAAGGAAAGTCATATGTTGCCCACATTAGATTTTAACCCAGAAATTGAAGTGGATAGAAAGTTCAAATTTAATATTTCCTAACCTTTTTCAGTATATTTTAATTCTTTGGATTTTGTACCCGATCTCGCCTGCCCGTGATGTGTCTGACACAAAAATGGTCTGGTTTTGGGGAAATAACTTGTAGAGTTTATTTCGACTATAAGAGTTTGCAATTCCGTCACAGTAACTGAACTAGAGCGTCGGCTGCCAGTACAAGGATGATCCGTGGTTGGATTCCCGGTTGGAGCAGCAAGGTCCTGTGGAAACTTGAGAATCGGAGCAGTTAGAATGTCCAAATTTAGTATGTTATTGTCTTCCATACGTTTACGTTCCATAGATTTCAATAAATACATTTTTCATACCTTTAATTTACACACAAATAATAAAAAGCTGTAGTTTAAGAAACCATTTTTTCTTTTTTAGTTTTTATTTTTACATATTAAATATAAATTTATTGAGCAAAAAAACAATTTTACTTAATAATTATTTTATATAAAGAGAAAGTATTTTAATGGATTAAATATATAGTTTTAAATTTAATTCAGTCGGATGGTGTTTATCTATACTCTCAAAGTTTCTCTAACTGAACGAAATTTTTTTTTTTTTTCATGATTTCGGATCCAAGACATTTTTATGAAGTATATTAAAAAGTTAATTATAAATTATATATTATTAAGGTATATAAATAAATAAAGTATATTTGAAGTTACTCTATATTAAAAAATATCTAGCAGCAGCTGACAAAATCCTTTTTTAAATAGAGAGATTTTCTGTAAGAGCTAACGCCGGACTTGTGGCATCAAATGATTTGTAATTCTGCATAATAATTTAGAATAGTTTGTCATGTATTGCTTCCTATTTTGATTATAATTGGATAAAAGTTTATATTTTTCATACAATTTTGAAGTGAAATTTTTTTAACAATTTTTGTAGGAAAATTCTATTTTCTTTCGTTTATCTTCAAAATCTAATTTTTCATTGTTGAAAACGTTGTTGTCATTTCACAAAAGAGTCAATATTTATATGACTACGTTAAAAATAGATTCATTGTTCGGAACTATAATCATGGAGGTAAAGGGAAATCAACTCCATAGCAACGAAACTAAAACTATCGTCGAGACTTTCGTTGTCGTTGGATATCGTTACAGTTAGATTTTAAATCTTTTATTATTAAATATGTACCCGAAATTTACATAATTACAAAAGAAACGCGTTTTATGAGCTTTTTTCTATATATAAAACATTCAAGTGACGTGCAATTTTTACTCTTATATTTATTCTTATATATTATCACGCCTGCGGCGCGGGTGCACTAAGCTGCCTATGCGCCAACATTATCAATTAATTTCATATTTTTTTGGGAAGTGTCGCAGGCGTCATGAAAAAGCTCGCGAAATTAGATTGCGAGTGCAGGTGAATAGCAAGTGAAGCCCACATCTCGCTAATCAAGTTCTGGGGGTTGGTGAGTGCCAGACATTAGGGGGCGAAGCCCTAGTTTAATAAAAATTAATTGAAAGTTTATATTTTCAAGCTGGTAATATGTTATTACTATTTGCTAATGGACAGGCATTTGATAAATTTCAACCATACATTGGCCGGAACCGTGAACCATTTAGCCGCCACAAGATGTCGCGCGATGCACCGTTGATAACCTAAATAATATAGGATATGTTATATAAGATATCTATGAAATGCACCAGGGGGCGGAACACACTGCGCCCAACAACACAATATCCATGCCCGCATATGGGACTCGAACCCAGAACCTGGCAGTTGAGTGAGCCCGAAGAAATGCTTGTCTTGAGCTCTTAGCCATCGCGTCAGCTGCTGTTAATAGGTTAGTGACACCGATATGTGCATCTGGCTTATCAGTGCTAATATAATTTATTAGGATACCTTTAATATCCATAGCGTAGTTTTAATTGTCAATTTCCCCACATGCTACATACTAAAATCATTGCTCAGAGAACTACCATTGTTTGCTATAGGGAATAATGTTATGAAAATCTTAAAATTTCATTATATCTTGCTCTAATGCTGCGAATTACACAAAAAATTCGACGTGTTCTTCTAGTTTGTCACATAATGCATCTATGTATAAAATTTTGAAATTAACAGAAATATTATTCCTTTTTGTGTCCACACCTCACAGACATACATACATTCACACGTACATACGGACGTCATCTATATCCCAAAGTATTCAAATACATTAAGGAGATTTTAAAACGTGTTTATCCGTTAATATTTCTCATTCGAAAATTTTTGGGAAAACAATACTTTCTCTATGTATGAGAAGGCAAAAATTGAATAACAAATATATAAAATATATTTAAAGAAAACGTTCTATATGTACAGCGAGATAAATTATTTGAATTGCATTCCCTTCTACTACTTTGTGTTTTATGTCTTCCCCTAGGTCCTTTTGAGTGTTGAATTCCGTTATTAAGCCCTGCATTTTGACATTTATTCCCCTTGTAGGTATCGAGCAACACATATAAGTCTCCCAATACGAACATTTATTTCGATTCAGTGCATTTCTATTGCAGTATAAATTTCAGTTTTATTGTATTTGTGTGACATTTGGAAAATGTACTTTTGGGTTTGTATTTCTCTTTGAGTTTCGTAAAATACAGTCACTGCTTCTTGTATTTGATTCAAAAAATTACATCTGGAAAAGCATAAGGGACGAAATTTTAAGCAAAATATTTGTTGAGGCGAATACAACATTTCCTGTAAACACATTTGTATTCCCCGTCTTTTTCCTAGCATATAAAAATGTACCTATTCTAAAAAAGTCCTTATTAAAATGTCTATTAACATTGGCGATAAATTTTGCACAAAATTGGTGATTTTGACAAGACGTGGTGATGATCGCCAACTTAATGGCATTTGAATAATGTCCCTAAGTTGATAATCATTAGCCAATTGATAATTCAATTTCATTTCTTTGAAAATACTTTTTGTTTTATCAAATTACCTTTTATTTTCTGGGAATTATAAATTTAACGTTCTTGATTCAAATTCTAACGAGTTTTATTGTTCGAGGGAGAGGGAACAGGAACATTTTGTTGAGGGCCATGTAAAAATGACATTTTTTGATATGGAGGTCTGGGGGTTGATTGATTGAAGACCCTGACCACACGACCAACCCGAAGGTTTATGGTAGCTTAATGTGTGGCCGGGAGAGGGAGTAAGCCGAAGCTGACTCCCCCGGTCAACTCCCAACGATCCGCTAGCGTTTATTAATGAGATTAAAAGTATTTACAGAAAATTACATGCTCATGGCCAGCATGATGCCATGGAGGTCTGGGGGTTGTAAATTAATCGAGTTTCGTTAAGGATCGTATATTATTGAGTTTTGTCATAGTACTTAATAATATTAAACAAGAGTAGGGCTTGGGTTTTACATAATAATTCATTGTATAGAGATATATTTGTTTCATAATAAAAATTCGTACTGTTGCAATTACAGTTTTATCATTTTCCCCGCTCTTTTTTTCCGAAGAATAAATTTCACATCCTGAATCGAGGACAACTAAAAACTTTATTTCCATTTAGAGGTTTTCACATCAGGTAGAGGTTCATACAGGGTGTCCCCAAAAGATTGAAATGCGCTTTTATTCTTTACCTGTTGGAGATAAGTGTATAATGTAAATTGCTAAAATGTTGAAAGTAAGGTAGGAAATAAGACTATGTTAATGAAATAGTCCTCCCATTCATTTTCAAAAAGTTACACTTATTAAATTTTATACGATCCCCATTAGACAACTTTGGTCAATCAGAAAATTTTTATTTTTAATTCAACAAGTTTATTAAAAAAACCCGCATATCTCTATCTTTAAAATTGAGCGAGTTATATTTAATTGAAAATTGGACATTGTGAATGGGGACTATATATCAAATTAGAAATGTAAATTTGTGACATATCACAAAAAAAGATAAAACTGGATGATAATACATAGGATACCCAACCGCGTAGTGGGTACCACTGCTTTATATGATCTCTCTCTGTATAATACTTTATTTAGATGGATTTGTGATAAAAAATTTTGACACATATTAACGTATTTTTGATCTAGACAATTTCCGTCGTCGATTTGTTTATGATCTCTATTTTCACTGATGAAACAACCTTACACATGGTACGGAAAAGTGGCATAAGTCAGATTTTTTCCTTTATCATAATTCAGTTGATTTTAAAGATATAGATATGCGTTTTTTTAATGATCATGTCGCATTAAAAATAGAAAAATTCTGATTTCCCAAATTTGTCTAAGAGGGTCGTATAAAAGTTTAAAAAGTGCAACTTTTTAAAAATTAACGGGAGGACTATTTCATTAATGTAGTCTTATTTCCTACCTTACTTTCAACATTTTTGCAATTTACATTGCCCACTTATCTCCAACAGGTAAAGAATTAAAGCGCGTTTCAAACTTTTTGGGACAGCCTGTATAATGTATTGTGCAGGGGAAGTGAAATTAAAATGTGATTAAAAGAAGGATGAAACATGAGGTTATTTCCTTAATTAACATATCTTCTCTCATTTATTTCCGTTACAATTACGAAAACTGCCCCGAGACGGAACTACACCCGAGAGACCAATAAATGAAAAAATGAGTTTGGAAATTTTTACCAAGAGCCATTCACATATATTTGATTTCTTAATTTTCTGAGACATTATAATTACAAAGCACGAATGTTGAGTCATTTATATTCTCGTTTCTTAATAAAAAATTATTTTTATTGAAAGAAAAATTAACTGGTGTGTGGCTCAACTCGACTTTCTTAAATCAGAATCCCTTTTCTTTTTCAAATTTTAGAAGGAAAATTTTGAGAAATCGGTATCGTATATCCAAATGATTATAATTATGACGTGTTACCCAGGGCTTGAAAAAAATCCTCCGATAGATACCATACTTGACAATGTCCCTTCGAGGGAGGTGGAAGATCCAGGCTACCCGATTCACCCTAGGGTATGAGCAGCAGGATGAGTGCCTTCGAGGGGGGTTGTTGTTGTTGAGACCCAGACCGTCCGACCTACCAGAAAGGTGTAAAGTAACTGTTTGGACAGCCGGGAAGTGCCACCTAGTTAAACCGGAACCCAGTGGGGAAGGCATCCACAGGGACCGTACCCTCCTTCCCCTACCACCAACCTCTCGGAAGGACTTACGGACCCACTTGTTTAACTTGATCATACTCCGCATGAACACGGCGGCAGTTGTGGCAGCGTGCAAATCCAGCGCGCAAATCACCGGGCTACAGCTCCCGAAATGTGCCAACAGCACGCGGTGTTCCCAGGTGGTCATCCACCCAAGTACTAACCGCACCCGATGCTGCTTGACTTCGGTGATCTAACGAGAACCGGTGTTTTCAGCACTGTACGACCGTTGGCTACTGCCTTCGAGGGGTGTGTGATTTCTCTCGCAAGGGGAAAGTAGTGACGTCGGAAACAAAAAAACATTAATTGTATCTCGGGTATTTTTCACAACAATGATTGAAACTATTAAGTCTCGTGATCATTAAGACATAAATAACCCATTTTATTCATGATTATGTATTTCTCTGGAATGTAAAATATATTCTATCTAGTTTTAGAATTTTTGATACCAAAGCCGGATATAAAGTTTTGTGAAAATCTATTAGTATTTGTGGCTGCTGTCGTGTGCACAAAAAATCGAACACAGACATCAGACAGACGAACATCACTCTAAAAATAGTCAGAACGTATATATATATATATATATATATATATATTCTGGAGATCTTAAAACATATATTGACATCACAATCTCGAATTTGAAAATGTTCGCGTAAACAATGCTTTCTCTATATACTATATTACATAGTATGAGAAAGTAATAAAGTCTTGTCTCGTACCTTTCTACAATGAATAGAACTAAGTATAGAACGTTTTATAGAACTTTCTGAATATATATTGGCAGTTATACTGTCCCTGGCAATCTTTGTGGTTAGAGGTATCCATTACAGAGTCAATCCCACATAAAATACAATGTGAGCTAAAATTGATTTTTAACACTTTACAACAAAGTTGAAAAGTGTTTATGACTTTGTTCATTCTGTCTGTCTGTCTGTCCGTTAGCACGATACTGCCGTAAAAATGACTTTATCAAAATGAAATTTTAGTATGTTTTTCAGACGGCCTGTGGGACCTATGGGAATATAAATAAATAATATCACCTAATTAGTTTTTTATTGAACCCGGGTTGAAAAAATGCAATACATTGAACCCTATGTCACCTAATTTTTCAAACATTTTTTAAGCATATTTAAATTTCACAAATTGCTTCGAAATTTTTAGGAAATATTCACATTATCCCATAAAATATATAAAAGAAAATTCAGTAAAATATGTTAAGTAGTTTTTAATTAAAAATTATTTAATATAGGGAAAAAAACAAATTCAATTAAATTCTGACTTTTGGGATATCCTCCAGAAAGAAAAGAGCGATATATTATATAATAAATATCTTTCCAAGACTTTAATCATTTTGTATATGAGAGAGGCTTCACATTTTAAAATAAATTTGGTAGATTTCAATTTTTTTTTTAATTTTATATAACTCTTCATTATATATTTATTTGATGGCATTTTATTGCACTTTCCTACGTCCTACAGAGTTAAAATTTGGTACACAGCTTAAATTTGTTGAACATTTTATTCGACAAAAATTTGGTGGATCTTTAAATATAGATCATACATTTTTTTCGAAATGGCCTGCAAATAATCCCCGTTCACTTCCATAAATCATTGTTCTAATATTGTTAAAAATTCTGATGTGGGCAGCACATGTCTTTCCCTGCAGACTCATATTCACGTTCTCTTTATTTCTTCAATAATAATTTGAGTTTATCTGCACAAAATAACAGCCATAAGTATTTTAAGTGACATTAAATGTGCATGTTAAACTTAAATTTGGTTCTCATTTGATAGCTGGACTTATTGTCAAAGGTGGCGTAGCGAAAACGCGAAAAAACTAGAATATCTCAAGAACGGCTAGTCCTAGAGTAAAGGGGTTAGTCTTATTCTTTTTATTGTCAAAAATTACGTATAAAATAGGAATTTAATTGATATAATTGAGCACACGTAGTCTTTTACTTTTACATTTAGCGATTTTTGCGGACCATTTCGCAAAAACAGCCCGTTCTTTTTTCCCGAATAGTACTTGAATGGCCTACAAGCGATTTATATAACAAATTTTGTTAAATTTGGTATATAAATCACTTGTAAGTTATTGAAATATTATACACCAAATTGTGTTAAATTCGTTCCATTAGATTTTAGCTAGAGTGGATAAAGGCAATTTCTGCCGGCCACTTCGCAAAGAAGGCAGATTCTTTTATTACGAATCGTACTATAATCTAATGAACATCAGGATTTCCTACAAAAAACATACCTACCAAATTTTATGAAATTCGGTCCATTAGTTTTTCAATTAGTGGATGTAATATCCTCACAGACACACAGAAACATACACAGATACACCCTTACATACACAGACGTCTTCCTAAAAATAGTTTTTTCTTGTTCGAGAAGTCCCAAAACGTGTAGATCCTTTGAAAATTCGAGTTCCGATCTTCGACCCGATATCTCAAGCGATTGTAAGGTGAGTTACATAAGAATTGCTGAATTTTTTTCACACAAAATTATTTAGCTCTGGCGTATGGAATACAAGTTATATGAATGAAATATTCATTGATTTTGCATAGAGAATCAGAGGATTTATATTTCGATACAGTTTTAAATATTTAAGTACAATAAATTACTGTAGTACTGTGATAATGTAAAAGATATCACCACTGAATGTTGTTGTTGAAACCCAGACCGTCCGACCTACCAGAAAGGTGTAAGGTAACTGTTTGGACGGTCGGGAAGTGCAACCCAATTTAGACCGGAACCCAGTGGGGGAGGCATCCAAAGGGACCGTACCCTCCTTCCCCTACCACCAACCTCTCGGAAGGACTTAAAAATCAGGATTTTGATACAAGATGGATATCATATTTCATTTTGAAGTGGGTCACGTGATCTCTTCATATAAAGGATGCAATTATTATTTTAATTTTTATTTTAAAGACTACTGAATACATTTTGGTGAAATTTTTTTATATATATCTTATTTGATAATTTGAACATTTTCTAAAGTTTTCGAAGCAATTTGTGAATTTTTAATTCGCTTAAAAAATGTTTGAAAAATTAGGTCCCATAGGGTTCAATGTATTTCATTTTTTCAACCCGGGTTCAATCCAAAACTAATTGGGTGATATTATTCATTTATATTCCCATAGGTCTCAGAGACCGTCTGAACAATATACTAAAATTTCATTTTGATAAAGTAATTTTTACGGCAGTTATCGTGCTAACGAACAAACAGGCAGACAGACAGACAGGCAGACAGAATGAAGAAAGTCATAAATACTTTTCAACTATGCTGTAAAGTGTTAAAAATGATTCTCTAGACATTTGTGCCATTTCTCTATACAACAGCTTTAACAGCATATCGTCTAAGGGTAGTTGGCATTTTATTTAGTAAGTATATCCTTCCAAATTTTGTTCTTAATTTCTTTTGACAGTCTAATTTTTGCTCATAATGCTTTTTACAATCAACACGAAAGCATTCGAGTAGGTCGAACGGTCTGGGTTGAAAAAACAAACAATTAGCACAAAAGAGGAATAAAGGATTGATTTCAGTGAAAATAGCAAATTATTTGTTCCATTTTTAGCTAAAAAATCGTCCATTTCATAAGCTACGATGTCCCGCGTCCTACTGTAATATAACATTTCTTTTGGACTGTAATAATTCAAAATTATATTTGAAGTTCTTAAGTGTCTCTGAGAATCTATATGCTCATGTGAAGTATTAGCTTACATTGCCAGATATGGAATCCAATAGGATAATTGCATTTTTAACACTTTACAACAAAGTTGAAAGTGTTTATGACTTTGTTAACACTTTACAACAAAGTTGAAACGTGTTTATGACTTTATCTGTCTGTCTGTCTGTCCGTTAGCAGGATAATTGCCGTAAAAATGACTTAATCAAAATGAAATTTTAGTATGTTGTTCAGACAGCCTGTAGGACCTATGGGAATATAAATGAATAATATCACCCAATTAGTTTTGTATTGAACCCGGGTTGACTAAATGAAATACATTTAGCCCTATGGGACCTAATTCTTCAAAAATTTTTTAAGCGGATTTAAAATTCACAAATTGCTTCGAAATTTTTAGGTAATATTCAAATTGTTCCATAAAATATATAAAAAAAAATTCAATGAAATATATTCAGTAGTTTTTTAAATAAAAATTAAAATAATAATAACACCTCTTATATGAAACGAGCACGTGACCATGATATGAAAGTATCACGTGATCCACTTCAAAATGATATATGGCATCCATCTTGTCTCAAAATCGGGATTTTTAAAGTTCTTTTTATTTCATATTGAGTGCTGTATCCGTTCTAAAACCACTTTATTTTGGTTTAAATTCCGTGCATCTACATACTAAATCAACGCAATTACAATATATATGAGTTTAAATGCTCATCCAAATTTGATTATTTAAAATATGTAGGTTGAGTTGTATAGAAATTTCTGTATTTTTTTAACGCAAAAGAATTTAGCTCATGGAGTCTGCATAGCTGATATGAAAGAAATATTCATTGATTTTACCGAGAGAAGGACGATTTTTCGTGATGAAGATTTAAGCATAGACTTAAATTACTTGTAGCTCCATGGTCTTAATTTTTAAATAAAATAAATTATTATAGTATTGTGATGAATGACATGAATGGGAAATTATTTATGAATGAAATGCTGCTTTTTTAGAGAGAGCCAAACGTGTTATTTTTTCTATGACTTCATTTGAATGAATTTCAATTGTTTTCGATGAAGTTTTTAAATATAATAAATTATCGCGGTATTATGATAATTCTAAAATTATTATCGAGTAATATATCACATTTTAGAGATGTTTAAACCAGACAATTTATATTTCAATGCCGTTATTTGAATGAAGTTCATTTTTTTCGATGAAGGTTTAAGTTTTCAAATATAATAAATCAATGTAGTATTGTGAGAAGTTTTAAAATATTACCGAGGAATGTATTGCATTTTAGACATGCTTAAATAAAATTGCATTGGTGTTGGAAAGTGTTTCATAATCAATGCTTTAAGCATGATGGATCTTTCTTGTTAAAACTTTCATTTCTCAGAATTATTTTTATTTTACCTACATTATATGGTAATGTGTAGGGAAAGTATTGGAATCGTTTCGAAAATCGCAACAAGAGTCTTCGACGAATCTACATGTTTTAGGATGTCTAGAACACGTAAAAACTATTTTTAGCGCGACGTCTGTGTGCGTTTGTATGTCTGTTTGTGCAATCTATGTATCTACCAGAACTCAAAATCTGATTGACAAAATTTCATAACATTTTGTAAGTAAGTCACTTGTGAGTTACATTGGTGCTGATTAGATTTTAGTACGATTCGAGATAAAAGAATCCGCCTTTTTTTTTTTTTTTTCTTTTTTTGAGATAGGACCAGCGAAAATTGTATGTATCCACTCTAGCTAAAAAAACTAATCAACCGAATATCACAAAATTTGGTTGATATGTAACTTTTAGGTCACGTTGGAACTGATTAGATTTTGGTACGATTCAGGACAAAAGAACCTGCCTTTTTAGACTTCCTGCAAAATTCGTCAAAATCTAAAATAAAAGACAGCGCATAGTCAAATATATTCATTAAATGCTTGTTGTATACCTAATTTTTAACGATAAAAACAATAAGACCAACCCTATTACACTAGGTGTGAGACCAGAAATAGATCTCACACGAAGTGCTGTGTGTGTGGTGAGTATGTACAAATTTATGGTGTCTAAAATGACAACAATACGTCCAGTGAAAAAGACGACAGGGTTTACAGCATGTGAACTCAAAGGTCAATTGAAACCATAAATTAGGGGACTCAAGCCAGAAGGGATCGAACGAACTCTTAAAATAATGTAAAGAACGGCATTGGATGGAATGCTAGCCAATTCAGATGAAGCTTGTTGCTTCACTCGCAAGGCTACAAATGAGAGCAAAGGGGGGATTGACACCCCGCCATATAGAGAGAACCACACCCTGTGACCGAAGAAGGCCACTGATCTAGGAGAAGAGCAGGATGACCTAAGAACGACACAACAACGATGACTTGTTCTGATACTTCCTCGACATTATGGCATAACGACGACTAGAAATGTAGAGTGCTCCGTAAATATTAAAAAATAATGGATAGATATTGATTTGTGCAGAGTTACAGCAGTACAATATGTTCAACGAATTTACGTGTCGGAGCATTACACCAAGAGTTAATGCCGGTAAAGGGACGACATATAAATACGGATGCTGACCAAGTGCAAGACAAGTTTGAAGGTATGTGACCATTGGAAATGATATCTGGTCATAACCACTATTTAGGATTTTCCTTACTGGTCACATATGTCCCCTCCGCTGAAATAATATAATTAAATATTATAATTGAATTTAATAAATATTTAATGTTGTTAATAAATGCTATTGCTAAAGTTTAAATGAAATAATCCTTTTAGTATTATATTAAATAATAATTCCTTTACAGGAATCACACAGAGGTTGGAGGGTTATTGCAAAAAAAAAACAACGTACAATCTTAATAAATTTAATATTAAAAGTATAATTTTAAATCTCTTTCCCACATTTTCATTACGACACATCGCATTAATTTCTGTATTGTCGCATTCCTCAAAAATCTTTTCTAAATGTTCAGCGCATTCCACTGCCTTTTCAAAATCATGTATATTTACTTTTCTAATTTCAAATGACAGATATTGTCATAAAGCTGCCATAAATTTTGCGAACATTAAATTGTTCTTTATTTCACACATTTCATTGTTTGCGTAATTCCCTAAAAATTCATTTGTCGAATTTGAAATTTGTAATGCCAGCTCAGCTACCTCCATACCTGGTGTCATTTTAATTTTATTTAAATTTGTCTGCTTTTGCAGCATCGTAAGAGATGTTTTAAATTGTTTCAATAGTATTTCTTTTATCTCTCCCATTTTATTTGCTTTCTGCAATTCCCTTTAATTTGACAAAAATTCAAGCGCTTTCTCCTTTAATCCAGTTTTTAAAATGACCACCTTATTTTCCTCCGACCATTCGGCCATATTTGCCACATTTTCAAATTGCGCAATAAAAATTCGACATTTTCGTCTTTCCTTCCATTAAATACAGGCAATAAATTAATTAAATCAAAATTATCCATTTTTACTCTCGGATTTTCAATAACCCTTCTACGTAATATGTCCGGCGATTTTTATCGTCTAGAATTTCTACTTCCTCTCAAAGGCATTTAAAACAAAAAATTATCCCTTCCAAAATCCTACTTAAAATTAACAGCATAAAATGCACTTCAAAAATACTGTATAAAACACTTCAACATGCAAATTAAATATTCTTAACATTATCCAATTTTTCAACATTATTTTCAATTATTTCAAATATATTCAAATTTTTTTCATTTTCATAGTGACTGTGCATATTTTAATTTAAACAATGCTAAAATCTGGTCAACACATCTTCCTCCATTAAATTTATTCATCTCTTTATTTAAATTATTTTTATCCACCTCAGTATTATTTATTAAAATTTTCATTTAAAATTTTTAACTCACACAAAAGCGTCACGGAAATAAAATGTGGGAATGAGATTTAGAATTATACTTTTAATATTAAATTCATTAAGATTGTGCGTTGTGTTTTGCAATAACCCTCCAATTATTTAACCTCTGTGTGAGTCCTGTAAAGGAATTATTAATTAATATAATACTAAAAGGATTATTCCACTTAAACTTTAACAATAACATTTCTTAACAGCATAAAATACTTATTAAATTCAATCACAATATATAATTATATTATTTCAGCGGAGGGGACATATGTGACCAGTCCGGAAAATCCTAAATAGTGGTTATGACCAGATATCATTTCCAATGGGCACATGCCTTCAAACTTGTCTTGCACTTGGTCAGCATCCGTATTTATATGTCGTCCATTTACCGGCATTAACTCTTGGTGTAATGCTCCGACACGTAAATTCGTTGAACATATTGTACTGCTGTAACTCTGCACAAATCAATATCTATCCATTATTTTTGAATATCTACGGATCACTCTACATTTCTAGTCGTCGTTATGTCATAATGTCGGGAAAGTATCAGAACAAGTCATCGTTGTTGCGTCGTTATTAGGTCATCCTGCTCTTCTCGTAGATCAGTGGCCTTCTTCGGTCACAGGGTGTGGTTCTCTCCATTTGTCAGGGGTGTCAATACCCCCTTTGCTCTCACTTGTAGCATTACACGAGTGAAGCAACAAGCTTCATCTGAATTGGCTAGCATTCCATCCAATGCCGTTCTTTACATTATTTTAAGAGTTCGTTCGACCCCTTCTGGCTTGAGTCCCCTAATTTATGGTTTCAATTGACCTTTGGGTTCACATGCTGCAAACCCTGGCGTCTTTTTGACTGGACGTATTGCTGTCGTTTCAGACACCATAAATTTGTACATAAAAGTGTCTCACCACACACACAGCACTTCGTGTGAGATCTATTTCTGGTCTCACACTAGGACTATCTGTTTTCGAGTTATTTTAGTTTTTCACGCTTTTGCTACGCTGCCTCTGAAAATACACCCAGTTTACCAATTGAAAACGAAAATGAAATTAAAAATTCAAATTCAGTGTAATTTTATGAGTCTTATGTTTTGCAATTAAAGTCGATGAATTGTTAAAGAGCTAAAGAGAAGACGAATACGAGTCTGTAAGGAAAGTCATGTGCTGTCCACAGCTTTTATGTTTAACCTGTAGTAATCCTAAATTACATATTCTGCTTTTAAATCTCTGACAATCTGGACGTTTACATGAATTTAAAGCTTATATTACAGGTATGGAGCCCAATAGGATGACTGCATTGTCAAAACTTCAATTTCATGGAATTATTCACTACGTAGCAAACCTGATGGCTTCTACTTCGGTAGTAATATGAATAGTATTTGGTCAGTTACGTTGTGGGCGAAAAAACTCAAAAAACCTCACAGCACCAGTATTTTAAAGTGCGTAAGTAGAAGTTTACCACTGTAAGTGTCGAAAACCCAGAACGTCCGACTCGTCCTGGGATATGAGCAGTACCTTGGTCGACCAACCACTATAAGTGTGTTTCTGCATATCTACTGTATACAGTTTTTAAAGTAGTCTGTTTTAAATCTGCTTCCTTCGAAAATTTTCTTCTATGCACAACTGATCCAATTTAACTCTAATCAGTCAAATAGCTAATTTATATAACTTTAAATTGGAGTATTCTCCAATGATACTTAAAAAAAAATCCGCATTATTTACCTCATATTTTTATTAACGCACAGAAATTTAAGAGAATTGACTCTTCCATTAAGCTATTGTCGAAAATTACATCATTGACATCAAAACTAATTGACATCAAAACTGGTTTAATTCTTATTATCAAACTAAAAAAATCTGATGTGGGCAACACATGACTTTCCTTATATAATGCATTGAATTTACTACTTTTTTCAGTAAAAAAACAGGTTTTTATTATAGTAGATACTTATATTCTTTCCAAAATATTGAATTTTCGACAATTAGCCGTCATTTTCATTGATTTAGCGTCATTTTTATCCATTTGGCGAGATTTTCGTTAATTTGCCAGCATTTCAAAAAGTCGCCAAGTTGGCGACATTCCACCAAATTCGTCGCCAAAATCTCGCCAAGTGTTATGGACGGAGAAATAAGTTATTCTTATAGCAATTAAATGACTATTGACTCTCAAATACAAAAGTATTACTCAAAGTATCTTTCCTCACGAATAGAACGAGCTAGATCCACGAGAATGATGTCACCAAATTAATCGCATGATATTACATATGAAAAGTGAACATGTTTCTCAACAGTTAATATTGTTTTTTAATTTATGGGATTTTTTGATACATTTATTTGAAAAAATGTGCAATATCTCGGGAACGGTTCATGCTAGCGTTCTAAAGTTTATGTCAATCGTTTTCGAAGGAAAAATTACATAAGAAATGCCTATTTGCGTAACTTTATGAAAGGTTTTGATTTTTTGATGATTTTTTCAAAATTTTACTCGAAAATTTAGGGGGGTTCTGAACATTTGATTGCGTTTAAAAACAATAGGCTTCCAGTATTCACGAATTGTGATTTTTACACCAAATTTTATTCGAATCGCCCTATTCGTTCGTGAAATATCGTCTCCACAGACACACTGACACACACACACACACATACTTTCACACACACACACACAAACATACTTTCACATACACACACACACATATTTTCACGCACACACGTATTTTCACACACACACATACTTTCACACACGCACACACATACTTTCACACTCACCCACACACATACTTTCACACACACACACATACTTTCACACACACACACACACACGGATATCTCTTCAAAAATGTTTGATTAGTGATCAATGATGCTTGAAACGTGCTCTCCCGTCGAAAACTCGAATTCGAATTTTCGCCTCCGTCACAATACTTTCCTTATACATTATGTATATAAGGAAAGTAAAAAGTATTCTTATATCAAACCTCGTAATCTGTATCAAACAAATATTTTTAACAAAAAAAAAAAAATAAATAAAGCTTCGTTTGTTATAGCAAAAGGCAATTGTTTACAGGAATGAACCGTTGCTAAAGAAGAGAAAATGAGCATTTCTCATCAGAGTACAGATTGATAGATTTAGACCATTTCCCAATCTATTTTTGCAAACCGCCCACTTTGAGAATATTTTTTTTCCTAATGCCCCCCCCCCCAATTTTTTTTTACTTGCGAATCTGAAACAGCTATTGCCACGATTATATTTAAACGTGTAATATTATTTACTATAGTCGTAAGATAGGATATGGCCCTATCCTATTTCTGAGTTTAAAGAAGACTGTTTCAATGAGAACAATTAAAACGCATACTTAATTATATTGAAAAGCATTTTTATTAACATTCAAAAGACATTGAATTTATAACTTATCTAATGAGAAAGTTGAATTTGATGCATTTTAAGGAGTTTGTTAATATCAGGCTCGATTTTACTTAAAAAGAACCGAAAGTCGCCGCGTTCAGTAACATGGAGCCGATTTCTCTTTTTAGTTACCAACGTTGCTACAGCACTAAATCCACGTTCAGCTAAATAGGAAGATGGGAATGCTATCAGAAATCGTTGAACAATCGACCATAATCCTGGGTACAGTTGCAAAATCGGCTTCTGCAGCCAAAATTTTTGGTAGCCATTCTTGAATTTAATTTTTAATTCCTCATTTGTCTTCTAACTGGGATGATCCTGCTGTGTTGACATTTGAAAAAGGATCCAAAACCCAGTCTGGTATGTCCATGTTTAAAATGTCCTGGAATCGTTCCTTGAAATCACTGTGGAGGTTTTCCAAGTGTTGACAGTAAACAAGCAAGCCGTCGTGCTTGAATGATATTGCTGATAAATTTGGGAAGTTATTAAATTCGCGTCTGCCGATATTTCTTTTGTATAATAGCAGTTTGGACACGAAAGCCGCAACGCTATTTTTTGTCTTAATCAAGTTTAAGTCGTCGCCTTGAAGTTGGAGATTGACATCATTAAACAATTTATACAGGTCTGTCAAGTACGCAATATCGTTCTTTGATGAGATAAGGTTGTCGCGCAATTCTGTGTCTTTTTTTCCTAGGAACTCTATCACAGAGCCAAACAGATTGTAAAATCGAGTCAAACAAGTACCTTTTGACAGCCAGCGCACCTCTGTGTGAGGCAGCAATCGGTTGAAATCTTCATCATTGGCAATGCAAAGCTGACTAAATAATCTGTCATTCAGCGAGTTACTTCTGATTTTATTAACCGCTCTGATAATGTATTGCAGTGATGTATAGAAGCGTTCACTCAAATTTTTCGCAACCAAATGCTGGCGATGAATTACGCAATGCACTGCAAGCACGTCAGGAACTTTATTTTTTAAGCACGCTATGAAGCCTTTGTGACGCCCTGTCATCGCCGGTGCGCCATCCGTAGCAACTGACAAAATATTATTAAAAGGAATTTCCTTTTCGTCACAAAACTTTTCCAGTGTATTAAATATGGTTTCTCTTTTTGTATCTGTTTCCAAAATCGTAGCAAACAATAGTTCTTGACATATTTTCTCATCTTCGATAAACCTCACGTATGACAATAACAATGCTTCATTGGTTGGTAAAGTGGACTCATCCAGCTGAATTGAAAATTGAAAGTCTGCAGATGATTGCACAATGATTCATCAATGTTTTCAGCCATCTCATCAATTCGTCTTTGCACAGAACTATTGCTCAAAGGAATTTTTCGGATAATATCTGCAGCTGGTTTATGGAGCACAGTGGTTATTACTTCATTTATTGCTGGTCAAATTAAATCTTCCCCAATAGTATGTGGTTTGCATGTTTTAGCAATCAACAATGAGATATTGTACGAAGCTCGAAGTCCTTCATCGTCTTGCTTAGAAGCTGATGAAAAACGTTTTGATACAGTTGGCTGAATTTGTACTTCTTTTTCATGTCTTGAAAATAGGTCACATCTTTATGTTTCTTATCCGGGTGCATTTTATTAAAATGATCTTGAAGTCTAGAAGGTGTCATCGCTTCATTTGAAAATGTTTTTTGAAAAATAAGGCACATTGGCGATGATGGATTTGTGGAATTTTCGATAAATCCGTACTTAATATAATCCACACTATATTGCCGCCTCTTTTTTGCTTCCGACATGATTTCTACTTTACAGATACGTGATAGTATTAGTGTACTTTTAAAACCCTGTCATCAATTGCGCGCGATAATTCTAATGAAAATAAAATGAACAATCACTGCCTTTATATAGGTTGGAGACATATAACACGCATCGAGAGGAATAAGATAAACATGCAGTGACTCGTTTATAACACCCGGCGCCGAAGTAAAGCGCGGGGGCAAGGGTGATGCGGGAGCAGAGTGCGGGTTAGAACAAGCACAGATAATACTGTCAATTCTTGCAGGATTGCTAAAATCACGTTATTTAACAAAAACTTGTTATAACTGAATTGCTACAAGCATATTTTTTGCTATTTTTTTATTAAAAGGCTTTTGCTAACTTTACCTGTATTTATATATGAGATATTTCACGTGAAATTGGAGGATTTGAAAATTTTTAATTCAAATCTAAAATTAAAAATTTTTATATCATCCAATTTAATGTAGATCTGAATGTAATGGAATCTTTAAGTTCAATTTTCATCCACTTCCCGAACTACCGAAATATGTGAATTTTCGCACACATGATAAAAATGATTAAAATACATACATAACAAAAATTAACCAATATTAAAGTTTACTTTAGTTAGTACGTGATTAGCGTGTTTTTTTTTTTGTCTTTTTTAAACTAAATTTTTTTAATCTGCCCACCGCCCCTTCGTACCATCTCAACGCCCCCTAATTTTTTCTGGGTCTTCTACTGCCCCCTGAAAGTCTCAAACGCCCACAAGGAGGCGTTATCGCCCACGTCGAGAACTTATGATTTAGACAATTTTCCTATTCTATAACTAACGAAGAAATATTTTAAATTTCAAATTATTCAAGTCAGATATTTGGGCTCATTTTTTTTATAGAAATTAAATGAGTGGAATATTGGATGAAAATATTTGCATACTGCAAAATAATTTCCATCCTCACATTCTCAATTCTACGTTATACAAAGAAAGTTCAGAGGAATAACCCAAAACCAGAAAAATATCTATAATTCAGATAATAGCATCTTGCAATAATTTTAAATGGATTCTTTCACCATGTGAGGTAGTAGGGCGCGGTAGCCCAGTGGTTAACGCTCGGAAATTGCACTCGGTAGGCCCGCGTTCGAGTCCTTCCGCTGCCCAAACTGCCGCTGTGTTCATGCGGAGTACGATCACGTTAAACATGTGGATCCGTAAGTGTAGGGGAAGGAGGGTGCTGTCCCTGTGGATGCCTCCCCCACTGTGCTCCGGTCTAAATTGGGTGGCTCTTCCCGGCCGTCTAAACAGTTATTTTACACCTTTCTGGTAGTTAGAACGGTCTGGGTCTCAACAACAATAACCATGTGAGGTAGTGCATAGATGTCATAGATGCACTATTTGTCTGGAAGCAGAAGTACCATATATCTGGGGGACTGTAATACAGAGCAGCGTGAGAAAAATAAAGCCCATTTCAAGTTATTGAAGGTGGCCAAGCTTCGTTCAAAAACTGGAAAGATTCGTCTCTCACCTGTATAAAAGAAATACTTGCATGCTAGTCCTATTCGGCTTATAGACTAAGCCCATTCGGCAAATGAGAAAGAAAATAAAAGATATGATCACAGATATTATTGCATTAGTCTGCACATCTTATCAGTGATAACTAGCCCAGGCTTTTTTCGAAGAAGCTCTAACTTATAATAGCTTTCTTGCAGCAGTGTCGACCGAAACTACGCTGACAGATCATGTAATCTACGTACTATACATGCAATAACGATAACTCCATTCTTGCAATAACGATAGTTCCACTACATGCAATAAACCAGCAGTTCATCATACTACTCTAAACTTTCGGGTGATTCGGACGGCCTGGGTTTTCCACAACATGTAATAATGGTAACTTCACTACATACAATAACGGTTTCTCCACTACATGCAATAGCGATAACCCTACTAACGAGAAATATATGTATCTGTGTAAGTAACAGTTAGATATATTTTCATGAGAGTTTTATATGAAGAATATAAAACGAACCAACATCAAAATGTGAGAAGAAACGTAAAGTTCGTTTACATATAACTATGTGATTAATATATATGAAACAGGAAAATATATTGCAATACAGGAAACTTCAACCTGTGTTCCGCTACTTAAATATTTACCAGACATAATACGAATTCATAGAACACAGACCCTATAAATATATACACAAAATCCTAAATGTCAGATTTATACTCAGACATATTCTATAAAGATACTACATTTCACGCAATAATTGTTTAGGTTTTTATTTATAAACCTTCTGCATCTAACAACGGCATAAATAGGAATATAAAGACCATATAAAAATAATATATAAGCTAACGAAATATTTTCTTATAAAAGACTAGTAGGAGTACCCAGCATTGCCAGGAGTAATGAAAGCGAAATAAAATTAAATCGGTACGAAATCTGAGATACTTTAAACATAAGAATGCCCCACCCCCACCATTAAGCCTAATAAACCACAAAGTTATGTAAATGGTTTAAGAATTATTCGAATTATCATTACAGATCGATAAAATGGACATTTTCATTTCCGTTGCTCCGCGAGAAGGTGTAAAAGTTTATAATAAAACACGCTGAATTTAGTCTGATTGGTTGATAAAAGTTTCACCTAATTAGTATTTCAGCGGGAGGCTTGGAAGGTATTTGGAGATTTTTTTATGGCGTTTCTTATGGCGTGAATTTACGTCATCAGCTATGATCATGTTACTGCAAAGTCCTAAAAGTGCTCTTAGGTCGTTGCTTGGTAAATATCTCAGATTTAATGGAGTGATATACACAGAAGCAAATGCAATCGGGACCAAATTTGGAATAGTGACTTTGATAACAGTGGCCTCCAGCTTCGTAAAGACCGGGATGCTT
Organism: Amaurobius ferox; assembly: GCA_951213105.1. Taxonomy (NCBI): domain Eukaryota; kingdom Metazoa; phylum Arthropoda; class Arachnida; order Araneae; family Amaurobiidae; genus Amaurobius; species Amaurobius ferox. The sequence goes on from OX578147.1 coordinate 16,570,174, forward strand.
AGACGATGGTGAGGAATATTATTCTTCACGTAAAGTGCAGTGCCACCAGAGGCGTACCGCCTCCAACAGGCCTTAAAGACCCCCATACACCTAGAGTATTATTACCAGACAGCGGGATTTATCAAACGACGAGCTTTAAGTTTCACTGTGTGTGGTGGTGAAAGCAGGGAAACATTTTCCGTCGTTTTGCTTGATATTTAGATGGCCTGCGGGGGTCTCGAGGTTGAAGGGTTGTATGTTTAATGACCGTTTGGCACAGATTTATTTTCCTTTGGTGTCTTTTCTTCTTTCAGAATCCTTTGGCGTCTTTTTTCGTCGGGGTTAAAAAAATACTTATTTAGCTAAAATATTTTTGCTTCTGTAAACAGCTGCGAAAATATGTAAAGTTCTTAATACTAGTAGAGTGAAACTTTGCACACTTGTGGTATCGTGGGCATAACCGAATTGACCCCCTCCTTTTACCAGACCCCATATACCCCTTTTTACCAGATGATATGTGTGTGTGTGTTCGTGAGTCTGTGGAGACGATATCTCACAAACGAATGGTGCGATTTGAACGAAATTTGATACAAAAACTACAATCAGTGATTACTATAAGTCTCTTGATTTTAAACGTAATCAAATGCTCAGAAGACTCCCCCCCCCCCCAATTTTCGAATGAAACAAATTATCAAAAAATGGAAACCTTCAATATTATTTATTACATGAATAATCATTTCTTATGTCATTTTTAATTAGAAAACGATTGACACAAACTTTAAAACGCTAGCACAAACCTGCCAAAGGCCTGTACTGGAAGTAACCTGAAATAATTACAGATTGCTGGGAAGGTGGGAGGAGTCAGATGGGTCTCAGAGATCGCAAAAATGTCAAAATTATTGTTTACAACACAATTAAGCATCTCGTCAAGCTTGGAACTCACTCTATGTATGTAATCCGCGAAATAAATATGTTCCGCTTCAATACGTATTACAACGAAACATATTTTTAGTCATAAATGTTTTCTTCCATTAACTTAAATCAATGAAAAAATTATGTAAATCTGTTGCGTTGTTCTCGAGTTATAAACGACAGACAGGCATATGTTTTTGACCTCCTTCCTTATTCCGGACTTTGCTTTATGACAATAAATTTTATATCAAAAAACTTGAAAAATAATCAAAATTAACTAAATTCTGCTTCATCGTCTGATAAAAAATATATATAAAAGATTGATTATAGTTTGCTTGCTTTATTTTTTCATGATATTCTTTTTTTCTCATTTTAAGACGCCAACGAAAAATATCTCGAGAACTACACATATTACAGTCTTGATTTTATTCATTTTTAGATATACTAAATTTCATTTTTGTTTAGATCTAATTAAGTTTATTCTAACAGATTTTTTTTAATTTTCGAAAAAACAAACATTGTTTGAAATATTGAAGGCCTCCTTATCTATGTCCTTTCAACTCGAAAATCAATAGACCTCTGAAGTTTACCGATTGAAATAATCATACCGAATTTAATTCGATTTTATTTATTTATTCCACATATATAATCTCTAAAACCATTCAGGCAGACAGACCCACAAACATCATTTAAAAATGGTTTATTCGTATTCAGGGATACTGAAATCGAGTTGACCGATCAAAATCTAATAATAGGATTTTTAACCCCATCATAATGCTTTCCTTTCACATGTAAAAATACAATTTACAATTTACAAGTTATTGGTGCCACGAGGTGTGTGTTTCCCTCTAAGGAATGTTAATTAAATACATCATTTGTACATCATAAAAAAAGAACCACACTATTTACGTTCAAAATATGAAATTTTATCTTCGTATAAAAGATTATTTCTTGAGAAATATGGATTTGCTGCACTATACGTTTAGGCTGTCATCTAAAGCTAAGTTATGATTTTTTATTGTTCTGAAAATAATTTAGAAAATTTTATTATATGTTTTTATATAATTATTGATAACTTATATTCCAGAAAAAAATAAAAATAAAAATTTACATAAAAATATTTTATAATAGGATATTTTTTAAGTTTGAAAATGTTGTTCTATTCAAAAGACATGACCACGAATAGTATACGTCATGTACTGTTATAAGGGACTGACGGGAGTTACCGGGTAGGGCACTCGAAATACCACGTGACCTCGGTAGTCCTGTGTCATCTGGAAATCGCCACTGGAACGTGTGGAAGTGGATTAACATTCGCATTCGTTGTGAAGATTATATTTATTTAAAGTTTTTGCTTGAATTCTGACCTGCATTTTACACTAAATCAAACTACAAAGTTTTATTTATATTTTGGAATCGATTTTACTGTATTTACGATTTCAAAATTTAAGAAAATTTCCGTAGATTTGGCAAGTCAACAATCCATTAAGCCTAGACGTAATACTTTTGACTCACATATTTGTAAAATATGGATAATTTGCTTTAATATACAGCTAGTTTAAATTGCAATTGTTTCCAATTGCAGTTTTTTCTCATATTTAAAGACCTCTTCTTTTCATAAGTTAATAATTTTTTATACAAGAAAGAGATCGAGGCTTCGAGTCGCAAAAAACTTTGTTTGAACACTTTGTTTAGTTTAGTAATGTGAATAGTGGTACAAAATTGTTATTTACTTTAAATGTCCGATTTTTTTTATCAATGTTTTAAACAATTTCATAAGAAGCTATGTCTTTTGAATAAATAAATGTATAAAAAAATATGTTAGTTACATAATCTGAAGGTATGTGTTCTATGGCAAATATGTAACATTGTGAGTTGTGGAGGGATTGCAATCGATAAAGATGGTCCCTATGTTACTTCCACAATTTATATATGATTCCCTAGGAGAACACCTGCAAAAGGGTGAAATCAACGCTCCTTCGACTTGGTGGACCGAGAAGTATCAGTTTCAGAGGGACTCACAGCAGGGCGCCTTTGGGGAAAGCTAACCCTTGACCGTTTCCGGCCGCACGTGCGCCCGGGTGCATGGAAATTTTGGTCCAGATGTCAAACATTAGTTCTGAGGTGCTAACCAACCCTGTCATCACAGCACCCAATAGCTGGGTGTAATCCTTGGATATTCAATCAAAATACCAGGGGCTGCAGTGGGGGAGCCAATAATAGACCTGGGGCGTAATTGTGTAGGAGGTCACATTTTCCGGTGTCCGAGAGAGAGTGAGTTTTTTGAGAGAAGTTTTGAGAACACTTAATATTTTGATTCCGAGGAGAAAGGTCCTCAATCCACGGAGCAGATGACGGACACCCGTTGCCTACCGACTCGCTGACGACCTATCCTTCGAGATACTGAGGTATGCCATGCATGTATTTTTACATACTGTGTCGATGACACGATTTCTCTCTCTCTCTCTCGCTGCATTGGTTTAGCCTTCATATTCAGGATAGTTAGTTTTTGTGAAAATTAACTTAATTATATTTTAAGGTAACATGTGTTTAGATTCGAGTTGATCTCAATCTTAATGTAATTTAACCACGGTTGGTTGGTTGATTATGGTTTAATGGCACAAAATCCAAAGAGGATATGTTGCGCCAGACATATGGTACCAAGATACATAAATTAGTATGGATTAAAACATGTGTAATATGCAAACATTAGTATGGTTTAACCACGGAGAAGCTTATATGTTCTAAATGGATAATATTTGGAAGTCGTGTTTGAAAGCCGTTCTTTTGTAACGGGATCAATATTGTGTAAGGAGATGATGTTTGAGATTAATCATACTTATATTGGGATGTCAGTAGAATATTTCATTGTTATTATAATCATTGTGTAAATAAATATTGTTATTGTTTTATATCATGTCCGCTGTCCTCATTTTCCATTAAATGATTTATATGTATTTTTATTCGACACGGCCAATATCGGAGATCACTGTAATGGGGAGAAATAATAATATTTGCGTTCTGACCGGACGTGTGGTGAAAATCCACCCATCAGTATGGTACGTTTATAAACTTTTATCTCATGCTCGAAAATGTAATAGTAGTTGCAAAAAATTAAAAGTATTACAATGTTTAAATTTTATTACCTCAAGTTTGTTTCAAACGTGTTATATATAAATATAGAATTTTTAATAAATTTCATTTATGTTTATCAGTTCATAAATTTCATTTATGTTTATCAGTTCATAAATTTCATTTATGTTTATCAGTTTGTAAAATGTTTGCATCATCGGAATCCAATGTAAATTAAATGTTTGATTTAAATATTTGATTTTACCCGCACTATATAATTCATTTAAATTTTTAGTTTTATTTTTAGTTGCATTGTATATTTATTTTCATTTGTAAATTATAATTTAATATTTTTAGCACATGTATTTTTCTCAGAATGCTTAAGACTAGATGGTGTCTTAATTATGCAGGCATTTTTTATAATATGTCGTCTACTTTTTGTTACTTTCTAGTATAAATAAAAAAAGGATCATCTATTTTAAAGTTTCTTTCTGCTTCCCTTGCAATATATATTGCTCATATATGCAATATATACATTAATTATACTGTGTTTTTAATTGATTTTACTATGATTATCTAATTGATTTTACTATAATTATCTCGATACAAATTTACAAGTATATGTGTTTCCTGTTCTCAATAGTTTGTAATTTATTACTTTGAATGCAATATTGAAAATATATTTGAGTCAAGTACTCTGCAAACTGGATTACCTGAGCTGAGAGAGCTAGCTATTACCTTCTCTTTCACATAATTTTATTTTATTTTTCATTATTTTTTTTTTCCTTAATGGAGCGAAGTGACTAAGTTTTATACAAAGATAAATCTCTGGGACTTAAAAGATGTTTTATCAAATAGTACGCGCAAATTTGGACACTTATAGTGGAAATGAATATTTTACAGCTCGAATTTGTTGCTGTGGTTGTAAAAATTTGCGCGTACTGCACTCCTACATCCTTTACTGATATTCATTGTCAGATGATAACTTCACAAAAACTTATCCTTTTTTTTTTAAATTTAAATATAATATAGTGTAACTTAATATTTTACAAGTTGATTTCATTGCTGAACGTGGTCAGATAAAAATTATGCGTGTAATACTTGCATGTACGGTACCCAATTTAGATCGAAACCTAGTGGGGGTAGAGATGGTAACCTCAGGGACCGTACCACTCCTCAGCTAACCCATCCCCTAACCCCACTTCCTCTCCTAACCTCTATATTGGACTTTTGAACCTACAAATTTGAAATAGCAGTCATATTCCGCGTAGAGAATAAGATAGTTTTGGGCATCGTCGAGGATTGAAGCCGCGTCTACCGTGTGTGATGCGCTCAAGATTGTAATTTACTACTCTCCTAACATATACCCTTTCGTATGGACTTTCGTATCTAAAGATTTAGCGTACCCATACGTAGAGTAGACACGGAGATAATTTTGGGCGACGGGAATCGAACCTGGGTCGACTCTCGAAAACCCAAATCCAGCTCATCCAAGGACATACAGCAGCAGTTTGGGCTGCCGGCCTGGGTCGACTGTCGAAAGCCCTGACCACCCGACTCGTCCGAGGACTTAGAGCAGCAAAATGGATGGCCGGGGCCTGCGTCGACTGTGTAAGAGCCCAACGCTTTAATCACTGGGGTATTTCAGCTCAATAGCTTGATTTTTTTCTACCCACACAGTCAGACCTACCCGAAGGTGTAAGGTAACAATTTGGACGACGGGAACAGTAGCACCCAAGTTAGACCGGAACCCAATGAGGAGTGGCATGCCACAAGAACAGTACCATTCCTCTACTAACCCATCACCTTTCTGTTGGACTTTTGGACCTACAGATATGGCAGACTCATATTCAAAGAATAAGATCGATTTGGGCGGCGTCGAGGATCGAACTTGCGTCTACCGTGTGTGATCCTCTTAAGATTGTTATTCACTACTTCTTTTACGCATCTCCTCTCGGATGATGGGCTTTCGGACCTAAAAATTTAACGTGCCCATAATACTCCGCGCATACACGGATAGTTTTGGACTGCATGAATCGAACTCGGTTCTACCGTATACTATCCCAAAGCTTTAACCACTGGGTTATCTCAACAGCTTTTTTTTGTGCGTGTGTGAAATATGGGCAATTTTTTTAATACTTTTGACGAATGCTCGAATTTCGTTTTTCTTTTTCGATCGAAACCGTCAGACCTACCCGAAGATATAATATAATTGTTTGAACGGCTGAAACAGTAAAACCCAATTTAAACTAGAGTCAAATGGGGGTGACAATCATTTGGATCGCACCATCCTTCACCTAAACCATCACCTTTCGATTGAACTTTCGGAATTTGAAGTTTAACGTGCTCATTACTCTTCCTAAATACGGGGATAGTTTCGGATGGAGGGGATCGAATCCGATTCTTCGGTGTGCGACCCTAACGTCTTATAATTTGAGTTAAGTAGTATTGAGACATATTTTGCTCTGTAACTCGAACATTCAATGTGTAACCTATTCTACTGTTTACATCACTCATTTGCTAACTCTATTTGCAAATCGGTGCAGTCTTGAAGGTGTAAGTACTTAACACCTACAATTTTTGTCATTTTTGGCAGAAGACATAAAAATATTGCATTAAATTGTTTAACTATATAAATGCTGTAAATATTAAATTTTTCGAATTAAAATTATGTCTTAAAATTGATAAAAAAATATCTAACATATTTATTTGTATTATAGTAGATCAAAGTTCAACTTAATTAGTCTTTCAGCGCTAAACTCTCAGTGTATTCTAGTGTTAGCATATACATTATTCCTAGTACATATACTATTCTTGTATTAGCAATAGGAACAATATTTTTGAAAATTACACTGTGTTAAAATAGCGAATTGCGCAAAAGCCGCCATTTCTTATGAGACTACGTTAGCAATGTGACATTTGCTCAAGCGAGGATTATTACTGCCGGTCTTTCTAGTTGGCCGTGCTGTTACGATTAAATATTCATATTTAGAGACATAAAACACGAAATGAACTTGAAAGGACTTGTACATATTTCGATAAATATACTGAAAACAGTATCAACATGCCCGATCAACTATTTAAATACAAACTGAAGTGTTATCAGATTTAGTAGATTTCTACTTCTTAGTAGATTTGATAAGTATTTCAGTGAAATAAAATTTCCTTGGTAATTTGAATAATCTTCTCATTTCTTTTTATTTTATAAAAGAGATTTTGTAATCTTAAATGTACAATTCAATTTATATTAAGAAACAGTTCTTAAATGTAGTTTAAATAATAATCATGGTTTTATAGTATTTTTCATATTTGAAATTCTTTTATATAATTTCTACTGTATGATAATTTTTATGTGATATGTTTTGCTGTTGTTGCTGAGATCCAGACCGTCCGACCTACCAGAAAGGTGTAAGGTAACTGTTTGGACGGTCGGGAAGTGCCATCCAATTTAGACCGGAACCCAGTGGGGGAAGCATCCACAGGGACCGTACCCTCCTTCCCCTACCACCAACCTCTCGGAAGGACTTTCGGACCCACATGTTTAACGTGATCGTACTCCGCATGAACACGGCGGCAGTTTTGGCAGTGGCTGGAATCGAACCCGGGCCTACCGAGTGCAACTCCAGCGCGCTAACTGTGTGTATGTGTGTGTGTATTAGTGAGTCTGTGGAGACGATATCTCACGAACGTATAGAGCAATTCGAATGAAATTTGGTAAAAACAATCACAATCCGTGAATACTGGAAGCCTATTGTTTTAAAATACAATCGAATGTTCAGACCCCCCCCCCTAAGTAAGACCCCCCCCCCGTACTCTGCATGAACACGGCGGCAGTTGTGGCAGCATGCAAATCCAGCGCGCAAACCATCGAGCTACCGCGTCCGAAATGTGCCAACAGCACGCGGTGTTCCCAGGTGGTCACCCACCCAAGTACTAACCGCGCCCGATGCTGCCTGACTTCGGTGATCTAACGAGAACTGGTGTTTTCAGCACGGTACGGCCGTTGGCATGTGATATGTTTTGTGTTGTTGTTGTTGAAACCCAGACCGTCCGACCTACCAGAAAGGTGTAAGGTAACTGTTTGGACGGTCGGGAAGTGCCACCCAATTCAGACCGGAACCAAGTGGGGGAGGCATCCACAGGGACCGTACCCTCCTTCCCCTACCACCAACCTCTCGGAAGGACTTTCGGACCCACATGTTTAACGTGATCGTACTCCGCATGAACACGGCGGCAGTTTTGGCAGTGGCTGGAATCGAACCCGGGCCTACCGAGTGCAACTCCAGCGCGCTAACCAATGGGCTACCGCGCCCAATATGTTTTGTGTGTATTTGTTTATGTGATTTTTATGAGACTTTCTATATACTTTAGTGCTCATTTTTATATTTATGTAATAAAATATATGAGTAACATATAAAGACAGGGCTATTTTTATAAAGAATCAGTTGTGTGAACTCAAGTGAATAAGGGGAGTGGTCTAAGGGGGCGTGGCTAAAGTGAAACTAATTCTTGATTACATTTCAGTGTTTAAGCTAAAATTTAATAACTTTTATTTATCAATAATTTATATACAAATTTTCTTCATGGGACAAGTTAGTTCAAAACTTTTATGGAAGTTAGGTCTCTGATAATCTTACATAATGAAGGAAGATGTGAAAGGAGGAACTCTATATGTCTGTCTGTCTATCTGTGGGGTCTGTAGCGGGAAATCTAAGCTTCGTACGGTCATGAAATTTGTTACACAGGTACTTCAATACCGTGAACGGTGCATTTCGGCGTTATTTTTTTTTACTTTGAATTAGTTTTGTAGTTTATTTTATATTTTAGCCCGCTTTATAATGATGATTATTCACATAAATCGATACCTCATCGACCGAAAATATCATCACAGTGTTTCTATCTGGACACTATCGGAAATAATGAAAAATTCTCTTTCAAACAAACTGTGAACACAATTCATGAAAATAAAACACTAATTTTCGTCATTTTTAAAGAGTATATACTTTTCGTGCGCTAAAAGCATCCCCAATTTTTATGTTTCGATTTTAAAAATGACGCGCAATTTGACGTTTATAATTTAACTAAATATCACAGACTGCTCCTAAATAAATATTAGCTTCTTGGAGCCATCCGTTCATTAATTATAAATTATTTTAAGTGAGCGAACTATTAATATTTCTGAATCAGTGAACCTTTTCCCAATTGAAGTCCAGACCCTGCCATTGAAGCTCATCGATCTACTGAAGGCTCATCGACCTACATTCGCGCACGCGCAGAAGCGAGAGTGTCGGAGCCATTTCTTTTGCGTTTTCATGAGCGACCTGCTAAATATACGTCATTTGTGATTCTCATTTTGTGATTTAGAGAACTTGTTTTTATCGTGAGAATGAATTTAGTTCAAAACAGGCGATTTGGAAACTGAGTCAGGTGTTATCTGCTTCTGTATTATTTTAAGTAGCAGGCACTTATTTTATTTTTAGATAATGGGCACTTATTTAGAGACCGGTCAATTTCCGGTAATTTTTCCATTGGAAACATAAAAATTATGTTTTTTGCGAAAGATGTGGCCAATATATAATGTGGTCTAATTGTGCTGAGATTGTTATAATACGATTTAAATTCGTGTCCGTTCGCAGATTTTAGCTCACAACGCAAAGTCTTTGTGAGTGTTTGTTTGGATTTTGTGATTTGCTAAGGTGGGGTGGGGTGGGGGAATGGTGCTGAGAAAGTAGAAATTAAGATTTAAATTGTGTCCGTCGGTAGTTTTTATTTCCTCTTATGTTAATCTTATTTTTGCCGACAACTTTTATTTTCAATGTGGAGATATGAGTGTCGTTGACACAAGAAGCCCGTAATTACTCGTCTTGGCCTTGGTACACACGGGCTGGCTATGGTATTAAAATAGCCAGCTGACAGCTTTGTTAGTAGATAAACTTTGAACATTGACAATGTCCGAGTGCGTGTATCCCCTTTCCCTCCCCTCAACTCCATTTCCATATCAGTAGTTAGTAAGAACTTCATGCGTTCACAGATTCGTTGGGAAAAAATGAGATTTGAGTCAGTTTTCATAATTTTTTCAGATTCATCTTGAAATTTTTAAAGGACCAAGGTTTAAAATCTGACTTTAAAAATAAAAAATGTTCTTTGGTATCCAATGATGGGGGGGGGGGGGGGCTTGAACACCTTGAGTTCCTCTCTTTTTTACGCCACTGGTAGGGAAAGCCGTGTTCTGCCCACATCAGATCTTTTCCCTTATCACAGTTGTAGGCCAAAATTGGCTACCGTACCTTTTGAAAGGCAAACCTTTATTTAAACAAATTGGTTATAGATGACAACACTAAAGTGCAACCTGGGAATAGTAATACCTCTTATCACTAGATAGAACCACCGAAACAGTATATGTGAAAGTAATTTTTAGTATGTAATTTTAAGTACATTTGAATCGTTTATTTTTGTCTACCAAATTTCTGTCATTTTTAATAAGCAGTGAACAAACACACCACTAAACCAGTAATTTCGTATTGAAAAAAATACTTTAAATACTTTTATGTAACCAAAAGCTTTCCGTGTTCTTTATGTGTCCTTAAACATTGTTATCATGCTTATTTTTTTTCATTGTTAACATAACAGAATTTGATAGGGATTTCTAAATTATTTATTTTTCCTTCTAATTTGTAATGTTTATTAATGTAATTAGTATTTTATGCAGGGCATTTTCCCATCATATCCAAGACATGTTCTGTTGGTAATAGGGATGGGGACCTGGATGCTCATGAGAAGGTATTAAATCCTCAAATACATTGTTGAGAAAGTCGTGCAGTATATGGTTGAGCATTATCTTGTTGGCAAACGGACCAAGGACTGCTTTACAGCATATACAGAACAATCGGTTTCAGAATATCGAAGGCGTATAAGCGAGTCGTTAGATTGCCTGGCAGCACAACCGGCTGTCCCCCGAGATGGCTCCCCAGACTGTTATACCACGTGTAATGACCGTATTCAGCTTGACAACAAATGCGCGATCGAAACGCTGGCCAGTTCTCCTCCACACACATATGTGGTGGTCATCAGTGCTAAGAAAGAAGCGGTATTCGTCTTTAACGAGAACATGCCTCCCATCGGATACTGCCCAGGTTGACCAAGCTCGTCACCAAACTGGATAGCTCTGCTTATATTGAGGTGTCACTGATATTCACCTTAATGGACGTTGACACCCTATCTCTCCTTCTGCCAGTTGTCTCTGAATTGTATCTCTTAATACAAGATGCTTGAAGGATAGCAACTGCCTTCGAATGGCTGAAACGACGCCATTGGTGAGGAAGTAGCTCTTCTCTTGACTGTTCGATCCAAGTCTGTTGTCTGCCTGGGGCGTCCTGAGCCTTTGCAGCTGTTACATGTGCCTTCTCTAAACCACCATCTTCAACACCGAGCAACTACAATATCGCTCCGTCCAAGATGACGACTGATACTTCTGTTGAACTAGCCAGCTTCCCTTAGGCGTATGATGCTACCTCTCTCTAAATCGGACAATTGTACGTAGCGCATCGAGTTCGCCTCAAAGTTTTCTTTAGACAAAACTTGCAGTATCAAAGCAGAAAATACAGTTTCAATTCCGTAAGTAAGAATACCAGTCATTTAAATGCTCCACGATGCGTTGTTCTCAAGCGCGTTGCATGAGCTCTATAACATCATTTGCGCAGATAGTTTGATAATTTGCTTAAAATGATATTTGCGTGCCGAGTTTCGCTAGATTTGCTAGATTCGCCGAGTTTCGCGAGATTTTTGTTAATTTGGCAACATTTAAAAGAACCGCCAAGTTGGCGATATCCCGCCAAGTTCGTCGCCAAAAGGTCGCCAAGAGTTATGGACAGAGAAATAAGTTATTCTTACAGAAGATAAATGACTATTGGCGTTTAAATTCAAAAGTATTACTCAAAGTATCTTTTCTCGCGAATGGAACGAGTTAGATCTACGAGAATGATGTCACCAAATTTATCGCATGGTATTACATATGAAAGTGAACATGTTTCTTAACAGTTAATATTTTTTTTTATTTACGGCATTTTTTGATAAATATATTTGAAAAATGCGCAATCTCTCGAGAACGGTTTATGCTAGCGTTCTAAAGTTATGCCAATCGTTTTCTAAGGAAAAATTACATAAGAAATGTCTATTTCCGTAACTTTATTTAAGTCTTTGATTTTTTGATGATATTTTCAAAATTTCACTCGAAAATTTAGGAGGGGGGGTCTGAACATTCGATTGTATTTTAAAACAATAGGCTTCCAGTATTCACGGATTGTGATTGTTTTTACCAAATTTCATTCGAATTGCTCTATACGTTCGTGAGATATCGTCTCCACAGACTCACTGATACACACACACATACACACAGACATCACCTTAAAAATGTTCAATTCGTGATCAGTAAGGCGCGGATTTTGATGAGCTAAAAATTCACTAAAAATGCCCTTAAAATAGTGAAAAAATGCCTTAAAAATGCCCTTAAAGTTTTACATTATTATGAACTTAAAAAAAGAACGACATGAAAAATACATTTAGTTAATTCATGATACAAATTTCGAAAGTTTTGAGTAAATACAAATAATTTAAATTGTTGTAATAAAAAATTTATTTGTATAAATACCTGACTTAAAACTTTTATTATCCTGAACTGCAATAATTTAATTTCCCATGATAACATCGGAATTACATTGAATTATTAGGTGTTTCCTAATGTTCTCAAATGTAAAAGATCTTCTATTGTCAGAATATAAGTTTTTATACCGTGAAAATACCTGTTTGCATCACAAAACGGGAAGAAGTGTTGAGGCTCCGGAGGTTTGTTTGTAAAGATGCTAAGACGGGAATTAGCAATAACACCCATTGCAACAGAAAGTATAGAAAACTAAAAATGAAAAAAAATCCCTAAATATAGGAAATCTTATAAAAATGCTAAATATTGTCTCAAAAATGCCAAAAATGCCCTGAAAATGCCCATAAAAGGGAAAAATAAAAAAAAATGCAAAAAATGCAAAAAAATGCAGATTTCATCAAAATCCGCGCCTTAGTGATCAGGGATGTTTAAAACGTGCTCTGCAGTCGGAAACTCGAATTCGAATTTTCGACCCCGTCACAATACTTTCCTTATACATTATGTATATAAGGAAAGTATAGGTGGTGTATAAAATTTTCAAAGATGAAGAAAAAATCCACAGAAATAGATACATAAAGGAAAGTCTACTATATATTATTTCCGAAGGAGGATTCCTAAACCCGTTTGGTATGAGATGACAGCGTTCATCTCGTGAATTAAATTGAATTCACTGTGGACGAGAACCAAAGTGCAAGATTTGCAGCTGGATATCCTTGACATGTGTTTTATCGCTAAATATTTTTGTAAATGCAATTCGAAAGCAAATGTTATATTAGTTACAATTTGCATTCAGTTTGAAATTAAAGTCATTCTACAAAATAGTGTATATAAACATAGCATTAAAACCATAATAATCGTATGCAATAACTATTTATTTGTAGAGAAAAAAAAAAAGAAATATTCAAACAAGTAAGCTGATGTAATAATCTCTCTTGTAAAATTTCATGAAAGTTAAAATTGTTCTATTTTGGGGGAAAACGTTCCTTTGAGTATCTCATGATATTGGATAAAATACATTAGTCTTATCTGATTTTAATTCACTAATACATTCACAGCAGCAGTTATAAAATTTCCCACCCCTTAGTGTTTTTCGAGTACGAAAGCACGTTCCGAGTTTTAAAATGTACCATAAGAAATCAAAGCACGTAACGCTGAAAACCAATGTAAATACAGTGTCCCGATAACATTAAAAGGAAAAGAAACTTGTAAAAGATGTGAGAAGCTTTTCGTGGTTTTATTCACCCTCTCTTATTTTCTATAGCATTTTAAATTATATTTTTGTGTTTTAAACTGTGTAAGACTTTCGATCTTTGAATATTTATCTTTCTATCTTAATCATTACTAAATATTTATCACTGCATTACTTTCAGATATACAGATTCAATGTTTTTTTTCATACCATATCTATTAATGTATGTGGTGCCCAGAGCACATATTATACTAAACCATATTATGGAGTTAATAAGTCATTCATCATCATCGTCATCATTACTCATCGTGCCTAGTGGCACATATAGCTTCCAGCTTGTTTCGCTACCCTTTTCGATCATGTGCCGCAGTCCTTACACAGTCCAGACCAGTGCCACAGTCCAGTCCAGCTCGCCCATCCCACCTGATTTCTTTTTTATTTCATTAGTCTGCTCCAACTTAGCTTGGGTCGATTTCGAGATCTTTTCCTTCGGGCGCCCAAGTAAGTGTCACAGCAGGAATGTTATGCTGTGGCTTCTTAAGACATGTCCAGTCGATTTCCATCTTCGGTTTTTTATTTCTCTTTCGATTGCTTTCTGTTCAGTAGTCTTGTAAAGTTCAGTATTAATAATAATATAAGGCCAAAATACTTCCAAAAATTACCTCAGACATTTAGTCTGCCAGGCATTCAGCTTGTTGCATTGGTCCGTTGTTAATTTACATGCTTCGGCTCCATACAATAAAACACTCTGTACTAATAAATTAAAAAGGTTAATTTTGGTTTTTAAATTAAGGTTCTTCATACTTAGTAGCTCTCCGACCTTTATTTATTTTTCTGAAACAATTTTGTGCTTTTGGAATTCTTATTTTGATTTCTTCATCTGTTCCACCCTCTTTTTTCGCCAGTACTTCAAGGTAAGTAAAACTATTTACATCTTCATTGGGTTCATCGTCTAGTTTTACATTTTCAGAAGATTTTAAGAAGTTATTAGAACCTGTCAAATTTGAAGAAAAAGATGTGAGAAGATAGAAAAGGTCAGATAATGTTCCCGAGGCACAAAGGAGTGGCATTAAGTCATCGGGCAACCAATGGAAAATTGCTCCGATCTCCAAAATTACATGTGCAAGAAATGGTAATGTCAACGAATGAGAAGTTAAGTAAGAGGCTGGACTCAGAATTAGCAGAGGGGTTTACTATATATGCACTCCAATGAAATATGCGCTCCAAGAAAGAGTGGGAGGAAGACTTGAGAAAAAAAAATCTGACGATGACACGCGCCTGAGTGCAGTGAAGAAACAATAGTGGTACTAATTAAATTAGTGGTATGGGGTAGGATGAAGTTCGCTATGAACGGGGTGGAAAGGCTCTTGTATACCCAGTGATTATAATCACTGGATATAGGGGCCTTTCTATAAAAACTAGACTAGACGCTTTCTATAGAAATATACTTTTTATAGAAAGTACTAAGCTGTATAATCCTAACCCCGGCTAGAAGCAAGGACTCGGAAACGGAAATTACATTATAACTCGATTTTTTAAACGCTGAGTGATTAATGATTAAAATTATTTCCTAAATATTCCCATGGGCAGAACATATTAAAATGACATTGAAAAAGAATGAAAATTCTGTATGCGTATGTTACAATTTACCTGTATTAAGTTGTGCAAAAATCATCAAGAATTAATTAATAGTAAATATCCTACCGTTGATTTTGATGTTTTCCATGCCTCCATCGAAACTTTCATTATATTCCTTTAGAGGTACATCACAAAGGAATAGGCAAAGCCAGTACAGAAGGTTGGCGTGGAGTACTATACCACTATACCACAGCAGAATTCACAATGTATAGGGAAAGTACTGAATTAGGGTCAAAAGTCTTTAAAAGAAAAAATAAATTATTTTATCATTTTAAATTAGATTAAATTGGAAGAATTATCCATTTTATCTGTTATTTAATGCTACAAAACTTGCACTAAATGAAAAACATTTAGTGCATCAACACACGGTTTTCACAATGGAGTTACGTAACACACTTCAACATTGTGAAAAAACAACACACATTGGAATTTTATTTGTTACTCGATATCTATGAAAATCAATAAGCTTTTTGTTCAAAGTGATTAGAATAAGTATACTACATTTCATGAAAATATGACTTATTCACTGACTGACTTATTCCCAATTCATTTTTACTCCTATCACGATAACTACAACTAACTGAACGGTGGCTAGCTTATAAACCGTCTGTGGAAATATCTAGAAAAATAGGCGTAACCCGGGGAATTCTTAACCAATCTAGAAAATTCGAGCAGTTTTCAAAAATCGCCAATTCGGCGATATTGACTGGCGGTTGTTAGGCCAAATTTGTGGCTTAGGTCACTAAATTTATCGTCCGGACCTTTAAATAAAAAGACCCGGAAAATTTGATTTGACATATAGATATAATGGTAACTCGATTTCCAGGATGGGGAACATTCTACTCATAGGTGGTCAAATTTCAGAAATTCTCCGATGATTACTGCATTTAGGATATCATTTTTATCGATATATTGTGCAATATATTTTCTTATTTTGTGAAACCTGTTGATTTTATAAGTTGCCCTTCTATTTACTATTGATGTCTTTAAAATATTTAATTTAAAACTATTGATTTAAGTTCTTGTAGCTGGCTCATGTATTGTAAGTTTGAAAATTGCTAAGATTTAGTTTTATACAATTTATTTTTATTTACAGTTCTTCCCAACAAAATTGTTCGTTGCTTGATGTTGTTAAAATTAAATCACTTAGCAATATTTTATGGGGTTGTTACGTTTTTCGATTCCCGTCATGGATTGTAAGTTCCAATAGTTTTGTTATTCTATTGTTATTTCTGTGTTTTTCCCGGCCAGCCGTTGTAACTACTTTATACCCTTTGTGTGAGCTGCACGGCCTGAGTAAAATATATATATATATATATATTAAATAAGAATAGTGATTGCCAGTATAAATGTCATTTTCCCTCGGGAATAGGCATTATATAGGGTGTTCCAAAAATGACTGACACATACGAAAAATGCATTTAAAAAAAACAGAAGGCGATAGAAATGTAGCGTTTGCTGCATTGTACTTGGAAAACCAGGGAATTTTATTCAACCAATTTTCAAAATTTGTTACTAAGATCACCAACAAATGGCGCTGCTAAATGGGAAAAACTAATAAACGGTATGGCCCTGTTGCAAAAACTACAAAACGATGTTTTCAAAATAACCACCATTTGCAGTAACAACATGGCGCAGTCTAAGAACAAAATTTGCAGACATTTCAGCCGGAATGGTCCGGTCAAGAAATATCCGCAAGTCCAATAAACCAACAGCAACTTAAAATCTTTGAAAAGCACACGCTAATAGAATGCTGATCAAAGTACAGAATGGCGATCTAACAGTATGCGTTTCCCGGCAGCTCTCACACAACCGCAGCGCCATCTGTTGGTGACCTTTGTAACGAATTTTGAAAATTGGTTGAATGAAATTCCCAAGTTCTAATTTTCTCTTCCAAGTTAATTCTCAAGTACAATGTAGCAAACGTTACATTTCTATGGTCTTCTGTTTTTTTTAAATGCATTTTTCAAACGTGACAGTCATTTTTGGGACACTTTGTATATATATTATAGGTATAAACGTTAATCCTATTATTTACATGTACTATTTTTTTTTTTCAGGGAAGTTAAATTTGAATGTACCATTGTATCATTTTGAGTAATTGCTTACATACGAAGTAAATGTGTTAAATAAATGTGATTTCTTTCACATACAACATCCATGTTTTTATTCAAAAACAAACAGTAATAAAAAAACTTACTTAAAAAAGAAATTATTGATTTAAGAATGTAATTAATTTTATTAAAAGTTTAAGTAATCTTTTGATTAAAATTGTTGAAATTATTTTATTTAAACTTTATTAATTAAACTTTAAAATGAATAAAGTAGAAAAACTACTTTCTCCAAGAGGGAAAGAGATCTATTTTGTTTAATTAATTAACCGTGAAAAGCAAATATGAGAGCTTTGAAATAAAATAAAAATAGCACAGTATAAGAAAATTGAAATTAATTTGGAGAGGCTGCATTAAATTTAAAAACTTGGAGGTTATTGCTTAGAAAAACATTTTAAAGTAATGGCGTCAAATTCCAGTTCAAAGATATTAATCGGCTTATATGTTTGAAGTATCATTAAATGAGAATCAATAATTTATAATGCTGTCTGTGAGTCTTTGGGTATGGTTTTATCTTGAACAAATTCAATGATTCAAATGAAATCTGCTATAAAGGCCTATCATTTCTCGAATTTCCTTTTTTGCTAGAAAACAGCCCTTACTTTTCTAACATATTTTATGAAACCAGGAAAACATTTAAAAATAGCTATGTTAAAATATATTAAAACAAATAGTGATTTGATATGCCATTTTATGTTTAAAAGCGACTAACATTTTACATTACGCTCCAGCGTGAAGTTTACCATATTATTACGCATACTTAAAATATCTTCCCGGTATATTGCCGACATTTATGGCAACCATTATTGGGAAGTCCGGGTTGTTCGACAATGGCAAAATACCGCTTACTTGGCGACTTTTCACAATTTTTAAAAACTGCATGGATTTTTGTAGATTGGTTAAGAATTTATCAAGTTTCGAAATTTCCCCAGAGGGTATATAAGCTGTTCATCATTCACTTAGTTGATTTGGCTCGATATGAGTCAAAGTGACTTAAAAATGCATCTTTGAGAATAACATATTTTCTTTTGTGAAGTTTAATGGCTACCGCACTTTCAATATTTCCTTAAAGAAAGCAGACATACGCAAATTACGTGACAACAATTTCTTCGAGGGGATTTTGATCCCTCTTCATCAGATCAAAACAGTGTCTTACTTTACTTATAGTCACTGTTTTGACCTGATGAAGTACGCATTACATTTTCATCAAGATTTGGTCAATATATTCATTATAAAATAGTTGAAATTTAAGATTCTTTGTTTACCTGATTTGCTTTGTTAATCCTGGTTGTTGAGTTTTGTTTTCGAATCCAGTTCAAAGACCCGCTGCTTAAATAGTATATTTGAAAACAATTTGCTATTATATTTAAACACAATGCCTTTGATCCGAAAATTGCACAGATCAAATCGCACTCGTTTCCCGCAAAGGAAAAAAAAAATCTGATGTGGGCAGCATTGTGGGCAGCATGACTTTCCCTGCAGCCTTATATTCACTTCTCTTTATCTTAATTAAATTTAATTCAATTTTCATTCACATTTGGTAACTGGACTTATTTTCAAAGGTGGCGTAGAGAAAATGCGAAAAAACTAAAATATCTCGAGAACGGCTAGTCCTAGTGTAATGGGGTTGGTCTTATTCTTTTCATCTTTAAAAATTACGTATAAAACAAGCATTTAATGAATATATTTGAGTATACGTATGTATTTATTTTAGATTTTGACGATTTTTGAGAGCCATTTCTCAAAAAAGGCAGGTTATTTTTTTCCGAATCGTACCAAAATCTAATCAGCACCAGGGTATCCCACAAGTGACTTATCAACCGATTTTTGTGAAATTCGGTCCATTAGTTTTCTAGCTAGAGTGGATACAAGCTTTTGAGGGCCATTTCGCAAAAAAGGCGGTTTCTGTTATCACGAATCATACCCAAAACTAATCAGCACCAGATTCGCCCCTAAGTGACATAACTACCAAATTTTGTGAAATTCGGACCATTAGTTTTTGAGTTAGAGTGGATGCAAAATCTGCACAGACAGACAGACACACAGACAGACAGACAAATATACACACAGACACACACACAGACGTCACGCTAAAAATGGTATTTTCGTATTTTAGAGGTCTCGAAACGTGTAGATCCGTCGAAAACTCGAGTTGCTATTTTCGGTATGATTCCAATATTTTCCCTATACATTACCATGTATTGCAGGGAAAGTAAAAATATTAGAATTACAATTGACCGTACAACTGCTCCGTCAGTCATGCAAACACGAAAATCGGATTAAGGCGATTTTTTTTTTCGTACATTGCAGCCCATCTCATCCGCTCTCCTTCTCGACCTTGAAGGGGTTCGAGCGTGATTTCCTCAACGATATGGCGAAGGTGCGATGTCGTATCTTAATTATTACAGAAGCATTTATAAAAGATAAGTTTATTTACAGGAACTTATTAACTATATTTACAAGTTATTTATATAGCATGATTGTTACATACGCAAGTTATTTACATAGCATGGCTTACACAACAAAGTTGAAGTATGTTTATGGCTTTGTTCATTCTGCCTGTCTGTCTATCTGTCCGTTCGCATGATAACTGCCGTAAAAATGGCTTTATCAAAATGAAATTCTAGTATGTTGTTCAGACGGTCTTTGGGACATACGGGAATGTAAATGAATAATATCACCCAATTAGTTTTGGATTAACCCCGGGTTGAGAAAATGAAATACATTGAACCTTATGGAACCTAATTTTTCAAACATTTTTTAAGCGATTTTAAAATTCACAAATTGCTTCGAAAGTTTTAGGAAATGTTCAAATTATACCATAAAATATATTAAAAAAAAAAACCCAGCAAAATATATTCAGTACTTCTTTAAATAAAAATTAAAATAATTATTACACCCTTTATATGAAGAGATCACGTGACTATTATATGAAGAGATCGCGTGACTCACTTCAAAATAAAATATAGCATCCATCTTGTTTCAAAATCGTGATTTTTAAAGTTCTTTTTAATTTATATTTAGTGTTGTATCCGTCCTAAAACAGCTTTATTTTTGATTTAATTCTCTGCATCTACATACTGAAACAACGCAATTACAATATATATGAGTTTAAATGATTATCAAACTTTGATTATTTCTACAACGAAGCCTATTTTTCACTTATGAAAAATGTAAGCACCAAAAGATATAGAATGAGTTGTACAAGAATTACTGCATTGTTTTAACGCAAAATTATTTAGCTCATGGAGTCTGTAATATAGCTGATATGAATGAAACATTCATTGATTTTACACTGAGAACCCAGACGATTTTTATGATGAAGTTTTAAGCACAGACTTAAATTACTTGTACCTCCATGGTGTTAAGTTTTTAAATAAAATAAATTATTATAGTATTGTGATTAATGAAATGACTGGAAAAATGGTTATGAATGAAATGCTGCTTTTATATAGAGGCGATTTATATTTCGATGAAGTCATTTGAATAAAGTTCATGTGTTTTCGATGAAGTTTTCAAATATAATAAATTATTGTAATATTATGATAATTTTAATAATATTACCGAGGAATGTATCGCATTTTTGAGATGTTTAAACAAGGAAATTTATATTTCAATGCCGTCATTTGAATGAAGTTAACTTTTTTTTCGATGAAGTTTTAAGTTTTCAAATATAATAAATTAATGTAGTATTGTGATAATTTTAAAAATATTACCGAGGAATGTACCGCATTTTAGAGATGTTTATATAAAATTGCATTGAAGTTAGAAAGTGTTTCATAATCAATGTTATATGCATGATCGATCTTTCTTGTTATACTAATATTTATTTGCAACATTTACAACATTTATTGTATACTTTTCCAAATAATTTTTCTAAAAAAACTAAAATTAGTTTATTATGCGGATTAGTTTATTTTCCGTGCATATTTTTCGCCATTTCTTTTAGAAGTAAGCGATATATTTGCATAATAATTACTTTTCATTGATTTCATTTTATGTACATCGTCTTACATGTTATATGCAAACCGTATGAGATTATATACTAAATTGAGAAAGCTCTGCAACTTTGCAATTGAACAATTTTCGCCTATCTCGCTTCGTTTTCGAGATATGAATTCTAACTGCTTCAATTCGCCACTAGAGGCGCTGTAAACATTCTTAGTCGATAGAGCATCGTTGCTTTCCTATCAGTAGATGCTGATTCTGGAGCTACAAATCACTTCAATTAATTTAAGTGTTGCATAAATATTTTAGATGGAAAATGGCGCATAAGGATTTAAGATGGAAAATGGTGCATAAAGATTTAAGATAGAAAATGGTGCATAAAGATTTAAGATGGAAAATGGTGCATAAAGGCTTAAGCTGGAAAATGGTGCATAAAGATTTAAAATGGAAAATGGTGCTTAAAGATTTAAGATAGAACGATACATAATATAACGAATACTTAACAGGTAACCATTGCTTTAATTTGAAGGTCTGGGCTCTCTGACCCTGGTGATAAATTCAATCTCTTTATCGATGAATTTGGTGAAATATCGCCAACTTGGCCATTTTTAGGGAGTTCAGGAACACCTCGAATTTTGGTGATTGGTTTAGAAATTTACGAGTGCTTTCCCAGAACTACAACAGAGTGTAACTAGTTGAAATTGTTGACGCGTTACGATTAAAAGTAAATTAACATGAGTGTCTTACAAATTTTTTCTTTGAGTTAGATATTTAATGGCTCTTGCACCTCGTACACCTCGCAGTTGTTTTGTGATCATGCAAAAATCGTTCCTGTTCACGCTTGTTGATGCTTTAAATAAAAGTGTTACTACATCACTCAATAAGTCTCCGGTCTAACTAAGAAAAACAATTTTTTTTTAGAAAATCGACTTTATTCATCAACATACTCTTCTTCAAGAGTGATACATTCATTCCAGCGCTCTTCTAACTTTTCAATGCCTTTTTTGTAGAACGATTTGTCTTTGCTCTCAAAATAGGCCTCAGTTTCGGCAATCACTTCTTCATTTCAGCCAAATTTCTTTCCCTGGAGCATCTTTTAATACAGGTGTGTAGTAATGGATCCATGTTTCATCCATTGTCACATACCGCCGCAAGAAATCCTTCTTATCTCGCTTGAACAGCTCCAAGCAGCGCTCTGAATCGTCGATGAGTTGTTGTTTTTGGTCCGGTGTGAGTAAACGTGGCACCCACTTCGAAAGCAACTTACGCATGCTCAAATTTTCGTGTAAAATTGTAAACACACTACCTTCTGATATCTTTAAGGTGTCAGCTATCTCACGCAACTTCACTTTAAGGTCTTTCAAAACCATTTTGTGGACTTTTTTTATGTTTTCCGGAACAACTGCCGATTTTGGGCGACCAGAGCGTTCAGCATCATCGGTGTTTGTACGACCGCGTTTAAATTCAGAATACCTGTCAATAATAGTTGATTTCCCTGGTGCAGAGTCTCCATAACGCTTATCAAGCCACTGTTTGGCTTCAACAGTATTTTTCTCCATCAAAAAAGCAATGTTTAATCAACACACGAAATTCCTTTTTATCCATTGTTTTGAAAATAACAAAACTGGGGTCACTAAAACCACTGCAACCTATAAACTAATTGTCAGAATGTCATGAAATTTTGACACGTGTCGTTTGAAGGTTGACACTATCCAGAAATCATATGGGTCTGTCAACAGTTTTGCCATATATGTATCAGACCGGAGACTTATTGAGTGAGGTGTTAGATATTCAGAATTATACACCTACTTAATTAATGATGATAAATGGCAACAATATGTTTTATATAAATATATTTCGTGTAAACAATTCTTATTCCCCCTAAAATCTCTTACACATCCGAAGCGAAATCGACCTGCTCCAAAATTTAGAGAAAATATTAAAATGTTCATCTCACTGAACACGAAACACATTTTCCGAAGTTTTTCAATTTTCGTCCAACTCTTAGGCTTTCTCCGTTTCTTACTTATTATTTCGGCTCGTTCGTATCTCCTTGTACTCCAGAGTCCGTTTCAATTCCGGGAGATGATTCGAAATAATGTGAAACGATATGTGACAAGTTTGAAAATAACTTGTTGATGCGGATAAACTAAAATACTCATTTTACCCCTTTTATTCCATGTTTTTTCAGAATAAAATGGAGTGTAGAAAATAAATATAAGGAAGTCACACTCGTTCTAAATTATGTGTCACTAACAAAGATAATCATTATGTGATTATTTCTAATAGGTTTAGTAGGGTAAGTACGGCTTGTTTCATTTATAAAATAATTACATCAATTGTAAAGGGAAATCAAGAAAATTTCCTAAATAGTTAAAGTAGTCTAGTTGATAGCATAATAGAGCACAACAATAACAACAACAACAACAAAAAAAAAACAGGAAAGATCAATCAGGCATAAATCATTGATTATGAAACGCTTTCCAACTGAAATGCAATTTTATTTAAATATGTCTAAATTGTGATACATTCAGCTCTGATATTTTACAATTATCACAGTACAACAGTAATTTATTATACAAGAAATCTTAAAGCTTTGTCAAAAAAGACTATGCTAGCTACATAAAATGAAATTTATTCAAATGACATCATCGAAATATAAATTATCTGCCTCTCTATGTAAAACCAATGAACATTTCATTTAAATCACTTACATTCCAGACTCCAGAGCAAAATAATTTTGAATGCAAAAAATACAGCAATTCTTATACAACCTTAGTAGCTTGATTTGTTTACATTCTTCATGCTATAGTTTAGCGTTGTAGGCTTCGTTGTAGAAATAATCAAAGTTTAGTGCTCATTTAAAATCAAAAATATTAATTGCTTTGGCACATAATTTAGATACACATATAATACGAAAAAAAAAGCGATTTTATGACGGACCCACCTTTCTCATTGTTTTAACTTTTATAAGTAAATTTTTGAAAAATTGGTATCGTTGGTCCAAATGATTACTTTATACCTTCGGGTAGGTCGGACGGTCTGGGTCGAAGAAGAAATGATTATAACTATAGCGTGTTACCCATCACTTTGAAATGCTACCCCTACCCTTCACTTGCAAAAATCTTTTGTTTGATACTATACTTGATTAAATACCCCCGTGTGACTAACTTGCCCCCCCCCCGGCGGAGGAGCTAATGACGTCTTGAGCACAATAATTGTAACGCGGCTATTTTTACAA
Organism: Amaurobius ferox; assembly: GCA_951213105.1. Classification (NCBI taxonomy): domain Eukaryota; kingdom Metazoa; phylum Arthropoda; class Arachnida; order Araneae; family Amaurobiidae; genus Amaurobius; species Amaurobius ferox. The sequence continues at coordinate 16,594,920 of OX578147.1, forward strand.
CAATGATTGAAACTATTAAGTCCCGTCGTTATTGTATCATAAATAACTCCTTTTATGCGCGATTATGTCACACTTTGTCCTATGCTGCTATGTTAAAAAAAATAAAAAATCCAGATAAATTTCGAAGCTTTCGTTCGAATGTGAAAAAAAATTATATCTTGTTCTAGATATTTCGATAACGAAGTCGGATGTAAAGTTTGTGGAAAGCCATAAATATTTGTGGCAGCTATTGTGTACGCAAGAAATCGACGACAGACAGACGAATAAACCAGACGGACATCACTCGGACATCACAACGTGGTTAAGATGTCCTAAAACATACTTTGGCATTAAAATTTAGAATTAGGAAATTTCCGTGAAAACAATATTTTCTCTATACTATATTACATAATATGAGAAAGTAAAAATCATACGTATCTAAGCAGGAAAGATCAATCATGCATAAAGCATTGATTATGAAACACTTTCCAACTTCAATGCAATTTTATTTAAACATCTCAAAAATGCGATACATTCTTCGGTAATATTTTTGAAATTATCATAATACTACAATAATTTATTATATTTAAAAACTTCATCGAAAATAAATGAAATTTATTCAAATGACGTCATCGAAATATAACACGCCTGACTCTCTCTATAAAAGCAGCACTTCACTGATAAACATTTTCCATTCATTTCATTCATCGCAATACTATAATAATTTATTTTATTTAAAAACTTGAGACCATGGAGGTACAAGTAATTAAACTCTATGCTTAAAACTTCATCGAAAAAATCGTCCTTCTTTCTGTAAAATCAATGAATATTTCATTCATATCAGCTATATTGCAGACTCTATGAGCTAAATAATTTTGCGTTAAAGGAATGCAGCAATTCTTACACAACTCATTCTACATATTTTGCTATTTACCTGTTCCATAAGTGAAAAGTAGGCTTCGTTGTAGAAATAATCAAAGTTGGATGATCATTTAAACTCAACTATATTATAATTGCGTTGTTTCAATATGTAGATGCACAGAATTTAAGCAAAAATAAAGCGGTTTCAGGACGGATATAACACTAAATATGAATTAAAAAGAACTTTAAAAAATCACGATTTTGAGACAAGATGGATGCCATATTTTATTTTGAAGAGGATCACGTGATCTCTTCATATAATGGGCGCGTGATCGTTTTATATAAAAGGTGTAATTATTATTTTAATTTTTATTTGAAAAACAACTGAATATATTTTGCTGAAATTTTTTTATATATTTTATGGGGTTATTTGAATATTTCCTAAAACTTTCGAAGCAATTTGTGAATTTTGAATCCCCTTAAAAAATGTTTGAAAAATTAGATCCCATAGGGGTCAATGTATTTCATTTCTTCAACTCGGGTTCAATCCAAAACTAATTGGGTGATATTATTCATTTATATTTCCGTAGGTCCCGCAGACCGTCTGAATAACATACTAAAATTTCATTTTGATAAAAGTCATTTTTACGGCAGTTATCGTGCTGACAGACAGAATGAACAAAGTCATAAACACTTTGTCATCAATTATGTTGTAAAGTGTTAATAACCATGAAGTCTCTGTTTGTGCAATGCATGTATCCACCATAACTCAAACTAATTGATTAAATTTCATGAAATGTTATAGATAAGTCACTTGTGGGTGACCCTGGTGGAAATTAGATTTTGGTACGATTCGGGATAAAAGAACCTGTCTTTTTGTTTGCAAAATGGACCTAAAAACCCGAAAGACTAAAATAAAAAAAGCTAAAACTAAAATAAAGAAAGCTAAAACTCTAATAGACCGAATTTCACAATTTGGTAAATAAGTCACTTATAGGATACCCTGGTGCTGATTAGATTTTAGTACCATTCGGAAAGAACCTCCTTCTTTACTCAATGGTGCGCAAAAATAGCCACAATCTAAAATAAAAGACAAAGTATGCTTAAATGTATCAATTAAATGCTTGTTTGATACGTAATTTTTGACTACGAAAAGAACAAAACCAACCCCATTACTCTAGGACTAGCCGTTCGCGGGGTATTTTAGATTTTTCGTAATTTTGCTGCGCCATCTTTTGAAAATGCGTCAAGTTACCAAATGATAACGAACATTGAATTAAATGTGCAAATTCAGCGTAATTTCAAGCAATTATAGGTGTTATTTTGTGCAATTAAATTCAATTTAATGAATTATTAAAGAAATGGAGAGAAATTTATTTAAGTCTGTAGGGAAAGTCATGTGCTGCCCACATAAGATTTTTTTTCTAATCTATTTTATTCAGCTTAATTGCATAAACTTGTGAAAAAACATATTTGAAATTATATCCATTTAACAGTTTTAATATACTTTTTTATTTGGCAACTTTTTGCATTTAAAAATATAGCCAGCTAGCTCTTCCTAATTCCATAAAGCTCAAATCTTAAGAGCGATTTTTCCTAGAGTAATGGGGTTGTTTTTGCTTGGTTTATTGTAAAAATACAAGTGAAACAACCATTTAGTTAATACATTTCAGCATTTATTGTCATTTTATTTCTAATTTTGACGATTGCAACGGCCCATTTCTTAAAAAAATAAATGGCAGTTTAGTTTTTTCGAAAAGAACCAAAATCTAATCGGCTATAATTGACGTATAATTCATTTTAAATCCGCTTAAAAAATGTTCGAAAAATTAGGTCCCATAAGGTTCCATGTATTTCATTTTTTAAACATGGGTTTAATCCAAAACTAATTGGGTGATATTATTCAATTATATTCCCATAGGTGCTACAGACCGTCTGAACAACATATTAAAATTTCATTTTGATAAAGTCATTTTTACGGCAGTTATCGTGCTAACGGACAGACAGACATACATACAGACAGAATGAACAAAGTTATAAACACTTTTCAATTTAGTTGTAAAGTGTTAAAAATAGAGTATTTGCAATATATCATAACTTCTGAAGTGAGACAGTGTGCTGTGAGGTATATACATCAAAATTATTTCTCATGAAACACATCTAAAAATTTATAAAATAAAGCAAAGTAACCAAAGCTGAATGCAGACATTACAATGCAGGCATTACAACGCAGTGTGATCTCTAGTGTTTATCTACTACTCTTACTTACTGCCACAACATAAGAAATCAAGGCACGATTCGACGAAAGACCAGAGTAAATATAACACCGCGTTTCGTTCAAATATACAACGGAAATCAAATCTTGTACTAGTTTTTCCAATCGTTCTTTTATACCCGTTTCTATTTAGATCTTTCTTTTTTCCACACATGATACAGATGTTTGATTTGGGTTCGATAACAACTTTTTTTGCACCTGGTTCTACAAAATATGCAAACGCAGTGAAAATTCCATGTAGATTATACCATGAAAATCTAACAGCGCCAATTCACGACTTTCGCTATAGACTCACATTTGTTTTCTCTTTTGATTTATTTACCTATTAATATTGATATATTTTTATATCGATTTATTTTTTTCATCGATTGACAACATATACAGTTTTCCTAGAAAAATCCTTACGCACCCTAATAACATTGTAAGGAAAAGTCCATGAGTGCATACATTAGGTCTAACTATAGTTAAGTGACCATTCCCTATCGAATAAAGTGATTGCAGTTCCCCTAATGAAGATTTTAAAATGTTGGGATTAGAATAGAATCTTGGTAACAAAATGAGATAAATGAAAAAAAGTATCAACTGCAAAGTTGAGTTGCAGAGCATAGTCTAATGAGCAGAAATTGGCGTCAGAAACGCGTATACGGAAAGCCATAAATAACTGTTATCGGTTGTTAGATGCAAAGATGTGGTCGGTCCGGGATATAGCCGACCTCATTATTTCTATTTGACTCTGCGCATGTGACGAAATTGGAATTAAGAACATGCGCATTTTGTTCTTGGGCTCTCAAGTCTCATCTTACTCCAACGACGTCACTAAATTTCCTTAGACGTTACTGGATCTTGTGTGCAGAGCATAATGTAAAATTTTTGCGGAAGTTGTTTACGCCTGGATATTGCCACTTTAAAATTAACAAACAATTTTTAACTGTAATAATACGAAAACTTTTTGTGGTTTGGCAACTCCTTTCAATGTTTACGCTAGGTCGTGACATCACGAATGACGAAACTTAGTTCGCATTACGTCAAATTCACAATTTTGATCTTCAGGTTGACAACTACTTTACGTCAAGTTCACAACTACTTTACGTCAGGTTGACTGCTTTACGTCAAGTGGACAACTACTTAACGTTAAGTTGACAACTACTTTACGTCAAGTTGACGACTTTTTGAAGTTGACAGTTTTGATTGGTTGCTGGGCTGAGTGCTTATATTAAAGAACCTTGGTTTGTACAGACACGCGATGATATCTGAAATACTTCTCAAAGTACATCTGAAATATTCTTTCTCGAATTCAAATGTGCACTGTTGCTGAGGGCAGGCACTTTGAACAGATTGTACGTTGGATTCCTGTGCATGTGTTATTTATCTCAGAAATTTATAAAGTGAACACCTTGATTTGTCTGTTTGTTTATGTATCTATCTCTGGGTAACATTTGGCGAAATTTTGGTGTCGAAATTGGCGGAATATCGCCAACTTGACGAGATCTTTTAATTCAATATCTTGAAAATTCAATATTTTGGAAATAACGTAACAAACGACTATATAAACAACCCATTTCACCGCCCGTCCATAATGCTTAGCGAAAAATTTGGCGGGATGTCGCAAATTTGGCGACTTTTTTAAATATTGTCAAATTGACGAAAATGTCGCTAATTGATAAAAATGTCACAAAAATTGATAAAAAATAACGTTAAATGGGAGGCAATACTTTACAAATTTTTAATTCAGTCATACGACGGTTGAAGATGAGTTGATGAGTTGTATAAGAATTGCTGAATTTCTTTAATGAAAAATTATTTAGCTCTGGAGTCTGCAATATAGCTGATATGAATGAAATATTCATTGATTTTACATAGGGACGCAACGATTTTATAGCAGACTTTTTCGATGAAGTTTTAAGCTTTAAAACTTAAGAGTTAAATTACTTTTACCTTCATGGTTTTAAGTTTTTAAGTAAAATAAATTATTGTAGTTTTATGATGAATGAAAGGAATGGAAAAAAATGGATGAATGAAATATTTACTACCTTTTCATAGAGAGCCAGGCGATTTATATTTCAATGGCGCCATTTGAATACAGTTCATTTTTTTTTGGATGAAGGTTTAAGTTTTCAAATATAATAAATTATTGTAGTATTGTGATAATTTTAAAAATATTACCGCTGAATGTATCGCATTTTAGAGATGTTTAAGTAAAATTGCATTGCATTTGGAAAGGGTTTCATAATCAAAGCTTTGTGCTTGATTGATCTTTCTTGTTAAATATGAAGTCATGGTTGCTCATAGGGAGGACACTCTCCCCCTTGGATATTCAAGATAAGAAAAGGCGAGCATCAATCTAGACGACGTAATGAATTTTATTCTTGAGTTTATACACCCCTCCCCCTTTCCGCAAAATGTTCTACATGCGCTTATGTATGAAAAAGTGCACTGAAAATTTGTGAGAAATCTGGAACATAAGCTTAGTTGGAAATCACTCTAATCAATAATGTCCCTAAAAAATACTGCTTATTAATTATTTATAAATACTGTACTATGAAAACTTAAAAATATCCCATTATTACAATATACTAAGAATCCGCTCAACTATTTGGACGACCGGGACCCCTCCCCCTTTCCGCAAAACGTTCTACATGCGCTTATGTATGAAAAAGTGAACTGAAAATTTGTGAGAAATCTGGAACATAAGCTTAGTTGAAAATCACTCTAATCAATAATGTCCCTAAACAATATTGCTTATTAATTATTTATAAATACTGTACTATGAAAACTTTGAACTATCCTATTATTATAATATACTAAGAATTCGCTATAACATTTTCAACCACTTTTATTTAACTGAGATTCTCGCCTAACAGAGAATTTTAAAGGGAAATGAAACTTATTCTTTCTAAAACTCCCAAATACGCAAACGGATGCTTCGCCATATTGATGCCTATATAAAGAGCTACGTCTACTTTGCAAACTACTTAAGTTAAATGATAGTCATTATTAATAATCATTATTCATATTAATAATCCTTATTTCATTAATAATCATTATTATTATTAACTAGCCGCCTTTGGCGACCAGCCTGTTCGCTACCCTTGAAAATTCTGACCGTGGCAAACTCGTTGGCGCGACCTACCAGAAAGGTGTAAGGTAACTGCTTGGAAGGCCAGGAAGTGCCACACAATTTAGACCGGAACCCAATGGGGGAGGCATCCAAAGAGACCGTACCCTCCTTCCCCTACCACAAACCTCTCGGAAGGACTTGCAGTCCCACACGTTTAACGTGATCGTACTCCGCGTGAACACGGCTGCAGTTTTGGCAATGGCGGGAATCGAACCCGGGCCTACCGAGTGAAATTCCCGCGCGCTAACCACTGGGCTACCGTGCCATCCGCGACAATCTCCATAACTTTATTTTTGTTCGGCAATTTTGGGAATTGAACCCGGGCCTACCAAGTGCAAATCCCGCGCACTAACCACTGGGGTACTTCACCCTCCGCGATATTCTTCATAACTTTCTTTTTATTCACCCAATTTAGACCGGAACCAAGTGGGAGAAGCATCCACAGGGACCGTACCCTTCTTCCCCTACCACCAACCTCTCGGAAGGACTTACAGACCCACATGTTTAACGTGATCGTACTCCGCGTAAACACGGCGGCAATTTTGGGAATCGAACCCGGGCCTACCGAGTGCAATTTCCGCGCGCTAACCATTGGGCTACTTTGCCCTACGCGACAATCTCCATAACTTTCTTTTTATTCATCCAATTTAGACCGTACCCTCCTTCCCCTACCACCAACTTCTCGGAAGGACTCACGGACCCACATGTTTAACGTGATCGTACTCCGCGTAAACACGGCGGCAATTTTGGGAATCGAACCAGGGCCTACTGAGTGCAATTCCCGCGCGCTAACCACTGGGCTTCTTCGCCCCCAGCGACTATCTCCATAACATTCTTTTTATTTACCCAATTTAGAACGGAACCCAGTGGGAGAGACATCCACAGGGACCGTAACCTCCTTCCCCTACCACCAACCTCTCGGAAGGACTTCCGGACCCACATGTTTATCGTGATCGTACTCCGCGTGAACACGGCGGCAGTTTTGGAAGTGGCGGGAATCGAACCCGGGCCTACCGAGTGCAATTCCTGAGCGCTAACCACTGGGCTGCCTCGCCCTCCGCAACTTTTTTTATATTCACCCAATTTAGACGGGAACCCTGTGAGGGAGGCATCCACAGGGACCGTACCCTCCTTCCCCTACCACCAACCTCTCGGAAGGACTTCCGGACCCACATGTTTATCGTGATCGTACTCCGCGTGAACACGGCGGCAGTTTTGGAAGTGGCGGGAATCGAACCCGGGCCTACCGAGTGCAATTCCTGAGCGCTAACCACTGGGCTGCCTCGCCCTCCGCAACTTTCTTTATATTCACCCAATTTAGACGGGAACCCTGTGAGGGAGTCATCCACAGGGACCGTACCCTCCTTCCCCTACCACCAACCTCTCGGAAGGACTTCCGGACCCACATGTTTATCGTGATCGTACTCCGCGTGAACACGGCGGCAGTTTTGGAAGTGGCGGGAATCGAACCCGGGCCTACCGAGTGCAATTCCTGAGCGCTAACCACTGGGCTGCCTCGCCCTCCGCAACTTTCTTTATATTCACCCAATTTAGACGGGAACCCTGTGAAGGAGGCATCCACAGGGACCGTACCCTCCTTCCCCTACCACCAACCTCTCGGAAGGACTTACGGGCCCACATGTTTAACGTGATCGTATTCCGCGTGAACACTTCGGCAGTTTTGGCAGTGGCGGGAATCGTACCCGGGCCTACCGCTAACTTCCCGCGCGCTAATTTACAATTTAAAATGACCATATGCTCTCTAAGCTCTTGATTCCATCATCCTCATTCCATTGTTCCATCATTTAAAATATCCATAAAATTTAAATATCCATCGTTCCATCATTTAAAATATCCATAAAATTAAAATATCCATCGTTCCATCATTTAAAATATCCATAAAATTAAAATATCCATTTAAAAAATCCATATCGTTCCATCATTTAAAATATAAATATAATAATTTCTACAGTGCATATGTTAAGCTCTTATTTCATTTAAAATCGGAAGCGCGGGAAACGGAAAGTAAAAACTAATTCGGTTTCTTATTGTCCCACCCATCGCTATGCATATACAGAACCGTGACGTCACCTCCACCTTGACGTCCCCACCCACCACCTTCCCTGCTTCAGCGGGGGAGAAACGAAGCGGCACGCCGAGCGGAACGCCGAGAAATTTAAAATCATGACGTCTTTAAAATTGCGATCCTGAAGGCAATTTTCATTATTTCTGGACCAGATTAGACTTGTAAGAATGCCAGATATTTCAGCTTTCTAAAAATGTAAATTATTAGTCGAAATTATGAGTACTTTTTACTATGCGAGAATTTAAAAACCAAAAATCGTTTTTTTGAGTCAAAAGTGACTTTTGCTTTAAAATCATAAAAAAATATTAGAATTTGTCCCTGAGATTTGAAATTGATATATTTTTACTCGAAATTCTCTGCTCTTTCCGATGGTGTGATTTGTTTTTTTCTACTATGTCTGGATCGTGGAGAAAAAAGAGCAAAAAGGTCAAAAAACGGTCGAAATCTCATAAAACATTAAATAACAAAAAAAATAATTAAAATTTTAAAAATCGGTTTTCACGTGTCCCCTTCCCACCCCCCAGGGTCTCCGATTGCCAAATTTCATAGCTCTCCGACGCGCGGTCGCGAAACGTATAGTGTATAAGACAGACAGACAGACAGACGCACAGACACACAGACATTGCCTTTTATTATTTACTAGCCGCCTTTGGCGACCAGCCTGTTCGTTACCCTTGAAAATTCTGACCGTGGCAAATTCTAACCGTGGCACACTCGCTGGCGCGACCTACCAGAAGGAACGACCTACCAGGAAGTGCCACCCAATTTAGACAGGAACTTAGTGGGGGAGGCATCCACAGGGACCGTACCCTCCTTCCCCTACCACCAACCTCTCGGAAGGACTTACGGTCCCGCATGTTTAACGTGATCGTACTCCGCCTGAACACGGCGGCAGTTTTGGCAGTGGCGGGAATCGAACCCGGACCTACCTAGTGCAAATCCCGCGCGCTAACCACTGGGCTACCGCGCCCTCCGCGACAATCTCCATAACCTTCTTTTTATTCACCCAATTTAGACCGGAACCCAGTAGGGGAGGCATCCACAGGGTCCGTACCCTCCTTCCTCTACCAACAACCTCTCGGAAGGACTTACGGATCCACATGTTTAACGTGATCGTACTCCGCGTGAAAATGGCAGCAGTTTTGGCAGTGGCGGCAATCGAACCCTAGCCTACCGAGTGCAATTCCCGCGCGCCAACCACTGGGCTACCGCGCCCTCCGCGACAATCTCCATAACCTTCTTTTTATTCACCCAATTTAGACCGGAACCCAGTGGGAAAGTCATCCACAGGGTGCGTACCCTCCTTCCTCTACCACCAACCTCTCGGAAGGACTTACGGACCCACATGTTTAACGTGATCGTACTCCGCGTGAACACGGCAGCAGTTTTGTCAGTGGAGGGAATCGAACCCGGGCCTACCGAGTGAAATTCCCGCACGCTAACCACTGGGCTACCGCGCTCTCCGCGACAATCTCCATAACTTTCTTTTTATTCACCCAATTTGGACCAGGACCCAGTGGGGGAGGCATCCACAGAGACCGTACCCTCCTTTCCCTGCCACCAACCTCTCGGAAGGAATTATCGACCCATATGTTTAAGGTGATCGTACTCCGCATCAGTGGCGGGAATCGAACCCAGGCCTACCGAGTGCAATTCTCGCGCGCTAACTTCCCGCGCGCTAATTTAAATTTATAACGACCATATGCTAGGCTCTTAATTCCACCATCCTCGTTCCATCGTTCCATCATTTAAAATAGCCATAAAATTAAAATATCCATTTAAAATATCTATAAATTAAAATATCCATAAATTAAAATATCCATTTAAAATAAAAAAATCAACCATATCGTTCCACCAATCCATAAATATAATAATTTCAAATACATCACCACAATTCAAACCACCATAATTCAATCATTTAAAATATCCATTTAAAATATCATTAAATATAATAATTTCGCCCGATGTATACAACACTTATGCTCGTAATTCAGTTAAAACCGAAAGCGCGGTCTCCATGGAGACGGGGAAGAAACTAATGCGGATGGGGGGAAAATGCCTTGAGGAACTGAGCCGGTAGCCGACAAATTTAAAATCATGGCGTCTTTAAAATTGCCATCCTGAAGACAATTTTCATTATTTCTGGACCAGATTGGACTTGTAAGAATGCCAGATGTTTGACCTTTCTGAAAATGTAAATTATTAGTCGAAATTATGAGTACTTTTCACGATGCGAGAAGTTAAAAACCAAAAATCGTTTTCTTGAGCAAAGAGTGACTTTTGTTTTAAAATCTTTAAAAAATATTAGAATTCGAAATTCAGATTTGAAATTGATATATTTTTACTCAAAATTCTCTGCTCTTTCCGATGGTGTGATTTGTTTTTTTCTACGATGTCTGGATCGAGGAGAAAAAAGGGCAAAAATATCAAAAAAAGGTCGAAATCGCATAAAACATTAAATAAATAAAAAAATAATTAGAATTTTGAAAATCAGTTTTCACGTGTCCCCTTCCCACCCCCCAGGGTCTCCGATTGCCAAATTTCGTAACTCTCCGACGCGCGGTCGCGAAACGTATAGTGTATAAGACAGACACATAGACAGACATTGCCTTTTATTATATAGAAGATAATCATTATTATTAATAATCATTATTAATAATCATTATTTCTTCGTCTTGAGATTGCTTAAAGTTAGATAAATCCTAGGTTATTCGTGAAAAATGACTCAAATTCTTTAGTATTACGAATAATGAATATTTTTTACAAATAGTAATTAATAGAATCATGTTTGACCTTAAATGGAGGACCCATTAGGCTTGCACTTCTCACCCTCACCTACCCATCATTGATGAAACGTCACGTCCCACATCCAATCATTGATTGTTTATAAAGGGTTGAAAATGAAAGCAATAGCCACGCCTTTCTATAAGCTAGCTTCCCATGTTAGTTAATCAGCTAGGAAGGAGTTTGACAAATGGGTGGTCTTAATGTCCTGTTTCTCATTATAGTAGCCGAAGCCTGGATGATTTTAGCTCCTAAAACATTAAATATACTTTTTAATGGGAAAAATGCTTTGAATCGTGTCACTTTAAGCAAGTCAAATGTAACAATTTTCTAATTAATATATATATCTTCGCAAAATTATTTAAAAAATTATAATAAATAAAAGTATGTTTCAATAATTCTTTAAATCAGATTTTCAGCTGGGGAGGCTCAGCTTTTTAGCCTCAATGGACGCTATGCACTGATACTAACCCGATATGTACCCGTGAACAGGTTGTCACTATAAACAGATAACTGCAATACTATGCATTTTATATAATTACTCTTCAGTAAAACGTATTGGTTGATACCCAAGAGCATAATTCAAGGCCGAAGCCAGGTAGGTGTCAGAGGGGGCTAGCCCCCCTGATAAAATATTAAACATTTAGTAGTCATATGAAATTTCATATAAAATGTCATTCAAATTTTACATAAAATTTGCTGAGATTTTTTTTATAAATTACTCCGTTTTAAAGATTTTTTAATTTAGCTGAATTTGTGACTATACTAATGATCAATTTATTTACATATTTAATTTAAAAATATTTATAAATTATGACAACAGTATTTAGGAGAGTTTTGTATTATTGTGGGGTTCACTGTTATACATTATAGAGTCCAAATCAACTGATAAGTAGGTAAGAGTTAATATTAAGCGTTAACTTGTATTAACTGTCAGAATGTTTCTGCAAATTATTAATAGCTTTATTACTAGTTAATGCTTACATTAAAATCAATTGCAATTATTAGATATTAATATTGATGTATAAAAATAACTTTTGATAATAAAATCACTTATTAAATAGTTATCGTTGAAAAACGCTTTATAGGTAATTTCATTTTTATAAAGTTGTTCTACGTTCAAAAATAATGTTAAAAAAATTAGCGTCATTCTCTTTGTCTAATCATTCAAAATATCAATAGGGCTCTAACATTCACCGATTGATATAATCATACATATTCATTCGAATTTTTTAATTTGTTCGAGAAATATCGTGCCCCAAAATAGGCAGAAAGAAACATAGATATCATTGAAAGAATGTTTGATTTGTATTCAGGGATAATCAGAACTTGTAGTACGCGTATAGAACGTACAGAATCCAAGAGTCAGATTTTTAACCCCCCATAACAATATTTTCCCTTTACATGTGTCAGGATAAGTACAAATGAAAAATGCATTGTGCATAAAATAGAAATTTTAATTAATCCATACAATCGATTCAGCTCCCCTTCATCAGAAATGAAAAAAATTAAGGGAAATATATTTAATATGATATTCCAAATCTGTTATTTACGTTAATTTTAGAATTATGTGACCTCAAAACCTTCCGAAAATATGTTTAAAACACAATACGCTGTTTCTTTATCTTTTACCATCTATTTCTCGTTTAAGGTCCAATTACTTGTATTATTTTTTCATACCATTTGGTGTAGAATCCGTTTAGTTTGGTGTTTTATCAGTCCTGCTCTATACCTGCAACCTCAATGCTTGAGATCACCAGCCTTTGATTTCCACTAGGGAAAACATTATTCCGGAAAAATCGTTGTACTAATCTAACTGCAATCGTGAACCAATTATATTGATGCTCATATTTTCACTATTTTACTTATTATCACGCTTATAATGTATCACTTCCAATACCATTTTATACATTTTCTACAACACCAGTGATTTTAAAATTATTACTTTTAATACATATAGTAATATATAAGGAAATTGTGATAGTTAAATGATTTAAGCATTATTAAAATTGAATTAGACGCCTTTGGGGAATTTTTATGTAAATATACAGGGTGTCCCAAAACGAATGAAACGCACTTTCATTCTTTACCTGTTGGAGATAAGTGGGCAATGTAAATTGCAAAAATGTTGAAAGTAAGGTAGGAAATAAGACTACGTTAATTAAATAGTCCTTCCATTAATTTTCAAAAAGTTATACATTTTAAATTTTTATACGACCCCCTTAGAAAAATTTGGTCAATCAGAAAATTTTTATTTTTAATGTAACAAGATCATTAAAAAAAAATGAACATTTTGCATGGGGATCATACATCAAATTAGAAATGTAAATTTGTGACATATCACAAAAAAGATAAAACTAGATGATAATACATAGGATATCCAACCGCGTAGTGAGTACCACTGCTTTATATGATCTCTGTCTGTTGTTATTAAGACCCAGACCGTCCGACCTACCAGAAAGGTGTAAGGTAACTGTTTGGACGGCCGGGAAGTGCCACCCAATTTGGACCGGAACCCAGTGGGGGAGGCATCCACAGGGACCGTACCCTCCTTCCCCTACCACCAACCTCTCGGAAGGACTTACGGACCCACATGTTTAACGTGATCGTACTCCGCATGAACACGGCGGCAGTTCTGGCAGCGGCGAGAATCGCGCGCTAACCACTGGGCTGCCGCGCCCGAAAAGAGCCAACAACACGCGGTGTTCCCAGGTGGTCACCCACCCAAGTACTAACCGCGCCCGATGCTGCCTGACTTCGGTGATCTAACGAGAACCGGTGTTTTCAGCACGGTACGGTCGTTGGCCATGATCTCTGTCTGTGTAATGCTTTATTTAGATGCATTTGTGATAAAAAAATTTGACACATATTAACGTATTTTTGATCTAAACAATTTCCATCGTCAATTTGTTTATGATCCCTATTTTTACAGATGAAACAGCCTTTTACATGGTACGGAAAAGTGGCATAAGTCAGATTTTTTCCTTTATAATAATTCAGTTGATTTTAAAGATACAGATATGCGCTTTTTCTTAATGATCTTGTTGCATTAAAAATAAAATTTTCTGTTTGGCTAAATTTGTTTAAGGGGTCGTATCAAAATTTAAAAAGTGCAACTTTTTGAAAATTAATGGGAGGACTATTTCATTAACTTAGTCTTATTTCCTACTTTACTTTCAACATTTTTGCAATTTGCATTGCCCACTTATCTCCAACAGGTAAAGAATTAAAGCGGGTTTCAATCTTTTTGGGTCACCCTGTATAATATGCACTGTGGGAATGAGTGAGTGAGTAATAGAGAGGGCGATGCATCAAAATTATCGAGGGCATTTCCACTGTATATATCTTGGTTTTGGTGACATTCAATTAAACTAAGCTTCAAGACCAAAGAATTTTGAAAATTCAAATTAGGGGTGTAGGAATTGAGGTTGCTAGTTCCCATCCAGGCCCGAACTCGGGACACCAGGGTTACAAGACCGACATTATAAGGTTAGAGCAAAAGCTTCCTCTCCGAACTTATAATTCTGGTACTGATTCCTAGCATCTTCGATCGATGTCTTTTGGCAGGAGCAGAGTCGGCTGTTGCCACACACTCCACCCTCTGAGGTCGAATTTCGGTGAAGAGGGCGCCATCCCGAAAACCCCCATCGTGTCCTGATCCCGAAACTCAGTCGAGGACTGAATAGCCGGGAGGCGTGTAGTACCTCAGGCGTGACGTCAGTCTTTGTCAACCAGGAAGGGAGTGGTCGGCGCCTGTGTCTTAGCATGGTGCTGCCATCGTTCGAGATAGAAGGTTGCGTGCTCGTACGTCCAGGGTCATCATTGTGGGAATTGATGATGCCAGACCCGAACTCGAGACCCCATAGTTACAAGACCGACATTGTAAGGTTAGAGGAAAAGCTAGCTTCCTCTCCGAACTTATAATTCGCTTACTGATTCCTAGCATTTTCGAGATCGATGTCTTTTGGCAGGAGCAGAGTCGGCTGCTGCCACATGGGTGACAGTGCAAATTAATAATAAAACAAGAAAGATCAATCATGTATAAAGCATTGATTATGAAATACATTTCAACTGCAATGCAATTTTATTTAAGCATCTCTAACATGCGATACATTCAGCTGTGATATTTTTTAAATTATCACAGTGCTACAATAATTTATTTTACTTGGAAGCTTAAAACCATGGAGGTAAAAGTACTTTCTAATTCCATGCTTAAAACTTCATTGAAAAAGACAATATTATAAAATCGCCTGCTCCTCCATGTAAAATCAATGAATATTTTATTCATATCGCCTATGTCACACGCCAGAGCTAAATAATTTTGCGTTGAAAAAATTCAGCAACTCATATGCAACTCATCTTACAGCTTGATTTGTTTACAATCATCAAACGTCAAAATTAGGCTTCGTTATATAAATAATCAAAGTTTGATGATCATTTAAACTCAAAAATATTGTAATTGCGTTGGCGCAGAATATAGATGCACAGAAAATAAGCAAAAACAAATCGGTTTTAGGACGGATGCAATACTATAAATTAAAAAGAACTTTAAAAATCACAATTTTGACACTGGGAAAAAAGATGGAGGCCATATTTTATTTTGAAGTGGGTCACGTGATTTCATCGTATATTGTAGGTGTGATTGTTATTTTAATTTTTATTTAAAAAACTATTTAACATAATTTTGATGAAATTTTTTCCGCATTTTACGTGATAATTTGAATATTTTCTAAAATGTTCGAAGCAATTTGTGAATTTCAACTCCGCATAAGAAATATTTGAAAAATTGGGTCAAAATTGGGTTCAATGTATTTCATTTTTTATTCAACCTGGGTTAAATCCAAAACTAATTGGATATTATTCTTTTACATTCCCATATGCCCCACAGACCGTCTAAACAGCATACTAAAATTTCATTTTGATAAAGTCATTTTTACGGCATTTATCGTGCGAACGGACAGACAGACAGACAGAACGAACAAAGTCATAAACACTTTTCAACTATTTTGGAGAGTGTTAAAACTCTAAACAACTTTGCTTAATTATCGAGAACTTCCACTCTAGCAAAAATCTTGTTTTGGGTTTCATTAGATCGTCTCCAGCTTCTAGGTTAACGAGAAAATCGAAAATATCAGAAATTCGAATTAGGAGTGGCGATACAAAGGGATTTTCCAAAAGCCTACACCACTTTGCGTTTAAAAAATGTGCACCATTTTATTTTTTCTTTGTCATACTATGTAATATAACATAGATTCTTAAACTTCTTTTCAGGAGCATTATATTAAATATTTTAACAAACTACTTTGATTAAAAATGTCATTTAGTATACTATAGGAATTTGCCCATGATTGTGAATTTTATGTTTATATTATATACTCCGTACGAAGAACGGGTGAACGGGTATGTTGCTAGTATATATATATATATATATATATATATATATATATATATATATAATAATAATAGTAGTTTGAAAATCCAATGAACGAAAAGTAAGAAGATGTAACACGATAAACCTAACTTTTTAAAACACCCACAGAATAAAATATAATACTGCAAATCATATATATATATATATATATATATATATATATATACTCTTTAGAAATCAAAAGTACTTAAAGTACTTGAAATCAAAGTACTTAAAATTCGAAACCTCAATTCTAAAAGTCCGTGTCTAAAATCAATTAAAGAAGCTTGAAATGTGAGGTCAATCTATTCTAACACACATACTGTATACTAGACATTAAAAGTAAAATATGCAAAACCTTTTAAAATTATAACTGTAGAAATATTTCTTGGATAAAAATTGATGCCATTTATCTTTGAAAGTTTTGACGAGCAAATAAATTTCGAAACTCATTACTTTTGCATCGTTAAATTGCAGCAACTTATCAGGAATGTTTAAATGCGATTTTTTGTTAGAGCAGAATTTGAACATTTTGCAAAATTAACACTCATAAATATCAATTTGTGCTGAACTGCGCCTTTCACGAGAAGGAGGCAATAACCAAAATGGATGGATGTTC
This sequence comes from Amaurobius ferox, assembly GCA_951213105.1. Classification (NCBI taxonomy): domain Eukaryota; kingdom Metazoa; phylum Arthropoda; class Arachnida; order Araneae; family Amaurobiidae; genus Amaurobius; species Amaurobius ferox. Next base: position 16,612,052 of record OX578147.1, read on the forward strand.
ACAAGAACTTTTATGCATCGCTTATGTTTAATGCAACGTCATTTTTATAAATAAGGGGTGATTTAAGAAATAATTTATTTAATTTGTTTAAACATTAGTTGAAGGATGCGAGCAGAATGAAAAGATGAGACTGATGATCCTGGGTGATTTAGTTTTATTAGTTACCAAAAAGACGTTAACAAGGACGTGGGACAATAATCCCGACTATAGTTAACAATTCAGTGTATAATGTAAAGTCATTTGGTAATTTCACATTACAAACACACACACACACACACACACACACACACACACACACACACATATATATATATATATATATATATATGTATATATATATATAAATATATATATATAGTATATATATATATATATATATATATATTCCAATAATGTTGCATTTAATGTCAAAAACTTTCCTATGCTCTTGCACTTTGTGTTATACAACAATTATATTATCCAAGTTGATAACATTTACTTACAAACATCTGGTGTACCACAAGGGGGCTATAGTAGTAGTATACAGTAGTAGTATTCTGGCTAACTTATATCTTTATTATTATGAATGTCATTTTAACTCTAATTCATATATTATATATAGATATGTTGACGACTTAATTTGTATTATCATTAATGATTCCTATCCAATTATTATTGATTTTTACCCATCTGACCTAGAATTAATCCCTAATGAGCCTAGTGTTAGTCAAACTGTAAATTATTTAAACCTATATATAAATTTAGTTACCCTCAATAATCATGTTATCACCAATCTATATAGACAAAAAAAATTCTTACAACTTCACTGTCATAAAGCTGCTGTCATATCGATGTTGTAATTGTATTCAATTGTTTAGAAACATCATTTTAAATCAGCTTTTTCGAATACATCGACTTTCTGATCCTCAGTTTCACTTTCTCGACATCAATAATCTTAAACGCATTTGTCAAAATTACCACTATCCGGAAGTATTTGTAAATAATATTATTAATAATTTCAAATATACTATGTTATAATTTTATAAATGCATTATTTATCCTTGATTGGATAACTCATTTTTGTGAATTTCACCCATTCTTATCACCTAATTTGCCACTAGGCCTGAGTCTGATACTGTTTACTATTTTCGAAAAACTACTTTCCACTGGTCCTGAGTCCTATACTGATTATTATTTTTGAATGACTTCATACAAATTATGTTTCGTTCAAGTGTATTCATTCCGGTGCCCACTCGCATTGACGAAAAGAGGTAAAATGATCTGTCGATTGTTCCTCTGCGACCATGTTTGACTTCCACGTGGTAGCTGTGCCTGTGAGTCAATATTTCTGTTTTTTTATATTTATGATTTATAATTCAATTGGTTTATATTATTTCTCCTTCCACTAGCCAGTAGACAGTCCCAATGGTGTCTATAGTTAAATACTATCGCCATTGTCAGAAACTGGCTATTCTATCGGTTTTAATTCGAATTGTATGGCTGTCCTGACGAGAATGCAATTTCGATCTAACCGCCATTTTTTGTGTAGTTTCAATGGATTCTCCATATCTTGATCATTAATCTTGAGCTAATTGTTATTGCCTTTTCTCATTTTTGCCATGTTTTCTTTTTCATTTTATATATATATATATATATATATATATATATATATATATATATATATATATATATATATATATATATATATATATATATATATATATATATATACATTCTTAATTGTGATTTTTGTATACTATTATTCTCCTCATCCCCTTTCCATTATAGTGATAAGTTACCTTCTATTTTTAACACTTTACAACATAGTTGAAAAGTGTTTATGACTTTGTTAACACTTTACAACATAGTTGAAAAGTGTTTATGACTTTGTTCATTCTGTCTATCTGTCTGTCTGCCCGTTAGCACGATAACTGCCGTAAAAATGACTTTATCAAAATGAAATTTCAGTATGTTTTTCAGACGGTCTGTGGGACCTATGGGAATATAAATAAATAATATCACCCAATTAGTTTTTTATTGAACCCGGGTTGAAAAAATGAAATACATTGAACCCTATGGGACCTAATTTTTCAAACATTTTTTAAGCATAGAAATTCACAGATAGCTTCGAAATTTTTAGGAAATATTCACATTATCCCCTAAAATATATAAAAAAAATCTCAGTAAAATATATTAAGTAGTTTTTTAATTAAAAATTATTTAATATAGGAAAAAAAACAAATTCAATTAAATTCTGACTTTTGGGATATCCTCCAGAAAGAAAAAGGAGATATATTATATAATAAATATCTTTCCAATTGTTCGATCATTTCGTATATGAGAGAGGCTTCACATATTAAAATCAATTTGGTAGATAATAATTTTTCAATTTTTTTTTTAGTTTTAAATAACTCTTCGTGATATACTTATTTGATAGCATGTTTAATGCACTTTCCTATGTTCTAGAAAGTTAAAATTAGGTACACTGCTTTTGATTGGTTGAACATTTTATTCGACAATAATTTGGTGGATCTTTAAATATAGATCATACATTTTTTTTCGAAATGGCCTGCAAATAATCCCCGTTCACTTCTATAAATCGTTGTTGTAATATTGTTAAAAATTCTGATGTCGGCAGCTCATGTCTTTCCCTGCTGACTCATATTCACGTTCTCTTTATTTTTTCAATAATAATTTGAGTTTATCTGCACAAAAAATAGCCATAAGTATTTTAAATGACATTGAATTTGCGCGTTAAACTTAAATTTGGTTCTCATTTGATAGCTGGACTTATTGTCAAAGGTGGCGCAGCGAAAACGCATTTCGTTACATTCGGTCCATTAGTTTTTAGCTAGGATGGATAAAGGCAATTTCTGCCGGCCATTTCGCAAAGAAGGCAGATTCTTTTATTACGAATCGTGCTATAATCAAATGAACATCAGGGTATCCCACAAAAAACCTAGCTACCAAATTTTATTAAATTCGGTAAATTAGTTTTTCAATTAGAGTGGCAGTAATATCCTCACAGACACACTGAAACATAAACAGATACACCCTTACACACACAGACGTCGTCCTAAAAATAGTTTTTCGTGTTCTAGAAGTCCCAAAACGTGTAGATCCTTCGAAAATTCGAGTTCCGATCTTCGGCACGATTCCAATACTTTGAATACATACCCACACATGCACACACATATTATCTGTGTATCTGTGTATTATCTGTGTATCTAAATTCCGTGCCTATGCAATTACAATAGTTGTGATTTTAAATGATCCCTAAACTTTTATTATTTCTTCAACGAAGCCTAATTTTAACTTATACAGAATGCAAATATCTCAAGCGATCGTAAGGTGAGTTACATAAGAATTGCTGAATTTTTTTCACACAAAATTATTTAGCTCTGGAGTCTGGAATACAAGTTATATGAATGAAATATTCATTGATTTTGCATAGAGAATCAGATGATTTATATTCCGATACAGTTTTAAATATTTAAGTATAATAAATTACTGTAGTACTGTGATAATGTAAAAGATATCCCCACTGAATGTATCACATTTTAGAAATTTTTAAATGAAATTGCATTTCAGTTGGAAAGTGTTTCATAATAAATGCTTATGCATGATTGATCTTTCTTGTTATCCTTAGTCTTGGTCTATAGTTATTTATTTGTAACAAATATGCTAGAGATGGGTTTTTTTGTACTTACCGTAGTTTATGCATTGTTTTCGATTAAAATCTTTGAATTTATATATATATATATATATGTATATATATATATATATATATATATATATATATATATATATATATATATATATATATATATATATATATATATATATATATATATATATATATGTACATATACCCCTTAGGAGTCAAAATCAAAGTACTTAAAATTCGAAACCTCATCTCGTTATAAGTTTTACTTCGCAGAGCAATTTGTGTGAATTTGAGAAATAGATCATAATTAAAGAAAATGGGTGCTGCAGAAACGTTTTAAAAGTATTCTGCTATTTTATGAAAGGAATGTAAAGGAGAAGAAACAGAAAAATATTACATGAATTACAAAACGAGAAAATTTATTTTATTAATTTTTTAAAAGACTAAATACTACTTTCTGAAACGAAAACTCTGAGAAAATTATCATTCAATTACCGACTGTTAAAGTTAGATTTAAAATACAAAATTGTGTGCATTCTGGAAATTTTGAGAAAATATATATAATGTAGAACTTTAATTTTCATCTATTGGAAACGATGCACTGTCTTCCTAAAGCACTCGATAATACATCCGATATAACTCAAAATGTTCTGCATCGTCTCCAAATTTCACAAGAAGGTAGTCGATTAAGTATTACATATATTCCATGAGTGCAATAATAAAATTAAAGAAACCATATTTAGGTATATTTTCTATTCGTTAAGTGATTTTTACCCAGTACATTCAAAACACATTTTGTATGCTATAGAAACAATCCAAACAATCTTTAGTAGGTGCTACAGCTTGCATTGTCGTTTCATTCTATCAATCAGATGACCCTGTGCAGCAGAGGATAATAACTGCCATTCATGTAGAAGGAAAGTTTTTAGTTCTTGGAGAGTAATTGGAAAGGGTAGATGTACAGAGACTGGTCCACCAAGGACACACCCCAAAGATGGCCACTGCACACGAACGAAAAATTTGTTTTCAAGGTACTCGTACACCAGTCCTTCTCTGTTTGGACGAGCGTTATCGTCCATTAAAAGAAAATCTGGATCCACTGCTGCAGCGTAGATGCTCACAATGAGTTCTAGGACTTACAACTATCCAGACAGTACGACCCAATTGAAGGTTTAGAGTAGTGATTACGAGAAATTGAAGGCCATTCATTCGAAGTTCAAAGATTTGATCCCTATACCTTTTCGCCGTCATAGAACTCCATGTATACACCTGCAGGTTGGTGTGATACCCCAAAGAAAAGGCAGGCCATGCCAACACGCGACAACGACTAAAAACGTGATGTTCTTCGATGTTATTGGGATGATTGCGTGCTCCAGGTTATCACAGACTCTTACACGTCCATGGTATGTATTTTGGGCAAGTCGTATCTCATTTTCTCATTGGACAACTGCGCTTCTATCCAAGTCGCATACTGATGACACTAATTTAATCGTGCCGGTCTTAGCGCTCAAAAAGACACATAATCGTGGTGCCCGGACATAGAGTTCTATGCAGCATTCGTCTCCCAATACTGATGGATACCGACTTTCCTATTGTTGAAGTAGCCATTGATCGGAGAGCTGGTGGGGTCGCGATTAAGTTTGAATACTGGTCATCAGAGGACACGATGTACTGGTCATCAGACGATGTTCGAGCTCTAAGACGATCTAGAACGAGTCTTTGCAAATCCGTCCCCACTTGTTTGGAATTGTTTCCATAAAGGAGAAATGACAGAATGGTTCACAGAAAAGAAATTGGTGACTTTCTTAATGGACTGTCCTGCCTCAAGCTTCCTAACAGCCCGTCAGCGATTAGTTATATTAATAAAAGTTGCATTAATAAATTTCAAACAAGTATTTTTGTTAAACGAATATAAAGAAATAAAATACTCCGATCAATGGCTACTACCACAGAAAAGAAACAGCGTTATACCTTCTGTTTGAAGACTAGATTAAAAATAAAAACATTTGGGATAGAAAATAAAGAACAACAAAAATACAAATGCACACCTCAAATTCAGCCCCCAGCCACTCAAACAGCTGCTGCACACCCTAGGGTCAGTCGAGTGGTCTGGGCTTGCAACACCTCAAATCCAGAATAACGATTTCAATTGCGAAATCAAAACTAAATTCATTTAAACGCATGAGTCTTGTACTTGTTTAAAAAAGAGAAACATAGCTTTAAATTACTTGTAAAGAAAAAATAATGATTAAAAGTCTTTCGCCAGCCAAAAAATATATATATTTTTTTCATTTTGCTCTCTTGTAAGGAAGTTTGCCAATCTCTGCCCTAATATATCACCTCTCGGACTAACTTTCGGACCTACTAATTAACATGCACATACTACACGAAAACAATATTGGATGTCGTCGGGAATCGAACTCGAGTCTATCTTGTACAATTTACACGCCCTTAAATTTAAAAGAACATTAAAAATCACGATTTTTATACTGAGAAAAAAAGATGGATGCCATATTTTATTTTGAAGTGGGTCACGGATTTTGTCATATAATATGGGTGAAAGCCCCAGGCCGTCCGGCTCGTCCAGAGGACTTGGACATATAATATGGGTGTAACAATTATTTTAATTTTTATTTAAAAAACTACCAAACATTTTTTGCTAATTTTTTTTATATATTTTATGGGATAATTTGAATATTTCCTAAAATTTTCTACTCAGTTTGTGAATTTTAACTTTGCCTAAATTTTTTTGAAAAATTAGGTCCAATAGCGTTCAATGTATTTCACTTTTTCAATTCAGGTTCAATCCAAAACTAATTGGGTGATATTATTAATTTGCATTCCCATATGTCCCACAGACCGTCTCAATAACATATTGAAATTTCATTTTGATAAAGTCATTTTTACGTCAGTTATCGTGCGAACGGACAGACAGGCAGACAGAATGATCAAAGTCATAAACACTTTTCAACTATGTGGGAAAGTGTTAAAAAGGAAATTTATCAGTTATGGCTTTAATTGTTTTTACTAATAGTTGTGAAATTGTATCAAAATGTTTAAACTATAAACTGATACTTTAAAACTGTTCTACATAACATGACTGCTGGAGAAAATGAATTTTTCCATTGAATTTCTTTATTGCTATGCCAGAGCGTGAAATCATAGTTAACAGTTATGAATCAGCCGCCACTTTGAGGTGACCACAAGGAACTTAAATAAAAATATTCCGGATCAGATATAGTATCGATATTGTACTTGGTAATTCCAATCATCAAAGTTACCATATTGGGCTACATTTCCTCAGTTGAGTTACTTTTGAACCATTCTATCGACTTTTTGGCGTTTTCAATTTTTCTTTTTGAAAAATTTTCAAAAATATTAATATCTGGGTTGTATTTGTAAAATTTTATATATTTCCATATTTTTAAAATTTTTCTGGAGATAATTTCGATATATGTATATTTTTACCCAATTCGTATATCTGACGACCATTTGTGAAAACAGTTATATATATATTAGAAAGAAGTAATAATAAAAATAAATAATTTCAAGTAATCGTGAAATATTAACATCACCATAGAAGCAAAACCACTGTCATAATGCCGATAATAGAAAAGATCAGCACCGGTCCAAATTCGAAGATTAAAAATTATATATATATATATGTGTGTGTGTGTGTGAGCTATTTGGGTATTTCAACTGTATTTAGTATTTGAACATTTTAGTATATATGTAGTTCATTTGTCATTGTATTATGTATAGATATATTTCATTTAGCCTATTTGTAGCCGTATTGTACATATGGCTGCATTTCACTACTTGTTTTTCCATATGTGAGGTACAGCCTTTCACTTATAATGCCCTACCCTGTGACTTTCCTCATGTTTTTTTTTTCTGTTTTTGTCTGATATTCCTCTCCTCTACCACAGTCTGTAAACCTTTGGATCGGTGCCCATATAGATCTGTTAAGCACTTGTTCCTAATGTTAAAGCATAAACTTTGACACAGAACCTGTCAATAATGATCACTAAATTCACAGTGCTCAGTTTATTATTATACAATTTCTCGCACATCAGTTGAATAGCAAATTTCGAAAAGGGCACAACTCCGAAAATTGAAATTTTACACAAGCAACAACAACAAAAAATAAATTTATTTGTCATTCTTATCTTTCACTTGTTCCTAGTGTTAAAGCATAAACTTTGACATAAAACCTGTCAATAATGATCACTAAATTCAGAGTGCTCAGTTTATTATTATACAATTTCAGTACATCAGTTCAATAGCAAATTTCGAAAAGGGCACAACTCCGAAAATTGAAATTTTACACAAGCAACAACAACAAAAAATAAATTTATTTGTCATTCTTATCTTTCACTTGTTCCTAGTGTTAAAGCATAAACTTTGACACAAAACCTGTCAATAATGATCTCTAAATTCCGAGTGCTCAGTTTATTATTATACAATTTCAGTACATCAGTTGAATAGCAAATTTTGAAAAGGGCACAACTCCGAAAATTGAAATTGTTTAGCTAGCAACAACAACAAAAACAAAAAAATAAATTTCTTTTCCTTATGTGGATGGTAGGAAAACTACAATTTACAGGGAGTATTTTGGAACAAATATTAATATAATAACAATTAAGTTATTATTTTGAAAAACTATTGGGACTATGAAAATATTCATTGAACTTTCCCGAGATGTGCCCTTTTCGAAATTGGGAGAAAAATTCAAGACATTTTCTTGAAATAGAATTTTAAAAATAGAACGGCAAACTCGGTTTTAATAGTACAAATTCAAAATGTTTAATAGAAATTAATATAATTATTGATGATGCCAAAAAATTGTGAAACACTTGGACATATTTAGATCAATAATAATAAATTAAATTGGATCTGTAATAATAAGTAAAATTGGATCAGTAACAATAAATGAAATTGGATCAGTAGTAACAAATAAAATTGGATCAGTAATAATGAATGAAATTGTATCAGTAATAATAAATGAAATTGGATCAGTAATAATAAATAAAATTGTATCAATAATTCATAAAAAACATTTTTTGGAGGCTCCTTTGTAGTTGTGGGACACTGTAAAGAACTTCGTTAAAGAACACATACTGCTTCACTTTCTCTAGATCCACATTCTTTAGATTGTATATTTGTAATTTACAAAGATAAGCAGGGCAATGTGCGATGTCTGGTAATTCAGCATTTGTTCTTTTTACTTTTGAAAAAGAGTACACTTCCTCTGAGATTATATTGTCAGATATAATAATATCGAGCTAACATGTCACAGCGTTTTTGTGGGTCAAATTCAAATTCATAAAACGATTAAACTCTCATTTTTTAGAGACTTGTTTTCCATAACTTTTGAATGAAAATGGTTTTCTCTTGAAGTTTTATGATGACAACTTTTGACGTTAATAATGTCATTCTTCTCGATCTTTATTACGCTAAATTTTCCGGTCTTGGAGGATTTCTCAGTGGTCCATATTGGATTATTTTTTATCAATCGAGCTACTTTTGAGTCGTTCTCGCTGCTTTTTGGCGCTTTCAGTTTTTTCTTATGAAGAATTTTCGAAAATATTAATACATATTTAGAGGATTTCAAGATCCCAATATATTGTTAATGTGTGAACTGTCTGTTTCCTCTTTCAATTTTTTTCTTAACTACAGTCAATGCTGCTATCCTCTATTGTCATACCTGTTTTGTTGCTGGACTTTTAAGTTTAGTGCATGCTTACTTGACGGCTAAGTCGGCTGGAGTATATACGTCTGAGCAGTTGGTTAGACTTATACGAGCGAACGCTGAAGTTGGAAAATACCATATCTTCTCTCTATGTACACGAAATTTCTACGAAATAAACAACATGCCATAAGCCAACTATGCCATAAGCCAGGTCCAGAGTTATACCATTTAGAATGCTGTGCTATTGCATCTAAATTACGTTTCCGTCAAAAAATTATAACAACCAAAAGATCGAAATATACCTTTTTCGAAATTTCCTATTCATTTGTTAATTAACATGATTAAATTACTTTATTTAAATTGTTAGAATATTTTATGATTTCATTTAATTTGCATCATAAGTCAGTTAGAAGTCAGCTTGTAATTGGTCCTTAGTTCTTAACATAGTGATAACACCATTTCGCCAATGATCTGCAGTCGTAATACCACTCTCACGATAAATATGTGATGACTTCAAATTACGGCAGTGCTTTTATTTTTCTGCTAATATTACAGAGACCTCTTTCTAAAGCAACCAGAATTTCCTCCTCGTTATATATATTCGTTAGCTATAAAAAATAGTCTTTCAGAAATCAATGTATACATACCTATATGCATATATTACATACAGATCCAGAAGAAAAAGCTTTATAGGTATTTTGTGCTTTAATTATTATTTAATACAACATATTAATTATAAAATATTCAAAAAAAGAAACTAGAAGTTAGTAAGTAACATGATTGTATTCACTGATATACATTCTTTAGTTCATTGTTTGAAAATCTATTCTGCAATACATTACACTATATTACATTACATTTATCTACAGTGAGAACCCATTTACAATGATTTAAGGATTTTGAATTTTACTGTGGTCTGCCGTATCTGCACCACCAATTTTTACCGATAGGTATACATAATCAAACCAAATATACACTTTCTAATAAATATAGCATATCATGACAAACGTTCACATTATAACAAAGTTAACATGCTTAAACAACTAGCAATATTCATTATATAAGAATAAATATCCCACATGTAAGCTAATATGCCTCTAATAAATATAAAGACATGAATAATATACATACATACAGAGATGCTCTTGATTATTGTTAAAATATACCTATTCATATGCTGCCCATAAGTACTGGTATACACGTGTAGTTAAAATAACACATTAATTACAATTAAATTAAATATATACATAAGAGACATTTTCATCATAAACATTGCAACACTCTAGCAATCCCAAATATTATTCTTTATTCGACCTACTCAGCCTTTATTCTTCTACCTAATTAATTAGTGACTGAATCCTTTATAATAATTGTCACATTAATCTCCAATTATTTTTCTCTCAGTGCTGTAATAGAAAAATTAATTCCATATTATTGATCAAACCAATTATCTAACTATACAGCTACCGTGAGAAAAACAGTTTTTCTGAGCAACATTGACTTTATCATAGTTTGGGCAGTAACATGATTTGGGTGAATTAGTGACTGAATCCTTTAAAATAATTGTCACATGAATCTCCAATTATTTCACCGACCATTGTATGTGAATGTCCAATATTCATCGATGCCCATTAACGTTATCATGGAACTCCCTATTTGACTGGTCGGTGTGAAAATCCGAGATATGCAAATGATTATTGTATCCCATAGAAAGAACTAAATGTTTTGACTTCTATCGAAATTTATTATAATAATCCCATAAGTCATCAAACTGCCAAATGTCGTAAGAATGACACTGTTTCTCAATTCTATACAGCCACCGGCTGTGAGAAAGATGGGTTTTCTGCGCAGCACATACTTTATCTTAGTTTGTGCTTCAATAAACTTTGGACCATTGTATTTGAATGCCATATCTTCATCGATGTCTATTAAGATTGACAGGAGATTCCCCATTTGATTTGGAATTCTCGATGCAACACAGACGGTTCCGGAAAAGAAGAGACAGTTGACGGCTAGATACAAAAAACCATTGATGCTTCTAAAGTGTAAGTTATTAGAATCATTTGATACGACTAAAGAAAAAAGCGTAAATATATTAATCAAATGCACCAAAATGAGATAAAATAGTATGGACGAAAATATGTCGTTTAGTAGTTTGATACTAAACCATACTACGCGGTACTGTTCCAAAAATGCATTTAAAGTAGATAAAAATGCAGGTTCAGAAAACTCCATTTTGCCAATACCTTGAACGCTAAGTTTCAGAGAAAATACTATTTCACCCAAACAATGGCAGAGAGCACAGAACAAACAGTTGATAAAAATGGGTATTGTAACATGAACTACTAAGCTAAAATAAAATCCAAAGATGGAAATAAATGAAATTGATTTCAATCCAGAATCCTGTGTAACAGTCGACGCTTTATATGAATCATTGATTTGGTAGATATATAAGATGAATAATGCAATGGGCGCAAGAAACCCGCATAAATTTGTTAAATGTATTGAAAAGAAAACAAAAGACATTTTGTTTATTACATAAGATCGAATAAACTTTTTTAGTAATTTGAGTTTATTTTTGCCTTTGAGAAAGAAGTAACAAACCAAAAGAATTGCAAATTGATATATTAGAACAGATATGAAGTACCTGGGTGGCGTTTGGATCCAAGACATGTAAATGGCTACCAGTGACCATGTAAAACCGATAAGGAAAAAAGCACAAAATATGGTGGCCCGAATATTTTTCCATAAACACTTTTTCTTTCTGGAATATGAGTATGTAAATCCCAATCCAACAGCATTCAGGATGAACCAGAAGAACCAAAGCACGTCTTTTTTTCTCCCCCTTTTTATTGCCATTATATATAGTATTTGTCTCAATCGTTTAGAAACTTTCAAATTGTTCTTGATCTATCTAATGCCAATTAAAAGAATTATTAATTTTTTGACTGTAGTAAATGGCATCGAACCTTGTGTTTAATAAAATTTGGTATTAATCATTAGTGAATATCTGTAAAGACCGAACTACTAAATTTAATATCGGTACATATATAAATTTAAAACGAGAACAAGTATCTTCAATAATTGATTTCAAAACATTCGAGTGCAGCAACAGTCCAGTAGGTAAGACAAAAAGTATACTTATAGAACTGAGGAATGAAGCGTTGAGTCCATGAATTTGAAGAATAAATGTGATAAGTATCACTAGATTGGATGAGAACCGACTTGAGAGTTCACTGTTATTTCAAATAGATGGATCACCAGGAGTCAGTTACATTTCGCCAAATGGAATTCACATGATTTCACACGCAAAAGAATGAAAGTGCACACACAGCCTAGAATCAATTTTTCTTTCCATAGAAAATACTTAAGCTGCCTTTAAATCACATGTGCAGACTTTACAGAGTCCACTTCACCGATAAGACCAATTCCGTTTCATTAGCTCAATAGGGAGATCGACGGTTGGTCAGTATGAAGTTCTGCCATTTGATCTTCAGCTGTGACAGCAAATTTATTTACAATGCCGCATAAATAAATCAACCATACAGTTTAGTTCAATGATGTCGAGGGTTTGAAAGTGACCCTAGCACAACTAGGGTCACTTAGTGGACTCAGTGGACGCTAATATATTAAATGCCGATTTCAAATTGGTAGGCCAACGGAGGAAGTCAACTTGGAAAATAAAAATAACACCAGGAATCTAATCCGTGGTGAAGATATCAGCAGGAGTCTAACCTGAAGTAAAAATGGTAGGAGGTAGTCAGTTAGATTGTCAAGTTGCAAGTCAATCTGTCATTAGAGGGACGATCATGTACATGCCGATTTCAAATTGGTACGCCAACGCAGGAAGTTAACTTAAAAAATAAAAATAACACCAGGAGTCTAACCTGTTGTAAAGATATCATCAGGAGTCTACCCTGAAGTAAAAATAGTAGGCAGTAGTCAGTTAGATTGTCAAGTTGCACGTCAATCTGACTTTAGAGGGAAGATCATGTACAGTCCATTTCGACAATGACAGCTTGGAATTTCGTCCCAGGCGCTCTATTGAGAAAGTGTCGGCTGACTAGTTTGAAGAACCGAGGTTTGGTTCCTTTACAACTTCTTTTAAACTTATGAAAGGAACTGACCAATCTGTGTCAAGCGTTACTTTAATGTGTCAGAGAAAAATAAAGAAATCTAAGTGGCTCAAACTGATCAACAATTTCAATATTTATATTTCACATTACTTTGGTTTATTAAGAAAATTATGATTTCAAGCAGTGTTTTAAAACTTAACACATTCAAAGCCGTACAATTATTTCATTCTGAGATCTAAATCAAACTAAATAAGGACAACCTACTTAAAAAAATAATTTTACGCAATTCCATTTCATAGAAATCTGAATTCATTTCTTACATGGGCATAGCATACGATATAGAAAATCCATTTTAATTACATTTCTAAAATAAAAAACTCACAAAATTTCGATGTAATGTCATAAAATATTATATATCAGACTTTGAAATAATAATGTTCCGATTTTATTTTGTACTGCATACTTCAAGCAAAACTAAAATTTATATTTAAAAAAAAATCTTTCTAAACTAACTTAAATGTTAGTCACGGTTTATTCTGTACAGTTTACTTGACTTTAGATTTGCCGTGCAAAATAAATATCTAAAATAATAAGTAAAAAGCTAAACCACGGATCATGCATGGATCCTCATCACGATAACACTGAGATAAAATTTCCTTACAAATGTGTTATAACATGTTAGTAAATGGCACGTTAAGAAATTAAAAATAAAAGTTAGTTTTCTTTGAAATTTGATGAAATCAATACATTGATCTTTAATGGCTGGCGGTCGTCAGAAAGTCAAACAATATGCAATCGATAAAGAAGAGTCTTTGTAAGTAACGTATAAAGATAATTTTTTTTTTTTTTTTTAGATTTATGCAATCAACATATTCTAAAGGATTTAGGAATTCTCGCCATGGAAATTATATGATAAAACAGCGGTGTCATAATATAGAACATGAAATGTTGATGTTTGGATCATAACAAATTAAAATGCAAGAGCAACCATCATTTATTTCATAAAAGCAATGTATTGATTTTTAAGGATTGACAGTTAGGGAATGGTAGTTCAGGATTACCGCCAGGAAGTCAAATAATAGGCATGGAGAATAATAAGAATAACAAGAAGTGTCATTATGAATATGTGCAATAATAAATCACATTTTTTATTTTATTTTTAGTATTAATTTTTTTAGATTTATGCAATTATACATATTGCAAGAGATTTTTAAGAATGTATTTTTGACGTAAGTAATGCTTATGGTCTTGGTATGCGGCTAAAATTGGAGCGTTACGAAAAATATAAACACTTACTGAAAAATATAAACACTGACTCTTATATCGCCGAACCTAACAGATGAAAATGTGAACAATTTACAATTTGCATTTCTTTCAAATAAGAACCCGAACAAGAAGAAATTAGAAGAGAAACCGGGAGTTATCTGACCTAGAGATTGGGCATTTTTTCATCTAGGCAAAAAACTCGATATTACCTAGTACATTACAATGATCAAAATCACAAGAACCCGCCAGAAAGGGGCGCCCCCCAAAATAAGGAAGACACTCCCATTGCAGATAACAGTATCCATGAACTGGTTTCGCACTTATGCGCTCATCAGTGTGAAATTATCGTTAACTGCAATGACAACAAGCAAAGTTGCTATATGCCACAATTTTGTAAATTTCTATAGGAACTGATACTTTCAATCCTTCCTCATAACCAGCATGAAATTCGCTCACAATTTAGTTCAGGCTACACGAAGCTGCAAAGACCGAGTTCAAAATCACAACCCGCCAGAAAGGAGCGCTCCTTTAAATTAGGAAGACACTCCCATCATATATAGCAGTATTTATGGACTGGTTTTGTGCTTATTATGTCTCCTTAATATGGAATAACCGCTAACTAAAATGGCATCAAGCAAACTTTCTATTTGCTGCTTCTAAGGGAACTGCAAATTTCAGCCTTTCCACGTCCCATAGAAGATCGCAAAATTGTGGCAAATAGAGAAACCGGCCCATAGATGCTGTTATCTGCAACGAGCGTGTCTTCCTTATTTTGGGGAACGACCTGTTCTTGTGATTTTAAACTTGTCCCTTGCAGCTTTGTTTCATGTCGCCCGAGTTAAATTGTGAACGAATTTATTGCCGCATACGTGTAACGGCTGAAATTGTCAGTTCTCATAGAAGTTCGCAAAATTGCAGCAAATAGCATTCTTGCTGCCATTGCAGTTAACGGTTATTCAATGACGTAGAGTGCTTAATAAGCGCGAAACCGGTCCATTGATATTATTATCTCTGCAATGGGAGTGACTTCCCTATTACATTTTGTTTTGTCGGGTATAGGGTATCACTTATGAATTTACGAAAATAATTTCAGTATTTTGAACTATTCTTTTTAGAGAAAAATGTTTTTTTCACTTTGCTTACACTTGCCGGAAATATCTTCTATAAACCAGTGGTCTTCAAATTTTTTTATCCGAGGGCCACATTTGAGTCAGTCAGAAGCTGGAGGATCGCGGATAGAAAAACACGCTCGTAAACACCATATTCAAGCACACATATACACACATGTACGTAACCGCATATATATTCACGTGTGAATATACAAACATGTACGCAAGTACATATACGCAGGTGCGAATATACACACAAGCAAGTAAGCACACATACGCATGTACGCACCCACGAATATACATACATGTGCGCAAACGCACATATACATATAATTACGCACTCATGCACAAACTTATACGTACTTACAACATATATATTTTATTATACGTATTTACTACATAACATAATACATATACTCATTATTATTAAATTTTCGATTTTTTTTTTCTGGTGGATGCAAATTATACTGTTCATAATGTTTGCATTTGAATCGAATCAACTGCAGTAATAATTATCATATCCTTTTGGCCCTTTATTTAGGTGTAAGACAAATTTCGTACTGCCAGGAATACTGAAAATTTCCAAGTAATATTTTTAACTATTCTAGAGACGTATAAAGTTGTCAAAAACACGTTACTAAAATAAAAAATTTCAAGTGAAAAAGATGACAAAGCAAATTTGGCCCAAATTTCTTGTCTCTTTCTGAAAGAGGGGCGATAATTGTGTTCGAACAGTGGTAATACAATGGCTTTGTATGTAGTTTGTTACATTTTGCCATGCCTTTTTTTACTTTCTCATACGTAGCATTGAGAAAGTATAGTTTTCATGAAAATTTTCGATTTAGAGATTTTTATGTCAATATATGTTATAAGACCTCAAAAAACGTTTTGATTATTTTTGGAGTGGCGTCTGTCTGTCTGTCTGATGTCTGTAGTCGATTTCTTGTGTACACTATAGTAGCCACAAATATTATTGGATTTTCAAGAAACTTTATATCCGTCTTTATTATAAAAAAAAATCTAGAACTAGATAGACATTTTTTTTTTAAATTGGAGTGAAAACTTTGAATTTTATTCGAAATTTCACATTTTTTCAACATGGAAGCATAGGACAAAATTTGGCGCAATTATGCATAAAAAGGTTTATTTATGACTTCATGATCGCGAGACTTAATAGTTTCAATCTTTGCTGTGAAAAAGTAGCCGCGATGCAATTGCTTTCGCGATGCAATTGACCCTCTGGGGGTATGCATTGTCAAGTATGAGAACAATTGAAATATTTTTCTAGTCCATTAAATTGAAGGATAAAACGCTATAGTTGTAATCACTTGGACTCACGGCAGCGATTTTTCAAATTTTTTCTTGTAAAATTTGAAAAAAAAAATTGAATTCTGGTGTGAGAAAATCGGTGTGAACTACACTCAAATTAATTTAATAAAATGTCTTTTAGACATATTTTACATAACATTTTTTGTTTATTCACATTCAGTCAAATACTAGATACGTGCAGTCAAATAATAGATACATGCAGTCAGATACTAGACAGACATTACACTTCGAATCGAAGAGAAATGTACCAGAAAAGTTTTAGAGATCTTCACAGATCAGATATTAAATATACAACAGAAGTAGCTGCAATACCCAACATGAAAAGTATAAATCCTTAAACATCTTTCATGATTGGAAATTAAAGCGGGATTTAACGAATTTAAATAACGAGGAATAAAATGAACAATACATGTTTTTCATAGAGATTGACAAAAGCAGTTTTGAAAGCAGTTGGTACAATTAAATTTTCACAGATCATATAGTAATTGTACAGCAGAAGTAGCTGCAACGCTCAATATGAGAAGAATAAATCATTAAACATCTTTCATGATTGGAAAATAAAGCGGGATCTAACGAATTTAAATAACGAAGAATAAAGTGAGCAATACATGTTTTTCATAAAAAGTAGAGCTTGACAAAATCAACTTTGAAAGTAGTTGGTACAATCAGATCTCCACAGATCATATAGTAATTGTACAGCAGAAGTAGCTGCAACACCCAGCATGAGAAAAATAAATCCTTAAATATCTTTCATGATTGAAAACTAAAGCGGGATCTAACGAATTTAAATAACGAAAAATAAAATGAACAATACATGTTTTTCATAAAAATAGAGCTTGACAAAATCAACTTTGAAAGCAGTTGGTACAATCAGATCTTCACAGATCATATAGTAATTGTACAGCAGAAGTAGCTGCAATACCCAACATCAGAAGAATGAATCCTTAAACTTTTTTATGACTCTGAACTAAAGAGGGACCTAATGAATTTAAGTAATGAAGAACAAGAAAGATCAATCATGCATAAAGCATTAATTGTGAAACACTTTCCAACTGAAATTTAATTTCACTTAAACATCCCTAAAATGTGTTTTTAAAATTATCACAGCACTACAGTAATTTATTATGCTTGAAAACTTAAAACTTCATCGAAAGACAATTCTAATTAACTGAAATGAACTTTATTCAAAAGACGCAATCGAAATATAAATCGTCTGCCTCTCAATGCAAAATCAATGAATATTTCATTCATATCCCTTATATTTCAGACTCCAGAGCTAAATAATTTTGCTTGAAAAGAAATTCAGCAACTCTTATACAACTTACCTTCACTCAAAGTTTAATGATCATTTAAAATAAAAAAATATTGTAATTGCGTAGGCACAGAATTTAGATTCACAGATAATATGCAGAAATAAAGTGGTTTTAGTTAAGGATGCAACATTAAATATAAATGTAAACGATCCTTAAAAATTCGATTTTTAAACAAAGGAAAAAAGAATGGATGCCATATTTTATATTGCAACGAGTCATGTAATCTCTTCATATATCCTGTGGCGGCTGTCAGGGTGGAACCCAGTTGTCTGGCAGAACAATTCTTTGACGTCGCGCAGTTGTCACCAAATATCGGTCTTGCAGAGCGGTTGTTACCCTTGGCCAACCTGGTACTGGTCGTCGAGTAACGTCTCCAGTGGTTTGGAACTTCTGCCACAGTCTGGAGATCACACACTGAGGCACATTTAGAATTCGCTTCGGTTTGGAATGCTTCAGACGCTTCGGTTTGGGATGGACTGGATTCCAACGTTTCAATAATTCGTCCCTTTAAAAACATGCCCAGTTGGCATCTTTGTGACATCTTTTGTCCTTTTTGATTGTTAACAACGCTCCGTACCACAGTCATTGCGAAATTCTCCCTCAACTGGCCATGCCGCTCGAGGCCTTTTATACTTGTTCCGACGTGTGTCGGAGCTTTGCGCATGTCGACGTCGCCTGAACTGTTTTGCACATGCACAATAATTTACCTTTGTCCCACGATTCCTCACAACCGACTGTGAACCATTGCATTCATATTAACTCAGAATTTTTCGCATTTTGCGAATTATGCTTAACTTTTAGACATGAGTGTATATTATATGTATGTACTTCTACAGGATTGCCCTGTTGAGTCCCGATCCTCGTGCCGCATTCTGACTATTAAATAATTTTATAACCCTTGAACACAGCATGCTTTTAAATAAAACATTTTAAACAAATTTAATTTATTTGCATTTTCTACAATTTTTGAATGAAGTTTCAACACAAATGAACAGCATTTAAGCGCGACATTTAACAGCTGGATATATTGGCGTGGTTTTAATTGTAATTAATATTTGAGTTATTGTAAAATGTGTAAAACTTTTTATTTTTATTTTTACTTTTCCTTCTTATAAAATCAAGTTTTAATCAATTCAAGTTTTATCCTAAACAAATTTTAATATTTATCAGATGTGTGGCAATAGTTAGTGGTAAACTTTCGAGCTGTCACAGTTTAGGGATGATTTGTTTGACAGGCATTTTTATGTAGCCATAAAAAACGATATATATATATATATATATATATATATATATATATATATGTATGTGTGTGTGTGTCTGTGCCTGTGAGGTTAATATTTTTGTTTTTTGTATTTCTGGTTTATAATTCTTTTTATTATTTGTCCTTCCACTAGCCAGTAGACAGTTCCAATGGTGTCCATAGGTAAATACTATCGCCATTATTA
Organism: Amaurobius ferox; assembly: GCA_951213105.1. Classification (NCBI taxonomy): domain Eukaryota; kingdom Metazoa; phylum Arthropoda; class Arachnida; order Araneae; family Amaurobiidae; genus Amaurobius; species Amaurobius ferox. Next base: position 16,631,928 of record OX578147.1, read on the forward strand.
GAAACAGGCTATTCTATCGGTTTTAATTAAAATTGTATGACTGTCCTGACGAGAATGCAATTTTGAACTAACCGCCGTTTTTTGTGTAGTTTCAGTTGATTGTTCTCCATGTCTTAATCTTCAATCTTAAGCTATTTATTATTACCTTTTCTCTTTTTTACCATGTTTGCTCTTTATTTTATATATATATATATATATATATATATATATATATATATAAATATAAATTAGTAAATCCAATGTTAGAATGTAAGTAATATATATATATATATATATATATACCTTTTTAATTATGATTTTTATATACTCATCTTCCCCTCACCCCTTTTCCATTATAGTGATAAGTTACCTTCTATTTTTAACCTTAGTCTTGGTCTATAGTTACTTAATTGTAACAGATATGCTAGAGATGGCTTTTTTGCACTTACCGTAGTTTATGCATAGTTTTCGAATAAAAATTTCAATTTACATACATATATATATATATATATAGTGTATATATATATATATATAAATTGAAATATATATATATATATATATTATATATATATATATATATATATATATATATATATATATATATTTCATAGCGTTGTAAGGGTATGAAATTTGATACACAGGTATTTCAGGATCTAAATAGGTGCATCTTGGCATTACGAATTAGTTTTTATTTTTTTGATCTTATAACCCGAATTACAATGATTTTGTGGATATTCATGCAAATCGATTCCTTAGAGACCTAAAATAATCTTACAGAATTTCTATCTTGGCACCATCGGAAAGATCGAAATATTCTCTCTTAAACAAACTTTGAACGAAATCCCTATAATAATAGACGAATTTTCGGGATTTTTTAAAATTATATTGTTGGGAGTACTCACTCCCTTGCATCTGGAATCAATTTCCCCCTCCTTACTTTCCTCTTCCTGGAAGACCGGCGGAGAAAACACGATAACGTGAGCATGACGTAGTCGTCCAGAATTTCGACGTTCAAAAAAGGTTTCCAGATTTGGCGATTTACTGTCAACTTGGCAGTATTTGGCGACTTTTCGAATATTCGAGAAGACTCTCCAAATAACGATTATTCTACGTGATAGGAGAGATTTCCATGTAGAGTCTGTAAAAGAAAATTATCACTCAGTCAGAATTAGTTGTTAAGATACGAGCTGCAGTGAACTGTGACTTTTCTCAATGTTTTGAGAATAATAGCTGCTGTTTTGCGACAATATTTTCGTCAGTATATTGAGAATACTATTTTGTGAAATTAGTGAAGCATTTAAGTGCTATTCGATTATATATTGTTCCTATTTACTTTGTGCTTGTGAATAACAATCATGTTTAGTTATCCAGAAATTCGGACTCATTTTTGTATCCGGAGTACACACTCACGATTTCAGATATGTTTGTAAGGATTGGTGTCAGGAGTGGGGTTTCTGAAAATTTGACAAGCGTTTATGGCTCCTGCAACTAATAAAACGATGGAGGAACAGTTATGCTTGCGAGATGGTGGAATTTATGTAAACCGGACAAGAAGCTATGCAAGCTAATCAAGAAGCTATGCCAGTTAGTCAAGAAGCTATGCAAGCCAGTCAAGAAGCTATGCCAGCTAGTCAAGAAGCCATGCAAGAAGCTATGAAATTCGTACGAGATGATGAAAGAACCTATGAAAGCCATACAAGACGAGATGAAATATGTTATGAAAACCGTATAAGACAAGATGAAAACCAGACGAGATGAAAGAAACGATGAAAACCGCACAAAATGAAATGACAGTCGTACAAGACGAGATGAATGCCGGACATGAAACAATGAAAGAAGAGATGGAACAAGAGATTAAAGCCGTGAAAGACGATATTAAAGAAGTAATGAAAGCGAGACAAGTCGAATTGAAGGAAGAAATTGAATTCGAGATGAAAGACGAAATTAAATCCGCTCAAGCCGAAATCCAAGGAGAAATTAAAACTATACAAAGCGAAATGAAAGCAGGACAAGAAGAGGGCAAAGAAGAGGTGAAAGACAACTTGAGAACAAACAGCACGGAAGGATGTTCATCAGAAATTTGGCGACGTAAATGAAACTGTGAAGAAGCTCGAAAGGATAGTTATGGTTGTAGAGCGAAAATCGTCAGTCGCCAATAAGGATTTCTGCATGCGTCACTAAGTAAAGTAAAATATCCGACATATGACGGGCAAAGCATTTGCACCATCAAGTAAATAGCTATAAGAATTTATAGACAGATAAAAAAATGAAGCCAGACACTTCATCTCAGTTAAATATAGAGTGTATAAATTTTCTGCAAGTACAGTTTGGAAGACAGAGTTTCTTAAAAGACATGCTCTTCATAATATAAAAAATATATTTCATCGTTAATCCGGTCACTTAATTTCCGGTAAATTTAAGCCTATTAGAAGCAGGTTCTTTTGTATTTCAACAGTAATTTAAGTGGATAATATAGCGTAATATTTGGTATTACATCACATTATTTTAGTGTTTTATTAGAAAGAGAGAAATGTAATTATATTAAAAAATATGTAACAACCAGAATTTTTATTAATGCAACGAAAATCATGTTTATATTAAGGAACGATTTATATTATTTCGAATCCAAGATCGTATTTTAGCCGAAGGATCTGCTTAACCGAAGTGGATCACTTGTGTTAATGTGCATGAGAAGGATTCGGGTCTACACTCATGATTCTCGGGTTGTAGCTTAGTTATCAGACGTTGAAGGTGCACGTTTGAGGCGACAGCTACCTAGGCCTGAATCTGATTGAGGAATGTGTGCTGGGATCTTATTTTTTGTTGCTAGTATCGCTGTTTATAAATATACTAGAACGAATCAATCGGCATTTTCCTTGTCCTAAATATGTGAAAAATACTTAAATAATACTGACACTGGTAACACCACACTCAATTTCCAAATCGCATGTTTTAAACAAAAATTATTCTCATTTTACAATTATATAATGCTGAAAATAGGTTGAAAAATAGAAAAAAAAATTATTGTAACAAGAAAGATGAAAATGCCAATTTAGAGAAAATGAGCCTTTTAATAAACTATTTCTATTTTTAAAAATATACTATGGGCAGCACATGTCTTTCCTTATACAATACAATGAACTTACATTTTTCACTGTGAAAAAATGATGAAAAGATCCACGGTACAGTGTTTTTAACTTTGAATTGTACATTCGGCGCTTTTCCGGATGACAACATGTAATACTATTTTAAAGTACCCAATTAACTTATATTTCAGGCAACTCTAAATTAACAATTATTAATATTGATACCGTAGTCATTAGCTAGAGTTCTGAAGATATATATATTTAGCAGAAAATTCTGCAGTGTATATGCAAGCGAGAAGGGAAAGGTACATAACGTATTTTCTTAAAAAAAAGACTCGTGTATATATTTTTTTGAAATTAAATTATATATTTTCCGGTAAATTAAAAATATCCACCAAAGAAGACAAATTTAGATATATCCTATAAAAGTAGAGGTTAAACGATTGTAAATACTTAAAGTAGCCGTTTCTTTTACAGAAATAATGAAAATTTCCATACTGTTAAGCATATACGAGTACTTGAATGCTTTAGAAACGTAAGGGTAAAATTCTCTGTCTGATGCCACGTGACCACGATTGTCTTTCTACTGTTCTCTGAAAGGGACCAAATTCCGGATCGGAAGCACTGTGATCACTATGATTCTAGTCAGAGATCGAGCTAGAATTTTTTCCGAAGAGTAAAAATACTCCCTGACTTGATTTGAAGGAGTATTTTGCTTTCCAGAGGAGTAATTTTTAATAAATTTACAATTACCCTCAAAAATTAGTTTTTGCTTACAAAATCAGTGCGTAACAAAAAAAAATATACGCATGACTTAATTTATAAAGCGTATTTGCTTATTTTAAAGCGTGAAATACGCCTGTAGGGGCGTTATCTCGATCTCTGATCCTACTATTCTAGTCCTTATGCTTATTCAAGTGCTTGGCAATCCTGTTTACAGACCGTTGTTTCGCTGTAATCATTGCTTGTCAAACCAAATTTAAAGCTATTTTAATGAACTCAAAAATTCCTTAAAGCCAGAATTTTAGAATTGTTTTGGTAGAAGAAGTGTAATTGTGATTCCGCTTGAAAATCGTCAATCCTCTTCTATTTGCCGATTGAAATATTGAAATAATTGTCCGATTTATAATTTGATACGCTCAATGCATTCCTGAGTTATCGTAGCAGCAGATTCAAAGACTGATTGATGTAGGCATACATACACAAATTCCAAAAATGTGAGAATCTATCAATATTAAAAAATTTAATTTTGGAGCCTATCACAATATTTTCTGTTTGGGTATAACCTGTAAGTGTAATATAGGAAAAGTAAAAAAATATATCTTACCAAAAACATAACATATTTAAGAGAAACATTGCAACTAGAAATATGATATGAAAAGTTGTCATTTCAAATAAAATGTAATTCAGAATTCTAATATGCACACAGTTTGCTACAGATAAAAAAAAATGCAATTTGACGTCATAACTATTATCAAATTAAAAAAATGAAACATTTTTACAATTCATTTCACTTCTCCTGAAGGACAAAAATTTAATTTTGTTTTGTTTAATCGTCGGCTTCTGAAGTTAAATATTCGCTTGAAACTCCTTATTCCAGCGAGTGGAATTAAAGTGAGAAATTTCAATTCAGGTTTTATTTCTTTCTCATTTACGCGCTTAACCGTGAGGTGCAAATTATTCAATTCTTGCGAGGGTGTACTTTATAATTATTTTTCATTCTGGCGAAAATAAGAACACCGAATTTGATTTTAATTTTTTTGTTCTTTGAAACAAGAAGTGTGAACATTAGTTAATTAGTTCTAGATAACTCCAGGGCAACAGATTATTTATAAAAGAATTTCGTTAAGGTATGATAAGAGAAAAAGAGGAAGATAAAACATTGATTTTAATTTTTACTTTCCCGACAGTATATGCTATATGTAAGGGTGTGATTAAGTTAAAATTAATTGTGATTAAGTTAAAAGTTCGACTAACGGATTTTGATGAATCCATACATTTTGAACATTCCTGAGTAGGAATGAACCATTTTTTAATGTTTGTGTTCACGATATGTCTCAAACAAATTGAAAGAAATATTTGATATATTTATTTCAATTATTGAACGTTTTAGACTTACTGACTTTTGTGGTGAACAGAACAAGAAATAACCCCCCCCCCCCCCCCCCTTAAATTGAAAAAAAAATATTTTCTTTTTTTTTTCGGAAAACGTTATAAAACATAATTGAGTATAACGATATTACAAAAATAGGTATTTAATATGTGAAAAAAAAGAAAGAGCCATTATTTTGTGCCATCATTAAACATTTTCATTTCTCGAGATATTTAATGATCTAAAAATTGTAAAACTTCATAAAAAAAAATCTGATGTGGGCAGCCTTTTTCCTTATATAATTCAATGAATTTACTACTTTCACAGTAAAAAAAATGTTATTCTTATAATAGATACTTATATTCTTTCCAAGATATTGAATTTTCGTCAATTAGTCGCCATTTTCATTGATTTAGAGTAATTTTTATCCATTTAGCGGGATTTTCGTTAATTTGGCAACATTTAAAAAGTCGCCAAGTTGGCGACATTCGTCACAAATTCGTCGCTTAAATCTCGCCAAGTGTTATGGACGGAGAAATAATTATTCTTATAGTAGATAAATGCCTATTGGTGTTCAAATACAAAAGTATTACTCAAAGTATCTTTTCTCATGAATGGAACGAACTAGATCCACGAGAATGACTTCACCAAATGTATCGCATGTTATTACGTCCATAACATTTGGCGAGATATGAAAAGTGAACATGTTTCTCAACAGTTAATATATTTTTTTTTAATGTATGGGATTTTTTGATAAATTTATTTGAAAAATGAGCAATATCTCGAGAACGGTCCATGCTAGTGTTCTAAAGTTTATGTCAATATTTTTTTAAGGAACAATTACGTAAGGAATGTTTATTTGCGTAGCATTATTAAAGGTTTTGATTTTTTGATGACTTTTTCAAAATTTCACTTAAAATTTAAAGGGTTCTGAAGGTTCGATTGTGTTTAAAAGCAATAGGCTTCAAGTATTCATGGATAGTAATTTTTGTACCAAATTTCATTCGAATCGCTCCATTCGTTCGTGAGATATCGTCTCCACAGACTCACTGACACACACGTACTTTCACAACATATACACACACACACACACATCACCTCAAAAATATCCGATTTGTGATCAGGGATGCTTGAAACGTGCTCTCCCGTCGAAAACTCGAATTCGAATTTTCGACCAAGTCACAATACTTTCCTTATACATTATACTATATGTATATGTTACTGTGAAAGACCGATATCTGGCAAATGTCGATATTCTTCGGTGAATGTCAGCTTTCACATAGTCGCTTATTCTAAGTCCGAAATATCATTATATCATTATTTATCATTATATCATTATTCCTAAATATCATTATTTCTCACTTACACCGCCAAATGTCGACATTCAGCATGGTGAACGTTGAATAAAAATATTTATGTTACGTTAAGATAAAAATGCAACTTTTTAAATCATACTTTATTACTAAAATATATGATGATATATGTCAAAATAGGAGAAAACTTAAGTAACAGCACATGTAAATAAGCTGTTGAACCTAAAACAACATTCTAAATGAGAAAAGGAAATAATACCAATAATAAACTTACACACAAATTATGTGATTAACGTTATACAACCTTATTTATTGCAACAACCTAAACTGTCATGACACTTTGAATTGCACAAGAGTTCGACCCCCCACCAGAGCTTATCTGTGCTTGTCGACATACACCTGCGATGATCCGAATGTATAAGAATATAAGCAAATATTCGGTCTTTCACCGACGTATTTGGTATGTAGTTGTTGTTGAGACCCAGACAGTCCGACCTACCAGAAAGGTGTTGAAGACCCAGACCGTCCGACTCGTCAACAAGGACATGAGCATCTATTTGGACGGCCGGCACCAGAAAGGTGTAAAGTAACCGTTTGAACGGACGGGAAGTGCCACCCAATTTAGACTGGAACCCAGTGGGGAAGGCATCCACAGTGACCGTACCCTCTTTCCCTTTCCACCAACCTCTCGGAAGGGCTTACGGACCCACATGTTTAACGTGATCGTACTCCGCCATTCGCTGGAGAATATTGACATTCTCTAATTTCGGTCTTTCACAGTAACATATATAAGGAAAGTAATTACCATTTACAATTGAGTGAATGATTTGCATTCTTTTAGCGCGAAATGAGTGAACACCATTATTTAAAAATTATCACAACCTGTTCTCGAGATATTAGAAGAAAAATTCTACATGGGACGACATATCGCATAAAATTCGATAATCGAATAAAATTTGATACGAATTTTCACAATATTATGTGTCAGAAGAGTTTAAATCAGAAGAATACATTTATTATTTTTTTTAATTCGATAAAAAATTATATAAGCATGTTTACGTTTAAATATGTTTCGAAAATAGCCATTTTATATGTGATTTTATATTTAAAAACGAGTGGCATAACTTACAGAATGATACCCTGAACCGTTCTCGAGAAATTTAATGTTTTCGAAATAAAAAGAAAAAATCTTAAATTCAAATATTTTCATTCTACCAAATGATTGCTTTATAAGTATTTTATACCCAAATTTAAATATTTCAACTTCAATTAACCCTTAAAAATTTCAATAATATATGGGTTATTTATTAGAAGGATTTTTCATATAGATAATTTAATCTGATTACATCTCCGTGTTTAATATATTATCCAACAAACATTTAATTAAATCCTATTAATGGTAGTTTGTATTAAATACCAACGAATAAACTTATTAGCATTTCAATAAAAGATATTGAATTGGAAATGCTTGTCATTATATCAGACTAAAAGCTATTGAATAGAAAAATCCACCATTTTAAGCTTCTCGGTCTTGCTATATGCAAATGTGTAGATCAAAACTCGAGTCTCGAATTAGTATTTCTTAGTTCAATATCAGGAAATATGGCCGATTAATAAATGGATAAATTATGATTGTTTTGTTTTAATTTTATTTCCACTTACTTGATAAACTCCATCAGGGAGGGGGAACTTTTTTGACTTTTGGTCAATGATAGATTTCGCAAAACGTGTTGTTAAATAGTGAATATTAATTTTCATATCTTACATTCTTCCTTTAGATATTTTATAACAGATCAAGACAGTTTTTGCTTTCTTATACAATTGTGTAGAAAAACTACTTTCTTATGCAAAATATAATTTCTCATGCTTCATGATCACACTCGCACTGCAGATAATAAAATCCTCGAACAGTTTGTGCTCTATTTATGCACTACACATAATTAAACAGTCGATACCACCAATAGCAGCAAGAGTGCCATAGTTGTGCGAAATGTTACGCCCTTGCTAATATTGATGGCCGACGGGTTATGGATAGTCCGTAAATGGATAACTTATGATTATTTTACTTTCATTTCATTTCCACTTTCCTGATCAAATCCATCAGGGAGGGGGAACTTCTTTGACTTTTGGTCAGCGATAGATTTAGCAAAGAGTGTTGTTAAATAGTAAATATTAGTTCTCATATCTTACATTCTTCCATTAGATATTTTATAACACATCAAGCCAGTTTTTGCATTTTTATACAATTGTATAGAGAAACTATTTTCTCATGCAAAATATAATTTCTCATGCTTCAGAATCACGCTCGCACTGCAGAAAATAAAATTCTGGAACTGGTTGCGCGCTGCTTATGTATACTAGACGGAATTAAACAATAGATATCTGCAACAGCAGCAAGGGTGCTACAATTGCACGAAATGTGACACTCTTGCTCCTATTGTGGCACACTATTATGGGCTACAACATTGCGAATATCTATCGGAACTGTCAAATTTAGTTCTTGCGCAGTCAGTATCAAATTTCTAAAGATTGAGCTCAAACTGCAACAGTTAAATTTACAGAACCCGCCAATAAAAGACGTTCCTCAATTAGGATTAAGCTTACTGCAATTAAGAGCATCTATTGGACAGTTTCGATCTTTTTATGCATGCTCGTAGACATTAAATAGTCGATACCGTAATGACAGCAAGAAAACTTGCTATGTTCAACAAATTTGCGAACTTCAACAAAGATTCAATAAGCTTCAATTGTATTCATCTTTGTAACAAATTGTAGTTTCAATTTTTTTTTCTAATTTAAAAGTTGAATATTTCTATACGAATTTTTGTAGTAATTTTAAATTATTGTTTCTTTAAAGTCTTCATTTGCCGCGAATGGAAAAAATTCTATAACAAACATCATAAATTATCTGCGTTTTAAAATTAGTACCATTCCTTAACATATGATCAGTTGCATATAAAACGGTTATATATTTAACAGATTTGATTGCAGTGATTTAAAAATAAAAATGACGTAGTAAAACATCTGTGAAATTGTGGGTTCTTACAAACGTACAACTTTGATTAAAATCAATAGGACTGCAGATTTCATTAATCGTAACAAATTTAGTTAGAATTGCTTCATTTATTTGAGAACTATCATATTAATCTTCACATAGACTTAGTGATCGCCAAATAGTCTAATTTGAATTCGTGAATGCTAAGTTAAAGTCACAATTCTCCAGATACACAATACTAGGTATGTAAAGAAAACAAAAGCATTTACAAATACGTATAAAACAATGAACAAAATCTACCAAATAATTTGTATAATAAAAAATTACCCATAGGCAAAACAATATGACTTCTTAATAGTAATCATTCTGGTACACTCTAAAAAAATTAATTTCAGATTTTTATACTTCCTTTCCCTTCTCTTGCAGTTCAAAAATTTAATTTTGTTTCTTAATTTATATATGTATTTTCACTTTTCTAACGCAATTCATGGCAAAAAAGAATTCTTAAGAATAATTAAGGTTTTTATTTCTTACATTTAGTAAAGCCAGTATTTTCTAACAAAGGAAAGCATAAGTATTTCTATTTTTAGATGTGAGGAGTTATGTAATAATTATTTCTAATCCAAACAAAATTAAGGAATAGAAAACTTGTTTTTAAATTTTATTTGGGTGAAAAAGAAGAAGCAAGATTTTATTTTTCCTTTAAAAGATTTATATTGAAAGTTAGTTTCTAAACTGTGGTTCAAATTTGTAGAAAAAAGAAAATGTAATTACATAGTGTTATTTAAAGTTGAAATTGTTTTAATGACTCAAATATCATACTTCTCCACAAGGAGAAGAATATTTAATTTATTAATTGTTAATGAGTCACTAAAGCACTATTTGTGGTGTGTTCGGTTAGTTGAATTTTGAAAATTTTGAGGGTTGCTGCTGGGCATATTTAGTAATAACTAATTCGCATCGAATAAAAAAATAAATTCTATTTGATATATTCGAATCGAATCTTTTATATATTCTCTTTAATATTATTTATTATTATTTAATATAATTCTCTTTAATAATCTTTTATATATTCTCTTTCCATAAAAGGAAGTGACACTCCAGAAATCAGACGTTTCTCTTGAAATCAGAATATTGGCTAAAATATTTCATTGTCGATGGCTGCAGGTGCAAAGACTGATTGAATCTCTTAATCCCAACTCAAACATAGCATTCTCGGTAAGGTATAGAGGAAAGCAAATCCTCATGTAGTAAGAAAAATTATATGAAAGAATAAGAAAACATCGGATAAAATGAGGGGGGGGGGGAGCTTTAGGGCAACAGTCGCGTGTTTTTACATCCAGTCTAATTTGATATATTTTATTTGGTTAAAAATTACAGAACCCGCTCGAGAGGGGCTTTCCCCAAAACTTGAAAAACACTACTATTGTAGGTAACAGCGTGGGTTTCGTGCTTATTATGCGATGCGCTCTCGTCAGCATGGGACACTGACTTCCAAAAGTTAAGCACGCAATGCAAATTTTCATTTTTCGAAAGCGTATTTGAATTTGATTGGCTGAAAAGCGCTGCGGATATAGATGGCAGTATGCAAATATCGTTTGTTACAGACAATCACGCTTGGTTGTCCGGATATATATTAATAAGGCAGTTGATGATATTCATGTTTCTATGGATGAAAGAACAGGAATGACAAATAGTGAGCGCTGGCGTGCTGTCGGACGCATTGAAGTCGGACAGTCAATCAAAGATGTTATTATTTTCTTCGGCGTTGATCATTCGGTAATTTCCCGATTATAGAAACAATTCCAAACAAGTCAAACAGTTGTCCGGAGACCTGTGTCCGGTCGTCTAAGGGTTACCACCCCCTGTGATGATCGGTATATTGCTATGTAGCCAAGTGGAATCGACGAGCGACCTCTACAACTGTTACATCCATGGTCGCAGCGGCACTTTGTAAGACAATATTTGCCAGTATTGTGCTTCGAAGGCTCCGCCTGAAGGGACTGTACGCCGGAGTACCACGTTTTTGTGTTTCATTAACGGTCCAAGCTAGACGGGCAAGATTAAATGGTGTCGTCAACATTTCAATTGGACTGTCTCAGATTGGTGCAACGTCCTGTTCACGGACGGGTCCAGATTTTCCATGGAATCAGATGATAAGCGTGTAAGAGTCTGGAGAGTACAGAGTCGTCCTCTGTAGGCCCAAAGCTGACCTTTAAATTTCGCCTAACCTTTTCTGGAAAATTCTCCCCCAATAGGTCACACAGAGAAGTACGTGGGATCATGGATCTCACGCTAACGGCCAACGGATATTTTTCTAGACAATATTCTTTTATAGTATTTTGTGAGTGTCTAATTTGTTATTTCCATGATTTAATAAGGATTTTGACTTGCATACCTCTGATTACATACCTTATTACTTTGGCTACATTACTATATTGGATACATTGCTACTTATTGCAGATGCTCTTTAGAAGTAAGTGCTTACTGTTTTTTGCTTATTATCTTGTTATTTAAAATTATTTAAAATTTTAAAAATATGGCATTCAAATTATGTAAATTATATTATTCCTTCTTATCTAAATTTCTTTTAAATTAAGCTAATTGGATTCTAAATTATTTTGTTGCTAATTATAACAACGACAAACCTTTTAGAGTTTTCTTTACTTGTTTTAAAATTTTATTGTTGTCACATTAATAAAGACAAGAAAGATCAATCATGCTTAAAGCATTGATTATGAAACACTTTCCAACTTCAATGCAATTTTTTAAACAAGTCTAAAATGCAATACATTCCTCGGTAATATTTTAAAACTTATCACAATACTACATTAATTTATTATATTTGAAAACTTAAACCTTCATCGAAAAATATGAACTTCATTCAAATGACGGCATTGAAATATAAATTGCCTGGTTTAAACATATCTAAAATGCAATACATTCCTCAGTAATATTTTTAAAACTATCATAATACTACGATAATTTATTATATTTGAAAACTTCATCGAAAACAACTGAAATTCATTCAAATAACGTCATAGAAAAAAAATAACACGCCTGGATCACTCTATAAAAACAGCATTTCATTCATTTCATTCATCACAATACTATAATAATTTATTTTATTCAAAAATTAAGACTATGGAGCTACAAGTAATTAAACTCTATGCTTAAAATTTCACTGAAAAAAATCGTCTTTCTCTTTGTAAAATCAATGAATATTTCATTCATATCAGCTATGCAGACTCCATGGACTAAATAATTTTGTGTTAAAGAAATACAGCTATTCTAATACAACTCATTCTACATATTTTGCTGTTTACATTTTACATAAGTGAAAAATAGGCTTCGTTGTAGAAATAATCAAATTTGGATGAGCATTGAACTCAAATATATTGCGTTGTTTCAGTATGTAGATGCACAGAATTTAAGCAAAAATAAGGTGGTTTTAGGACGGATACAACACTCAATATGAATTAAAAAGAACTTAAAAAATCACGATTTTCAGACAAGATGGACGCCATATATCATTTTGAAGTGGATCATGTGATCTTTTCATATCATGGTCACGTGATCGCTTCATATAAGAGGTGTAATTATTATTTTAATTTTTATTTCAAAAACTACTGAATACATTTCGCTGAATTTTTTTTTTATATATTTTATGGAACAATTTGAATATTACCGAAAATTTTCGAAGCAATTTGTGAATTTTAAATCCGCTTGAAAAATGGTTGAAAAATTATTTCTTATAGGGTTCAATGTATTTAATTTTTTCATCCCGGGTTCAATCCAAAACTAATTGATTCATTTATATTCCCATAGGTCCTACAGACCGTCTGAACAACATATTAAAATTTCATTTTGATTAAGTCATTTTTACGGCAGTTATCGTGCTAACGGATGGACAGACAGACAGACAGACAGACAGACAGAATGAACAAAGTCATAAACACTTTTCAATTTTGTTGTAAAGTGTTAAAAAACTGCCTAGGCACTTGTAAAATTAAGCTCGTTAAATTCTTGTGAAGTATTTAAAATCATTCAATGTTTGAAATGTATATTTTATCAGGGTAGCGTGTATCATTCATTGCATTTGCCTAGTGTACTTAATTTGCTGTCATAAATTATTCTGTTTCCAGCAAATATTGCAAAATTATTTTAATAATGTTGTTATTTGTGTGATATTTTATAATAGACTAGCAGTATATCCGTTCTTCGTTCTGATTATATAATACAAGAAACTTAAAATTCAGAATTTGATTTGAAGTTTTAATATTTGAAGTCTTTATATTTGAAATTTCATAATAATTCTAAGGGAAAGAAAATAGGTGAGTTCTACCGAGCTAATAAACAGACAAATAGGTGCACAACACTTACAATTTTATTATACTGTTAACAGCAGTTATACCCGACATTGCTCATGATTTAAAATATGTGCAAATCCCTGCAGTATTCTAAATGACATTGTTACTCAAAACAATCTATTAAAATATTTCATTTAATTCTCCATTAACTTAATTCTTCTAACTTTAATTCTTATTTCTGTGTTTTCTATTCAAAATTACCTTCACAAGCAGATCTGAGGAATAAAACATCCTCGTTTGAAAACAAATTATAAAATATATATGAAATTGGATCAATATATGCTAAAATGAAAGCACTAAAATGGTATAAAAATGGTTATAAATATTTTTTATATCAATTTTTTTATTATTTAAATCGAAAAAAATGTAATAATAATCGTCTGCCTAATAAACACATTTGATTTAATTGCGTTGCTAAGCATCATGATATAATTTTCTTAATAAATTTGCGGAAAATATATCATCTGCATAATTCTATTTTTATGGAAGGTTTAATTGTGGGACTTTTATTCATATCTCGACATTCCCTGGTCCTAGAAACTCGAAATTTGGACAAAATTTTATTTAGGGCTATTTCAAGGCTACCCATAAAATTTTCATGAAATTCAATGCAGCAGTTCTACTGTGATGCTGAGATAAATAAACTCACAGACAAATAGATGTATTTTCAATTTTATTTATATAGATAAAAAAATGTCATTCTCTTTTTAAGATATTATCAACAGTAAAAAATCGTAGCAATAAAAATGCTACTCTAAACTTATGAAAGTCAAATAATAATGTAAAATTTAATATTTCATACATCAAATAGCATATTTTTAACCGTTTGATAAGTAAGTAATTGAATGTAAAAGATTTGGTATCTTAATATATTGCATGCATATTTTTTAACACTTTACAACATAGTTGAAAAGTGTTTATGACTTTGTCCATTCTGTCTGTCTGTCTGTTTGTCCGTTAGCACGATAACTGTCGTAAAAATGACTTTATCAAAATAAAATTTTAGTATGTTATTCAGACGATCTATGGGACCTATGGGAATATAAATGAATAGATCCAATTAGTTTTGGATTGAACTCGGATTGAAAAAATGAAATACATTGAACCCTATGGGACCTATTTCTTCAAACATTTTTTAAGCGAATTTAAAATTCACAAATTGCTTCGAAAGTTTTAGGAAATATTCAAATTACCCTATAAAATTTATAAAAAAATTTCAGCAAAATATATTCAGTAGTGTTTTAAATAAAAATTAAAATAATAATTACATTATTTATCTGAAGAGATGACGTGACCCACTTCAAAATAAAATATGGCATCCATTTTTGTGTCAAAATCGTGATTTTTAAAGTTCTTTTTTATTCATATTTAGTGTTGCATCCGTCCTAAAACCGCTTTATTTTTGCTTAAATTCTGTGCATCTACATACTGAAACAACGCAATTACAATATATTTGACTTTAAATGATCACCAAAATTTGATTATTTCTACAACGAAGCCTAATTTTCACTTATGGATAATGTAAACACCAAAAGATGTAGAATGAGTTGTATAAGAATTGCTGCGCATTTTTAACGTAAAATTATTTAGCTCATGGAGTATGCAATATAGCTGATATGAATGAAATATTCATTGATTTTATACAGAGAACCAGATGATTTTTTCGATGAAGTTTTAAGCATAGAGTTAAATTACTTTTACCTCTATGGTTTTAAGTTTTTAAGTAAAATAAATTATTATGGTATTGTGATGAATAAAAGGAATGGAAAAACTTTATGAATGAAATTCTGTTTTTTTAGAGAGAGCCAAGCGATTTATATTTCGATGACGTCATTTAAAGAAAGTTCATATGTTTTCGATGAAGTTTTCAAATATAATAAATTATTGTAGTATTATGATAATTTTAAAAATATTACCGAGGGATGAATTGCATTTTAGAGATGTTTAAATCAGGCAATTTATATTTCAATGCCGTCACTTGAATAAAGTTCATTTTTTTACATGAGGTTTTAGGTTTCCATATATAATAAATTAATGTAGTATTGTGATAATTTTTAAAATATTACCGAGGAATGTATCGCATTTTAGAGATGTTTTTTTATAAAATTGCATTGAAGTTGGAAAGTGTTTCATAATCAATGCTTTATGCATGATTGTTCTTTCCTGTTATTATTTGTTATGGAATGCTGAAATTAGGTTGTGCATATTTTTTTAATGTAGCAATTTATTATGTTACTGAAAATTGTTAAAATTACTTGAGAAAAATAAAGTAACCAACTTACAATTTCAAGTTACCATTGCATGTTTCATTGTATTAGTTAATGTTATTTTAATAATACAAAGCTAATTTAATCTTTCTTACATTTTCAATTGAATAGAATTAAGAATGAAATATTAATTCCCAAAAGTTCTATAGAGCTTTATTAAATTTGCAAAGCCTTTGAGGTATTTCAAACTTTATAATTAAGCAAAATTGTTTACAATTTGTTAATGTTTGGTAGCGAAAAAAAGGAATATAAGATGTACTATATTAGAAAACCTGAATTTTCACAAATTATAATGCATAGGTAAATGAATGACATTCAACTAGTATTTTATCTTAATTCTAAATCATTTTATAATTTACAACAACAACAATGAATAAATAAAGTAAAATAAAATAAATAAACAAATAAGTATATTGCAAGTTAAATTCTGAGTTTATTTTTTATGATTATCTTATGATATTCAAATAATCATCCATTTTAATGTAAACTATCGAATTATTTTTGAACAAGCATAAATACACCAGTTCCTTTCGTTTCACTTTGTTTGTTCAATGATTTGTAGAAAAATTTAAACTTCCAAATTTAATTAATATTATTGTTTTACTGCCAAATTATTATTATTCCTTTACATCGAACAGAGAAACAAAAGGGAAGCAAATAGCAAAAGCTCCGATAGCGGTCTGGAAGACGTCTACAAGCCGAGACGCCAAAAGTTAGTGATCCGGCCTCTGCTCTCGGTGGTGACAGCTGGCGTCGCTCTGGCCGTTACGGTATCCCTCAAATGTGCCACATTCCTTTGTTCCAACCATCCTCGCCACAGCCGGTGCACCGTGGACGCGTGTAGGTGGCTGTCCGCTGAGATTTGACTTATGAACCAATCTGCCCGTCTGAGTCCGATCACCATACCCTTCCTGAAATCATCTGTCTGCTGGAACTGACTAGGTCGGCGGCGGATTGGCATTCTCTGCCGCTACACGTTTCCTCTGAGATAAAAAAAAAATTGCAAAATCATTTCCCTGGTAGACTGAGTGACGCGACTATTGCCCATTCTGCAGGTTCCTTCCCTTATATCTCACTAAACATGC